>CAJHNH020000612.1:355444-428112 GCA_905116865.2 Candidula unifasciata
AAGGAGGAAGGAAGAAGAAAGAAGGAAGAAGAAGAAGGAAGAAGAAGAAGAGGAAGAAGAAGAAGGAAGGAAGAAGAAGGAAGGAAGAAGAGAGGAAGGAAGAGAAGAAGAGAAGGAAGAAGAAGAAAGAAGAAGAAGAAAAGGAAGGAGAAGGAGAAAGAGGAAGGAAGAAGAAGAAGGGAAGAAGAAGGAAGAGGAGAAGAAGAAGAAGGAGAAGAAGGAGGAGGAGAAGAAGAGAGAGAAGAAGAAGAAGAAGGAAGAAGGAAGGAAGAAGAAGAAGAAGGAGAAGGAAGAAGGAAGAAGGAAGGAAGGAAGGAAGAAGAAGGAAGGAAGAGGAGAAGGAGGAGGAAGAAGAAGAAGGAAGGAAGAAGGAAGGAAGAAGAAGAAGAAGAGGAAGAAGAAGGAAGGAAGAAGAAGGAAAGAAGAAGAAGTAGGAAGAAGAAGAAGGAAGAAGAAGAAGAAGGAGAAGAGGAAGAAGAAGAAGGAAGGAAGGAAGGAAGGAAGGAAGGAGGAAGAGGAAGGAAGGAAGGAAGGAAGGAAGGAAGGAAGGAAGAAGGAAGGAAGGAAGGAAGGAAGGAAGAAGAAAGGAAGGAAGGAAGGAAGGAAGGAAGGAAGGAAGGAAGGAAGGAAGGAAGGAAGGAAGGAAGGAAGGAGGAAGGAAGGAAGGAAGGAAGGAAGGAAGGAAGGAAGAGAAGGAAGGAAGGAAGGAAGGAAGGAAGGAAGGAAGAAGGGAAGGAAGGAAGGAAGGAAGGAAGGAAGGAAGGAAGGAAGGAAGGAAGGAAGGAAGGAAGGAAGGAAGGAAGGAAGGAAGGAAGGAAGGAAAGGAAGGAAGGAAGGAAGAAGAAGGAAGGAAGGAAGGAAGGAAAGGAAGGGAAGGAAGGAAGGAAGGAAGGAAGGAAGGAAGGAAGGAAGGGAGGAAGGAAGGAAGGAAGGAAGGAGGAGGAAGAAGGAAGAAGAAGAAGAAGAAGAAGAAGAAGCTGCTCGATTCGGATCCTTGAGATGTTAACCCTACAGACTCCAATCCTGAAAAAAAAAAAATGGCAAACTGATCCAGAAACCATGAGTTGCCGTTGGCTCGAACTATGTATATCGCAACCCTTCAGCCTTGATTCCACGACAGATACCGTCAATCTAGGAAATATGTGGCTGTTCTGCCTCCGACCACATAGAGTTTAACACCTGTTCGCTAGGCAGGCTGGTTTAACCAAATGTGCTAGCGCACCGGGCGACAATGTGGTTTGTATTTCTATGGATACTAACAACCCGGGAGCTTTGAAGTGATGCTTCCCACTCTGCACGGAGTATGCCTGTCTCCACCTTTCTCAACATGCTCTGAGGATTTCTCTGCCAAATCTCGAAGCCGGCGTGATGTGGGGGAAATGACAGAAAAGAACCCAAGACTAAAGTCCAGGAGTGGATGAAGATCGAGAACTTGCCGTCGGAGTTTACAGCTGTTGAAGGCTAATAAGTAGGAAGCAGAATTCACCTAAGTGGTTGTATAAGAAAAGCATGTCACACTACTTCGTACGAGAACTAGCGACACTGGAACAAGGACACAAGATCTAAACGTCTGTTTCTCTCCCCCTCTCCCCCCCCCCACCCCCCCCCACAGACCCAGCTTAGACTACTGGTTACTTAGCAACCATCGGGTGAGATCTGTGTTATATGGATGAAAAGGGTTTTCGGGTAAGTGCCTGTTTAATTGAGATGTTAATTCTTTAGATGAAAATCCTGAAGAGAGAAAACGCCTGCATGTTTACATGCCAAGTGTGACAGGACAGGTCGTTTTCCGCTAATGTGTTTATGATAAAAATTGGTAGGATTACAAGACATAAAAGAATAGTTAAAGGCCCGGTATTGCACAGACGAACGAACGAACAAACTCTGTTTTCAAAGAGTTACAAATTGGGCACGCAGCCGTCTTTCATTCGGCCCTTCCAGTCACTCATCTTTCAGACCACAGTTGCAGGTTATCACTAATGCATGTTATGTAATGTTAAGACCCATATTTGCATAAGCAAATGCATCAACCACTCCCTTGTCTCTCTCTACATTCTGTGCATATTTTTCTGCCGACCTTTCTAATGTCGGCGTCGTATATATAATTAAATAACACACCATAATGATTATTTAAAACGGTAACACTTAAGAAAAGACGTTTTACTGAATATAAATACATAGGAATTTACATCAGGGACCGCAGTATAGCCTGGCCATAAATATGGCCTAATGGCTGAACGTGGTTTCCGGGACCTCTCCACGGGTGATCCTCATCCACATGGTGACACTTTGTGTGTCATCGGGTGTTTATCGCTTGCGTGATGTCTTGGTGGTGTAAAAGTACTACTACTACTAACACTATAACTTGATCACATAAACATGCAACGATATGAATGGCGAAATGCGAATGTCTGATCTTGTCACACTCTGCCCGGGGAGGCTTTATTTTACGTGATTCCAGAAATCATCATTACGATGCATGTCCTATGCAAAACGTCGCTCCCATCACGTCAGCAACCCCTTCTTCTTAGCGTTCACAGACGGTTAACTGTGATGGAAAGTCCTGGCTGTGCGTCAACTTCTGGACTTCAGTGATTTTTAAACCCACCAGGACCGCACAACGAGCGATAAGCACTCGGTGACACAAAGTGCCACAATTCGGATGAGAATCGCCCTGGGTAGAAGTCTCAGAAACTCCATTCAACATTTAGGTTATGTATTAGGGTCCCTGACTACAGCCGGGATGGGACTTTTAACGAAACAAATTGCGTCCCATATTGGGGTGAGGTTACTAGACTTCACAGTGAACGAATTCAATATAAGGCGACAAAATCATTTCAAAATCTTGATCTTTTATTAGCAATTTTCACTTTTAGCTCGAGATGTGCCAAAGCTATTCAAGTAATGTGGCAACTATATTCCTTGTTGAAAAACAAGCAGATACCCCGGAGAACTAAAGTGAATCTTATGAGAACTATTTTTTTTTTTGCCAAGACTATGCTATCAGTGCCAAACGTGGACACCTATATTCTCCAATGAACGTAAAATTGTGACACCAGAGATGAAATGCTTTAAAAGAGCTGCAGGAGTTTCAAGGAAAGACAGAATACGAAATCACGAAATCAGACGAATGCTAGGAATAAAGCTAGTCTTACAAATCATTAAACAATTAACAAATAAAGTGGTTTGGACACCTAACAAGAATGCCCTGGTACTATCTGCCACAGCGAGCCACACTAAAACATTACAACGGATAAAGAGCGAGTGGAAGACTTCGGAAAATACGAAGTGTTGGCATTTAGAACAGCTTTTGTGGTTTTTCTAGGCGAATTTACATCCAGTAGTTTGCCATCGCTTGCTGGACGGTCGGCTTCTTGATAATACTGTCGAAACCAACGCAAGATGCAAGGCCCCAGCTGGGATCGAACCCGTACTCTCCAGAAATCGCTAAAAAATTTGTGTAGCGATTCGCTAGATGTGAATTTATTGGCTTTAATAACTTCTGCTGCGATATCATCTGGGCCTACTTTTTCTGAGGAGGTTGATAGATTTTTTTAAAGAAAAACAATTGATTTTTTTTTAAATTCCCTCCAGGATTTCAGTCTGTAACTTCAAAATCCAAAGAATGAAAAGGAAACTTCACCACACAGCAGTTATATTGGGTGCCACAAAGTTTTGCGAATTAACCTGTAGAACCGCGTGTTCTTCTTCTTACTACGAGATTGGCAGTGTCGTAGAAAGAAGAAGAAGAAGAAGAACGAGGAGGAGGAGAAGAAGAAGAATAAGAAGAAGAAGAACAAGAAGAAGAACAAGAAGAAGAAGTAATAGAAGAAGAAGAAAAAGAAGAAGAAGAAAAAGAAGATGAAGAAGAAGAAGAAGAGAAGAAGAAGAGAAGAAGAAGAAGAAGAAGAAGAAGAAGAAGAAGAAGAAGAAGTAGAAAATAATGATACAACTAAACTTACACACAAACACACAGCCAAAGACAGGGCATTTCAAACAACTTACCAGCTAAATATTCACAACCGGCGAATTATGCAGAACACTTCCCAACTGACATTTAAATTGAGTGCACAAATTTCCAGCGGCTAGCCCGAATACCTGGGATTACTACGTACTTGCCTATTGTCTCCAAAAGGAGAGTCAAAACTGAGGGACGGCTGGCTGAGACAAGATTGCTGAAGAAATGTTTCACAAAACACCCTATCCCTGTCTGTTTCCTCCACACCTGCTATCTTCTGGGTCATGGGTATTCTTTTGTCATGTCCTGATGTCCAGAAAGAGGCCGGCCCACGCGAACTGGCTTGTGTTAGCGTTGGTTTTCATTGTACGTGAAAATTATAAATTAACATGCTGGGCTGTGTAATAATTTTGCCAGCAAATATTAGTTTTGACATCATTGTCGTCACCACCTTCTCCACTACCCCTACCCAGATCTGTCTGAACAGTATTATGGGCCATCACAGGTGTGATGGGACTACAGCGACAACCCCTCGTTAGAATGAAATTATTTATGGAAAGTAATTTGACCTACCAGGTTAGTATGGAGCATCACTGCTCCTGGGACCCCACAGCAAGTGCACAAGCGTTAAGACAACACTGCCACTACAACCAACTCCCCTTTTTTTCCTTCCTCATTTCTCCTTCTCCTCCTCATCATCATAACCTTCCTCCCCCTCCTCTTCCTCCTCCTCTATCCCGTGGATACATGTCCAGAGCCGGTTGACTCCGATACTGGCAATCACTTGTGGTAAAGGTTTTCCCATGTCAGGATACTTTATTGCCATGCCAAGATTCCTGTCCCCTAATCACACTGCCTACCTACCTGCCTGCCTGCCTGCCTGCCTGCCTGCCTGTCTGTCTGTCTTCCCTCTCTAGGCCACCACACTACCCAACACTTTCCTACTGTCCCGTCACATTCCACTTTTTTCTTTCTCACGACATCCCTACAGGTCGACGTTCTACACTGGGAGGAAAGGCAAAGACAAGACATGCAATTAAACGGCAACTGGTACCATCATAACTCTCTCTCTCTCTCTCTCACACACACTCTCTCTCACACACTCTCTCTCTCTCTCACACACACACTCTCTCACACACAAACTCTCTCACACACACTCTCTCTCTCACACACACTCTCTCTCTCCCTCTCTCTTTCCACCACGATTTCTAACAACCTTGGCGATTACCTTTACATTTCACATAGGTATATGGGAAAAGGGGGGCGGGGGAGGGGGGTGTGGGGACAAAGGGGTTTCTCCATTTAGGGATAAAAATCATGTGCAAGGAAGTCAATCCACTATTAAATCTTATAGGCACATAGACAAAAGCGTGGCTGCGAGGTTACCGTTTTCGCTATAACTTCAGGAAGTACCTGATTCGAATCCTTCGACGTAGGGATAAAACTGTTCACAGCAACTACTAATGTTTAAGGTCGTGCCTCCGTGATGTAGCGGCTAGATTAGTTTCCTTTCCCAATGTCGTTGGGGGGGGGGGGGGGGGGGGGGGGGGAGAGACAAGTCTCAGAATAGTATGGAAACATAGATAAACTTGAAAGAAGAATGCGAAAAAGAAAATAACGAAGTTTCGTGAAAGTAATAAAATAAAGGACCATTTCACCTCATTATCGGGCGTAATAGGTAAATTTCAAAGCTTTTTTTTTGGTCTGGCAGTACGCAGCACCGGTACTTTTTTTTGGGTGGGGGGGGGGGGGGGGGGGGGGGCAGCATGTTTCAATGCTACGGTAGTAGATTCTGTGTGATGAATACCTGCCCATTTGTATCCACTTTGCGGAGGAAATCGGCAACTTTTTTCTTATTGTAAATACCATTCTGTAGTTGAGGTGAGTTGAGTTGAGTCAAGAATTGACACCACAGCACTAGGGGCATTCACATGCGTGCCCCGTCCTCATTTTCAGCAGCCAGCGCAGAGTTCCAATACTAATGGTACCGGTCACAATCTGGTTATATGTCCGTCTTGCCTTTCCTCTGAGTGTAGTGAGCCGACCAGAACCTTGGTTACACATACCATTGTGTCAGATACTGTTATTATATTCAAATCTCATACCCTGAGGGAAGCTTACGTCGTAAAGTTGTAAAACTGAAACCACACCCAGCGAGCTTGTCTACTTAATGATTTCGAATATCCGGATTACATTGTGAAATGAAACAAGGAGCGCCATAAATTCGTCATGTCGATAAGAAAGTATAGATATAAAGAATGATCCGCATGACAAATAGGGGAAGAGGTTAGTCATATGTCGAACTCGGTCATGTATTTAAGATAAAACTAAAGGTAAGAGGATCTACTTAGCTACACAGGGTTTTTCTCCCACATGGCTCAGTCTCCCTCCGTGAACAGCTTGCTGCCTGCTAGGTAGTCGCACAAAGCACGACCTCCTTAGCTCCGGCGACGATCCCCAGGGATCGTAAAAAAACTGCACTCGTGAACTGAAGGGCGCCGCCGTGAAACGAACCCACGACCTTTAGTACGCCAGGCAGACGGCTTGACTGCTTTGCCACGAAGTCTCCCCCCACCCCCGCGTTTTTCCCCCTCCCATTATATATTAAAAATAAGTGTGAACAGTTAACTCATTCAGAGTAAAGCAATTCACTTGTTGTTTATTTGTTACACTATATCAGTGGCGTGACCTGTATGTAAGTAAAGATCCCCTTTTCACGCCTTTAGGCGCATCGGGCTATTGGGAAGAGCACCCATATTTTTACAGACCAATCCGCACTGGGTGGGTAATGTGGTCAGCATTACGCCGACCGTCTTTATTTCCCCAGGACATACATCCTGGTACCCATTTAAGCCTGGGTCGACCTGCGACGCCCCATACCATTAATAAAAAATCCACGCAGCCATTAGTGCGTTTCTATCACGGTACGTTGGAATTACGAGACGGACTTGCAGCGCCTGCGTCACGAACATCGCCCGAGGCCTGCATGTAACGACCGCTATCGCCACTGATCCTTTCACTTTTCAAAAGACAAGAAAAAATGCGAAAGAGCATGATAGGTTGGCTGGATGCGCTATCAGTACTAACTGTCAACATATAGATCATGCTGATATTATTATAAATGCCCTCTGAGAAATGGGAAGGGCGCAGAACTTAAGGGACAGTTAATCCACATCAATCGCGTTAATGAAAGACTTGGGAGTTAGGAACAGCAAGACACCAAAAAATTAGAAGCACACCAAACACATCAGAGGACTTGTTAATTAACATAGAACTGGTACTACTTGCCACCGGACGTTGGAGTTCATACTGAGGGGAGGATCTGAGCATCTATGGACATGTCAGGACTGCAATGACGATAACACAACTAACAGACAGACAGACAGACAGACAGACAGACAGACAGACACACATACTGACACAGACAGACATACTGACACACATACTGACACACATACAGTCACAGACAGACACACAGACAGACAGAGACACAGACAGACAGAGACAGAGACAGACAGACAGACAGACAGACAGACAGACAGACAGACAGACAGACAGACAGACCAGTCAAAACTAACTAACTAACTAACTAACTAACTAACTAACTAACTAACTAACTAACTAACTAACTAACTAACTAACTAACTAACTAACTAACTAACTAACTAACTAACTAACTAACTAACTAACCAAACAACTAACCAAACAACTAACCAACTAAGAAAAAAGGCGTTATTTTTTTACTGTTATATACTGTTACAAATACGCCACTCAGTTTACGTCTCCAACACAGCGAAAAAGACGCTAGCCACGTGCTTAGGCCTTTCATACGGAACCGGTAAGGGTTAAGAGCTTCCAGTAACGTGTACTACGATGCTAACTGCGCACGCATACACTTAGCCGCTGAGTGGCAAAAAGAAAAAAAAATATGTTACATCATCTCCAGTGTAATCGTTATCTGCAAACGCTTACACATACACATTATTCACACCTTGTCACTGCTCTATACCTAGTATATATTTCTTAACTGCCGTCTCCTACTTCTGTAAGTGATACAGACGTTGTTAAGGCCTTATGGGGGCACGTGTACAATTTGAAACAGAAGACTGAACATTAGTCTGGTAAGAGTGACGAAGAGAGAAGTGAAGAGGTGATCTGGCCGATAATCAGACTGCTACTGGCACAACTGGTATTGGAACTCTGTGTTAGCTGCTGAAGATGGGGACGGAGCGCATTTGGGAATGCCCCGAGTAATGTGATGTCGGTTATTGACTCAACTCTATTCCTACTTCTATAATTCAAAGCTATTATGTCTCAGCTGTTATTTTAACCCATTCGGTACTATATGTGGGGATTTTAACCCATTCGGTACTTTATGTGGGGATTTTAACCCATTCGGTACTATATGTGGGGTTAAGACACGGCGACAATAAGGGTAAATTAGAGCATGTCACTGCAAAGAAGACGAGAAGCGGCTGGCCGAGTGGTTACGCCAGGCTCTCATACGGAAGACCCGAGTTCAATCCCCTATAATGAGATGTTTTTCTGAGGTGGGCAAAATTAAACATCGAAACCTGCAAAGTCCGTGGCGACAGCCTTTAGCCAGGTGGCCCTAAATCCCTAAGTTCAAGGCCCCTTTTCCTACACCGCCCTAAAAAGTAGTAAAACAGACAGTAGTGACAGTTCTGAGTGCAGAAGATGGGTCAATACAAATACTACCGCATTCGAAACACACACTAGAGCTCTCTTTGGGTGTTTCTTCTTTATGTGAATTAGAAATGTAAAATATAAGGAAATAAGAGGAGAATGAAGAAAAATAAGAAGAGAAAAGGGAAAAGATGGAAGAAAAAAATGAAGAACAGTAAGAAGAGAGCGTAGAAAATGGTAAATATCATTCATTACAAGAAAGAAACAATACGATAAGAATGATAAAGTTGCAGGAGGAGGTGTAGTGGTGATGATAGTAAGGTTGGTGGTGGTTCTGGTGGCGGTAGTAGTAGTAGTAATAGATAACGCACACACACAGAGACTCACATATACAGACGAGAAGATTCCACTCGTCTACTTGTTTTACTCTCGCTGTTTCTCTCATTCACGTCAGGTATCACGGTCTCCTCGTGTCTCTTAAAATCCGCTGATGTCTCTTACAACATACATGGTCTCTCTATCTCTCCCTCCCTCCCTCTCTCCCTCTCTCCCTCCCTCTCCCTCCCTCTCCCTCCCTCTCCCTCCCTCTCTCTATCTCTCTCTATCTCTCTCTATCTCTCTCTATCTCTCTCTATCTCTCTCTATCTCTCTCTATCTCTCTCTATCTCTCTCTATCTCTCTCTATCTCTCTCCCTCTCTCCCTCTCTCCCTCTCTCCATCTCTCTATCTCTCTATCTCTCTATCTCTCTATCTCTCTATCTCTCTATCTCTCTATCTCTCTATCTCTCTATCTCTCTATTTCTCTATCTCTCTATCTCTCTATCTCTCCCTCTCTCCCTCTCTATCTATCTATCTATCTATCTACTTCTATCTATCTATTATCTATCTTATCTATCTATCTATCTATCTATCTATCTATCTATCTATCTATCTATCTATCTATCTATCTATTATCTATCTATCTATCTATCTATCTATCTATCTATCTATCTATCTATCTATCTATCTATCTAGATCTATCTATCTATCTATCTATCTATCTATCTATCTATCTATCTATCTATCTATCTATCTATCTATCTATCTATCTATCTATCTATCTATCTATCTATCTATCTATCTATCTATCTATCTATCTATCTATCTATCTATCTATCTATCTATCTATCTATCTATCTATCTATCTATCTATCTATCTATCTGATCTATCTATCTATCTATCTATCTATCTATCTATCTATCTATCTATCTATCTATCTATCTATCTATCTATCTATCTATCTATCTATCTATCTATCTATAACACACTTTGGACCTCACTTTCACTCTGAACCTCTCTCTGTATCTTACTTTCTTCCTTCTTTGTCTCCACCTTCATTGGAATTTTCCCCCACTGTGTCCGGTCTTTTTCTCTCTTAACATGTCTTCCTATGTATTTCTCTTTGTGTCTAATTTGTGTATGGATGTTTATTTTAACTGACCGTTTGGATAACGATAAGATAATAACACTGTCCTACTACAGTCTGTGACTCACTTTCTCCACCTCAAGCATGCGGTGTGTAGGAAGGTCAGTGCACGCCAAAGTGGACAACACATTTAACGTGTTCCGGCTAGAGTAGAACCCATAAACGGTGAGATTAGCCAGTTATCGTATATATTCACTCACGTGACCTGACCTTATTGATAACAATGGAATTTATCTGCTTGTTAAATCGCCCCCCCCCACCCCCCCCCCATCTTCCCACAAATCTGCGTTTTAGGGAGTATTTTACCCTATTGTCGGCGTCTGTGACTTGGGCGTTGCGAACGTGCTTTGTAATGCCGGGGTGCCGGGTTCGATTCTAGCTGCGGGCCTTGCGCTGGTTTCGACAGAGAAGCCGACTGACCAGAAAGCAATGGCAAACTACTGAACGTAAATTTGCCTAGGGAAACCACAACAGCCAAACAATGCTGGGGTTGGTTCAGCAACGTCTTGTACAGGATACGCAACTAACTTCACCCTAATTGATGCCAATAGAAGGTTCGAAGGTTTGAACAACAGATCAAAGTCATGGCACACGGATAGTAACCCATAAGTGTTCGTTCTACTTATAATTCAAGTCTGAGTCTGAAGTGTCTCAGAGCAGTGCACGGACTCCGTAGCACCGGCGAGGATCCTGCCAAGAGAAGGTTTGAAGGTTTGAACAACATCATGGCACACGTGTAGTGCTCCTTTCTACTTTTAACTCAAGTCAGAGTTCGAAGTAGCTCAGCGCAAAGAACGGGCTCCGCAGCACCGGTGAGGATCCTGCCTAGAGAAAGAGGTTTGGTAAGATTTCACATTTAAAAAGAAATACACACGTATATATAGGCTGGTGAGCGATTTCGAATTTAGAAACTGGAAACTGACTTTAGATAGAGGATACTCTTCCACGCCTGCATAAGTATTGTGCATATAGGGCTAGACCTATATTTGATAAAATCGACACTCGGTGGGTAGCCTATGTGGCCAGTCTCACATCGGGCGACTTTTACTTCCCAGGATTTTACCTGGTATCTATTTAAGGTTAGGTCGACCTAGGTTATTAAACAAAAAAAGTGTAGCCCCGTTCGGATTTGAACCTACAAGCTTCAGCACATCAGGCGAGCCTCTGATCACTACACCACGGCAGCTCATCAGGAGAAGAAAATTTGATAGAGTAAACTAGTGAGTGATTGAGTGAGTGAGTGAGTGAATGGGTGAGTGAATGGATTAGTGAGTGAATAGGTTAGGGAGTGAGAGGATGAATGGGTGAGTGAGTGGGTGAATGGGTTGAGTGAGTAGGTGAGTGAATGAGTGAGTGAGTGAATGAGTTAGTGAGTGAATGAGTGAGTGGGTAAATGAGTTAGTGAATGAATGAGTGATTAGGTGAGTGAGTGAATGAGTGAGTGGGTTGGTGAGTGAATGTGTGACTGCATGAGTGGGTGAATGAGTGAGTGGGTGAATGAGTAAGTGAGTGAGTGAGTGAAGTTGAACCCCACTAGGACCGCACACTGAGAGATTAACACCCGGTGACCCAAATTGCCACTATTCGGATGAGAACTCCTAGGTTTAAATCCCAGAAGCCCCGATCAACCGTAAGGTTTATTGGAGCCGTTGACGATTACAGAGAAACCTAAAGTCCACACAGGGTAAGACGGCTGAGTCAACTTTATATAGAAGAAGATTTGGTATAATTTTAAGCATATATTGTCTGTCGTTTGTTTAGATTTTAGGCAAATGGTAACTGGCTTTTTCTGCGTTCATCCAAAAACGTAAATGCGTTGTGCCCGTTTACAACGTGGCTGCGACATTTGCGCCTTTCGGCTGACACATTCGACGACTGCAGGCATTTGTTGTCCGGGTTAGCCTGTCCGAGGAAACTGATTTGAGATAAAGGTAAGGCCTGTTTTTTTTTTTTCTTTCTTCAAGCCAATGACGTGTGAGGTAAACTGTGCACACTTATATTTGTAAAAACCAATCAGCACAAGGTGATACAATCAACGTTTCCCCCCTGTGTCGGTGTCAGTGCCTTATTATAGGGAAATCAAGAACAGACCCACTGCCTCCCCAACAATCATGTCGTAGGATTCGACAAATTGGGGACTTCCTTCGAAGTCGGAGTGCATCAGTCCAAGCGGCAAGCAACGATCAACAAAATTCAAATAAGCCAGTAAAACGAATGTACACGCAAAACTCAGGCCCGACACGAAACCAAAGTCCAAATGGATGAGCAACCAGGACTTTCCACCAGAGCTTACAGCCAGTGAACAAGAAGAAGAAGATAACATTCAAACCGGCTACCGTTACCCTGTAGTACAGTGGTTCTCAATCTGCCGGTCGTGACCCTTTTTGGGGGTCGAACGACCCTTTCACAGGGGTCACCTAAGACTATTGGAAAACACATATTCATTGAAGTTACGAAGGAAAATAATTGTCTGGGGGTCGCCACAACATGGGGGAACTGTATTAGAGGGTCGCGGCATTAGGAAGGTTGAGAGACCCTACTCTAGGACTCATTTTAAGGCTGGGTCAACCTGGTAACCGAGGCCTTTGTTAAAACATTCCGAGTCGATGGGGATTCCATGACCTTGGTACGATCGTCTAGTCGCAACTCTACCGCGCCTCCTGCGTGTGTTATTCTTCTTCTTTGCCTTCACCGGCTGCAAACTCCGGTGGAATGTTTTGGTTGTTCGTCCACTTCTGTACTTTGGTCTTGATCAAGAACGAGAGTTTTGCGTGCACATCTGTTTTACAGACCTGACTTATCTGAATGCAGACTTTTGGTTTCTTACCTCTCAAGCAGATGCACTTTGACTTTAAAGGAAACATCAACATAACATCCCTAATTAGACGCCTCCTACGACATGTTTTTTATTTTAAAATTTCCCCAATGGAGCCCCGGAACACACATAGGGACCTCTATGTATAAATAACAAATCTGAAAAACGAAGTACATGACGTCAACAAAATTGTATTCCACAGTCAATCATGAAGCAGCATGCAGTAAATAGATGTCGTCTGCTCAAGTAATTATTTTCACTCAAAGCAGAATCGTGTTAACAGAAGAAAGATTTTTTTGATCAAACAAAGCGCACAGTATTACTTGGAAATTGGACTGTTTATTTTCCAGAAGTAACTCATTAAATTATTAACTATGTGGTTCTTGAAAAGAGACGGACGGACGGACGGACGGACGGACGGACGGACGGACGGACGGACGGACGGACGGACGGACGGACGGACGGACGGACGGACGGACGGACGGACGGACGGACGGACGGACGGACGGACGGACGGACGGACGGACCGACCGACCGACCGACCGACCGACCGACCGACCGACCGACCGACCGACCGACCGACCGACCGACCGACCGACCGACCGACCGACCGACCGACCGACCGACCGACCGACCGACCGACCGACCGACCGACCGACCGACCGACCGACCGACCGACCGACCGACCGACCGACCGACCGACCGACCGACCGACCGACCGACCGACCGACCGACCGACCGACCGACCGACCGACCGACCGACCGACCGACCGACCGACCGACCGACCGACCGACCGACCGACCGACCGACCGACCGACCGAGAGACCGAGAGACCGAGAGACCGAGAGACCGAGAGACCGAGAGACCGAGAGACCGAGAGACCGAGAGACCGAGAGACCGAGAGACCGAGAGACCGAGAGACCGAGAGACCGAGAGACCGAGAGACCGAGAGACCGATAGATAGATAGATAGATAGATAGATAGATAGATAGATAGATAGATAGATAGATAGATAGATAGATAGATAGATAGATAGATAGATAGATAGATAGATAGATAGATAGATAGATAGATAGATAGATAGATAGATAGATAGATAGATAGATAGATAGATAGATAGATAGATAGATAGATAGATAGATAGATAGATAGATAGATAGATAGATAGATAGATAGATAGATAGATAGATAGATAGATAGATAGATAGATAGATAGATAGATAGATAGATAGATAGATAGATAGATAGATAGATAGATAGATAGATAGATAGATAGATAGATAGATAGATAGATAGATAGATAGATAGATAGATAGATAGATAGATAGATAGATAGATAGATAGATAGATAGATAGATAGATAGATAGATAGATAGATAGATAGATAGATAGATAGATAGATAGATAGATAGATAGATAGATAGATAGATAGATAGATAGATAGATAGATAGATAGATAGATAGATAGATAGATAGATAGATATAGATAGATAGATAGATAGATAGATAGATAGATAGATAGATAGATAGATAGATAGATAGATAGATAGATAGATAGATAGATAGATAGATAGATAGATAGATAGATAGATAGATAGATAGATAGACAGATAGATAAAGATGCATGGGTAAACAACATCAAGAATTGACTCAATCACACTATGCAAGTGACACAGAAAGTGACAAATAGAAAGTGACAGCGAAGGTGACAAGAAAACCGAACTGTTGACACGGAATGCACAAACTCAAAATGACATCTGCCTACAGTAGCTGTTTATGTCTGTGCCCCATGTCTTCCTTATTTAAAAACATACATAAAATATGCATTTCGTGAATACGTTGTGCCCCTCGTAGTTTATTGTCCCTTGTATTCACACTTTATACCAGTGTTCATCAGCCTTTTCACGCCCGCAGCCCACCAAAACAGTGGGGATTGTTTCGCGGCCGGTGCACCTGACAACTGACCAAACACAAAACGAAAAACAATTGTAGATAGCAGTTTGTTTATTAAATCCGATGTCATAAATTTACAACTGCTGCTGCTGCTGTTGCTTCTTCTTCTCCTCCTCCTCCTTCTTCTTCTTCAGCATTCCGAACCCTTGAGATTCATTGCTGGAGATATCACCTGCCTCCACTTGTCTCTCTAGTTGGCCTTCTCTTTCCAGTTGGTGACACCAAGTGTTTATAGATCTGTATAGACGTTATCTGTCCATCGCCTTCGTGGTCTGCCTCGTGGTCTAAGACCACATATCTCCCTTGTGTATCTACTGCTTGTATCTACTTGTACATCTACTGCTGCTTAGAAGTAACAAATCTGACACGAGGCTGGTGCATTTTTAGCATACGAAACGATAAAGTTACACCCATTTAATTTTTTTTTTGGTTTAGTTTTTATTATTGACATGGCTGAGAAAATCTTTACACACAGATAGGAACTGGAGTGTTAATCTTAGGAGTTTATACTGGAAGAGAATAACCGCCTACCCTACATCGTTATCTGGTTAGGCAAAATTTATTAGATGCCCAAATGGACTTTTCCACGGCTCACAGGTTGAATAACATTGTGGTATACTATACCGTACAGCGATAAGGCCCACGGGTGGAAAACACTGCATTTAGAAGAACTTCACAAGGAAGCATGTACAGCAAAAGTCCACCGTTCACAGGTAGAAGATCCCTCGTCGACGATCGTTTCGGCCCACGAACTCCTAGACAACTTCAGAGGGTAGGCCGAGCTGGGTCATGACTCCCAGGCCTTGATCTTCTCCTGCTGCACTTTACCGAATGTTCTGCCCGGCTCTCTAGCGTAATTGGCTAAACCGGATTGTGCAGTGAGCGGGTGACGAACTCCTTGTGGTCCGGGTTCACTCCAGGGGTAGGCAGAAAAGCCACATTTCTCCTAGATTTACGGTATTTACAATGGAATCAAGGCCGAAAGTTTGAGATATCCATAATACCGAGCCTAAGGGTTAACAACTCATGGCTTCTGGATACTAAAACAAACAAACAAACAAACCAAATGTTCTTGAACAGGGACAAGACGAAAATGATGACTATACAACGGGTACTGTGAGATTCGAAGTTAAATATACTATACTGTAGAGCGATAAGGCTCACGGGTTGATAAACACTGCTGAAAGAAGAAACTCCAGACAGCGACAAGGCTCACGGTTTAAATAACATTGATGTATACTATACTGTACAGTGATTGGCTCACGGTTTGAATAACACTAATGTATACTATACTGTACAGCGATAAGGCTCACGAGTTGAATAACACTGCTGTATACTATACTGTACAGCGATAAGGCTCACGGTTTGAATAACACTGCTGTATACTATACTGTACAGCGATAAGGCTCACGGTTTGAATAACACTGCTGTATACTAAGCTGTACAGCGATAAAGCTCACGGTTGGAATAACACTGTTGTATACTATACTGTAGAACAATAAGGCTCACGGGTTGAATAACACTGCTGTATACTGTACAGCGATAAGGCTCACGGGTTGAATAACATTGCTGTTAACTAAACTGTTCAGCGACAAGGCTTTTTTTGGTAATTTAAATAACGGAAGTTAAAACACAATTTCCACGCGGTGGCGTATCAGGCATACATATTGTGCTAGACGCCTATGTTTTATATATCAACAGACCCTTGGTAGGTGACACGGTCAGCATTAGGCCTGCTGCATTTATGTCCTTAGATATTTCCTGGTATACATTGTAGGCTATATCGACATGGTAGCTAAGATCATCCATAGAAAATCCGCCCATGTGTGAATTCGAAGTCAACACTTTCGGCCAGATAGGTAAGTGTCTAACGCTTACATGGATTCCTTCCTACTCTTTTTTTTTTATAATAATAATAATAATAATAATAATAATAATAATAATAAAATAATTATAATAAAAATAATGATAATAATGATAATAATGATAATAATAATAATAATAATAATAATAATAATAATAATAATAATAATAATAGTAATAATAATAATAATAATAATAATAATAATAATAATAATAATAATAATAATAATTGTAATCACTATCTTCTTCTTCTTCTTCTTTTTCTCTGCTGCTGTTACTACTGCTACTGCTACATCTACTAATACTACAGCTACATCTACGAATACTACAGCTACATCTACGAATACTACAGCTACATCTACGAATACTACAGCTACATCTACGAATACTACAGCTACATCTACGAATACTACAGCTACATCTACGAATACTACAGCTACACCTACGAATACTACAGCTACACCTACGAATACTACAGCTACATCTACGAATACTACAGCTACATCTACGAATACTACAGCTACATCTACGAATACTACAGCTACATCTACGAATACTACAGCTACATCTACGAATACTACAGCTACATCTACGAATACTACTGCTACATCTACGAATACTACTGCTACATCTACGAATACTACAGCTACATCTACTAGTACTACAGCTACATCTACGAATACTACAGCTACATCTACGAATACTACAGCTACATCTACGAATACTACAGCTACGAATACTACAGCTACATCTACGAATACTACAGCTACATCTACGAATACTACAGCTACATCTACGAATACTACAGCTACATCTACGAATACTACAGCTACATCTACGAATACTACAGCTACATCTACGAATACTACAGCTACGAATACTACAGCTACATCTACGAATACTACAGCTACATCTACGAATACTACAGCTACGAATACTACAGCTACATCTACGAATACTACTGCTACATCTTCTTCTTCTTCTTCTTTTTCTCTGCTGCTGTTACTACTGCTACTGCTACATCTACTAATACTACAGCTACATCTACGAATACTACAGCTACATCTACGAATACTACAGCTACATCTACGAATACTACAGCTACATCTACGAATACTACAGCTACATCTACGAATACTACAGCTACATCTACGAATACTACAGCTACATCTACGAATACTACAGCTACATCTACGAATACTACAGCTACATCTACGAATACTACAGCTACATCTACGAATACTACAGCTACATCTACGAATACTACAGCTACACCTACGAATACTACAGCTACACCTACGAATACTACAGCTACATCTACGAATACTAGAGCTACATCTACGAATACTACAGCTACATCTACGAATACTACAGCTACATCTACGAATACTACAGCTACATCTACTAATACTACAGCTACATCTACTAATACTACAGCTACATCTACTAATGCTACAGCTACATCTACTAATGCTACAGCTACATCTACTAATGCTACAGCTACATCTACTAATGCTACAGCTACATCTACTAATACTACAGCTACATCTACTAATACTACAGCTACATCTACTAATACTACAGCTACATCTACGAATACTACAGCTACATCTACTAATACTACAGCTACATCTACAAATACTACAGCTACATCTACAAATACTACAGCTACATCTACTAATACTACAGCTACATCTACTAGTACTACAGCTACATCTACTAGTACTATAGCTACATCTACTAATTCTACAGCTACATCTACTAATACTACAGCTACATCTACTAATTCTACAGCTACATCTACTAATTCTACAGCTACATATACTACAGCTACATCTACTAATACTACAGCTACATCTACTAATTCTACAGTTACATCTACTAATACTACAGCTACATCTACTAATTCTACAGCTGCTAATACTACAGCTACAGCTACTAATACTACAGCTACATCTACTAATACTACAGCTACATCTACTAATACTACAGCTACATCTACGAATACTACAGCTACATCTACTAATACTACAGCTACATCTACGAATACTACAGCTACATCTACGAATACTACTGCTACATCTACGAATACTACAGCTACATCTACTAATTCTACAGCTACATCTACTGATTCTACAGCTACATCTACTAATACTGCTACTGCTGCTGCTGCTACTACTGCTACTACTGCTGCTGCTGCTGCTACTACTACTTATACTACTGCCGCCGCTGTTGCTGCTTCTGCTAGGCTACTGCTGCTACTAGACTACTGCTGCTGCTAGGCTACAATTATGTGTTGCTGTTGTTTTTTTTAAAACCTGACACATAGGATTTCGACAAACCGTGGTCAGTCGCCTGTTAGGATATAATTGTTAAGTGCCAGTGGGTCTGTTTTCTCTCTCTCTCTCTCTCTCTCTGTCTCTCTCTCTCTGTCTCTCTCTCTCTCTCTCTCTCTCTCTCTCTCTCTCTCTCTCTGTCTCTTTCTTTCTCTCCAGTCCATGAAATCGGGCCCAGGAATTTGCAAGTTTAGTGTGAAGCCCTATTCAAAAAACGACAGCTTTTCTCTAGTTGTATGTCTTGCTTTATTTTGTCAATGTGAAAGCAGCTGCGTGTACGTTATGCTAATCATTTGTCCTATCTTCCTCTTCTGCTGTAGGAAAAATAGGCAAGTGAACAGGTGTCTCAAACATTCAAGGGACATTTAAAGCCAGAGAGAGACGATTATGTTTCAGTTCCGACAAATCCTTTACGGGTAGAAAAACAAACTCATCTTTAACAAGGGAATGATTAGATAAGGTGTGTTTCCGTCGATCCATTTGCATAAATTGCGAAAGTATGTAAGACCTCAATTCCGGCGAAAGATTTGTCAAGCACACAAAACAATAAGTCTCAGTTTTCAAGACCATAAGCCCGTTTCAGCCAAGGACAGCATAGCAACCCAGGATAGGACTTAATGTATCCGCTAGTGGTGCCATAACTACAACGTCTTAGTAGGATGAAGAAGGTGAAAAGCATGTCCTTTTGTCTGCATAATTCTGGAATAAACCGATTTATAATATAATGTTTAGCTAAAGGGATATCTACTGCCTAGAGACAATCCATAGGACACGTAACTGAAACGTTGTTTCTCAGAGACGAAGAGCTACAATAAAATCCATTTTTTTTCTTTGTTTGGTTTATATTACTGATATGGTCTATATGCAATACCAGTAATTTAATTTCTGTGTGTTTAATTAATGTGTAATTTCTATTACTGATATGATCTATACTTCCGGGGCCACATTGTTGCGTGCAGCGTATTATTTTCTTGGCAGTTAGTACTGTCTAAATGATGTAAGCTCCCCGTGTGGGATCCGGGGTCGCGTCGAGATTAGGGGGGGGGGGAGGGAGGGGGAGAGTGGAGTAAGGAAAGAACAGATTAACTTTCCTCTAACAAGCAGTTTGTAAAAAGTAACTAGGGGTGTTTTCTTCGAAGTCTGTGTGCATCTGCCTGAGAGATGAGAAACCAACAATCTGCATGCACGTAAGGCATACATGTAAAAAGGATGTGTCAAATTCTGTAACAAGGCTTAAACTCAGAAGTGGACAAACAACCAGAACTTTTCGTCGGAGTTTACAGCCGGGGAACGTTAAGAATAAGAATGATGTATCCCACATGGGAACAGTTAGATTGTTCGGGGGGCAAATTGATTGTTATGGAAAGTGGGGAAGTAAGAGGGGGGGGGGGGAGGGGGGGGGGGAGCAATTCGAAAGTGGACTCCTTCAGAATTTAAGTTGCACAGGAAAGCATTAGAATTTTATAAAAGCTTGGGTGTGGCATGGCACACAAGGGTGGGAAAGACTGATGTAGCCGCAATTATGATTTGGCGAGAGGACGGCCGCGATAAAATGGATCGACAGCATTAAAGACACTCTACGCAATCACGACATGACAATAGCCAGTTGCAGCCATCGCGTACTGGATTGAAAATTGTTCGTCCCCACGGCGCTTAACGGCGAAGGTGGTTTATTATGATGAGGACCTGGACATTTCTGCGGAGCGGTTCAGCGGCTGAAAAAAAAAGACTGCTTTAGATCATACCAATACAGCAGTATTTGCTTCAATTTAATGAACTGTTGATGTAGTACGCACCTGTCGAGATACATCTCGATAGAACCAGGCAAACAAATTGCACAGTCTGTTGTTTCTGTCTTTTTTGTTCAGACAAACAGGTATTGACTGGCACTCAAAGAAAGAAGTGAAAAAAAAAAAAAAAACTTAAATAAAAGAACATACTAGACAATATAACAATAGGAAGCTATAGTTACCATGCAGGAAGCCAAACTTGTCGCCTCTAAATGACGGCGGCGCCTCGCTGCAGAAAGAGGTGAACTAAGACGCATGACTAACTAGGCACCATTGGTTCTCTAGCGTGTCCTTCTATATTTCTACTTCTTTCAATGAGTTTAAGTCAATAATATCTGTTTCCATATCCATCCATCTCTCTCTCTCTCTCTCTCTCTCTCTCTCTCTCTCTCTCGCACACACGCACGCACTCACACACTCACGCGCGCACATTTTCTGCGCCCTCCGTGGTTCCCCATCTGTTGATTTCTTTTCATAGTCTAGGAATAGAGAAATGAAATGATTGCGTACTATGCTAGGTGTAACGAGGAAAGATAGACTTAGGCACGATGATATCAGAAGGTGAATCAGCATAGAACCAATACTGAACTTTACAGGTAGACAACAAATAAAATGGGTTGGCCATGTATGAAGACAGGCAGCAGACAGGGCCTCACAGAGAGAGAACTGCTATACAGATACTACAGTAACTGATCAAGAGGTCGACCACACAGAATATGGAGCATAGAAATATCAGAGACACTGAAAAGTAGTTTATACAAAGCGTGCAGAAGAACCCGTTCCAGAAATCTCTTCCTGCCCTGACACCGAAAGGCGTTCCAGGAGTAGAGAAAAGAAGAAAAAGAAGAGTCTAGAAAGGTAACGAGTAATTTAGCTGTTCTCCCAGCCAACGCGCACCCAGTATGTAAGAAGACAACTTTTCCACTCTGTTTATTATTATATAGAGCAATCATCACTTGATAGATGATGTGAATATCATCACAACGACCACCTTTACTTCCCAGGACTATGCCTACTAAATATTTTAGAGTGCGTCGGCCTAAGAGCCAGCAAATGTAACTTTTAAAAATCCGACTGTATGAGGATATGAACCCACGATAATCAGACCCACAGCTAGGCATCTAGCCGCTACGCCACGGCGCCCCTTCCCTTTCCGTCCCCGACCACTACATGATGACCAAAAATACGTGAAAATACGTGAAATACTGTGACAATTAAAAGCACACTTTTCCACGCCTTTCAGGCGTATTGGGTATATAGGGCTAGACTTATATTTTATAGACCTAACGGCATTTGGTGGGTGATGTGATTAGCCTCACGCCGGCCGCCCACCTTTACTTCCCAGGACTCTACATGGTACCCTGGTCATTTAAAAAAAAAAGTCCGGCCGCCGTCAGGGAGCGAACCCCCTACCTTCCGATCCGCAGGCGATCGTCTAGCCTAGACCACGGAGGCTCCACAAAATACTGTGACATCTCACATCAAAACAACAATGTGCAGCGAGACTACGTTGACCTGTTTTCAAAAACAACCCGGAGAAAATTTTAACTGGAAGGCAAAAACGAATAAATCGATTAAAACGAAAAATGTCACATGTTATGTAAACTCAGCCCAACTATCTGGCCCAGAAAGTATAGACTCTGAACAAACAATAAAGTGTCCGATACTGACGTTTTGGTGAATAAACCTGTAAAGGACCCATTTCCACGCCTTTAGGAGTTTCAGGCATATAGGTCTACATCTGTGATCTCCTCTCTCATAATTTATTCCAACCTGTTATAGCCTGTTTAAAGTAGGGCTGTACCGAATAGTGATTTTCACTATTCGGCCGAATACGAATAACGGGACTAACTATTCGGCCGCAGATTACCAGAAGAATTCGAATAATGTATCATCATCATCAGGTGCTTTGCCGACTGGCCTGGGCGACTATGCCTCGCCACAATCTGCGATCTCCTGCAGCATGTGTTAGTTCGTGTGCTGACACACCTCCATGCCATGCACCAAGACTGTCAAGAATCTTCTCTCGTTGTCTTCCTCTATCCCTCCTTCCACAGATCTTTCCAGTAGCCACCACATGTTCCATTTTCCCTCTTCTCATAACATGGCCGAAAAATTATGACTGTCTCCTTCTGATGTCTGTGATTAGTTGTCTTCGGGCTCCCACCTCTTTTCAAACCCTGGTGGTTTGATTCACAGCGATATGTTAAATCTGGACGTATGTAGCAAGCAGGATTTTTTTTTTAATTCTCAGTGACAAGGATATATTGCACAAGATGTTCTTTATTTTATAAAATGCAGTTTTTGCCTGTCCTATTCTGTTTCTTATCTCAGTTATGCATCTTCCATCTGATGTTATCCATTTGCCCAGATACTTAAACTTCTGTACTTGTCCCAAAATAACACCATTGACTTTTATTACGCATTCAGGAATAATTCTTTTCTTTGATACCACCATTACTTCTGTCTTCCCACTATTCAAACTAAGGCCCATTCTTCCACTTTCGAATAGTGTCTAGTGTATAAAATAGATCTAAAAAAACATTCATAATGTCAAATGTGCGCTGAAATTATACTTCACAAAATGTAGTACAGAATAGTAAACATTTAAAATTCTTTTATGTTTTGCATCCTTTAGTCAGTTAGTCTGTGGCAACTAAAACAAAGGAATGAAAGTATTCTTAGTTTTATAACAAGTAACTTGTCACTGACAGCTTAGTTAATGCATGAAAGCGGATTATGCAACAGCAATTATCGCAGTGAATGCAGAAACTGGTGTAAGGTAACCAATATTCGTTTTCGGCCAGACCGCAAGTATTCGGCAGAATACCGAATAGTTATTAGGTCCACTATTCGGCCCCAAAGCGAATACGAAGCGAATATTCGGTACAGCCCTAGTTTAAATGCTATATATTTTAAAGTTTTTTGAGATAAGCTGGTGTCACTGAAAACAGCAGGGACTTCAGGGCCTAAGGACTTTATTTATCTCAGGGCCTCAGCAGAGAGGGGGGGGGGGGGCAACTCTGTGGCGGAGTGGTCAAGCCGTTTGCCTCGCGTTTTGAAGGTCGTGGGTTCGTTTCACGACGGCGCCGTGTAGTTCACGAGTGCACATTTCTAGGGCGATCCTTGGGTATCGTCACCGGAGCTAAGGAGGTCGAGCTTTCTGTGACGTTGTCGGTAGACAGCTAGCTGTTCTGCGGAGAGGGACTGAGCCACATGGGAAGAAACGTGGTGCTATGAAGTCGATCTTCTCACCGTTATCTAATGCCTCCTGCACTCTAAATTCGGTCCTGCAAATATTAGCTGTGGTCCCAGTGTACGGCAAGGTGCGGCTCAGCACCTCTGTATACTGACTGAATGTATAACCAGAACGAGGTACATGGTATTTGGACATTCATTGCTGTCAACCTTCGATATGCAAACAACAGCTTATTAATACAACAGCTTATTAACACAACAGCTTATTAATACAACAGCTTATTAACACAACGGCTTATTAACACAACAGCTTTTTAACACAACGGCTTATTAACACAACAGCTTATTAACACAACAGCTTATTAACAAAACAGCTTATTACCTTATTTTCTAACAATGTTAAATCGGCGTCTGTGGCCAGGGCGTTGCGAACGCGTTTCTTAATACCGGGGTGCCGGGTTCAATCCCATTGCAGGCCTCGTGCCTTACGTTGATTTCGACAGTGGTATCGAGAAGCCGACCGTCCAGAGCAATGGCAAGCTACTGGACGTAAATTTGCCTAGAAAAACCACAACAGCCAAAAAATGCTGGCGTTTGTGCTGCAGTGTCCTGTACAGGATACGCAACTAACTTTAACAATGTTAAACTTTAATGACCAGTTATTTACAATTTTGTCTTGAGGTAGGCAGGTTTTTTGCTAAAAGAAAAAGAAATCAACAGCTTTCGCCCGAGCAAGACGTTGAACGCTCAAGCCCGCCTCGCCTGAACACGTTGCCCGCTAACTATCCATTCGTTGCCTGATTTTCGATAGCCAGCTACTGGACAGAATCGCTTGATATTCGGCTGAGTCTGTCTCGACTGAGCTATCGGAATCGGCTGCGGGTGGGTCATTAGCAGCCCGTGTACGCACCTAGCCAACGACAACGACCAGCAACAAAGATCTACAAGAATCAACAGAGGAAGGAACAACGCCCTAGGTAATTATAATTTACATTATAAACTTTCTAAACCGAAACCTAGGGCGTGCGTTTAACCTCTAAATAAATTCGAGAACTTTTATAATCGCCGTAGAAAATGGACACTGCGCCCATCACGATTGAAACACCGGGATCACCAGCACAGGGGACCGCTCCTCCGGGAGCCGACCCTTCAGGGGTGCCTGATGCCGCCTCAGTAGCGACGCAAGGACCCCCTCGCCAACGCAAGCAGCGGCAGCCTGAGACCAGCACACCAGACATCATGCAGTGCTCGCGTTGCAATAAGGCATGGCATATAGCTTCGTCCTGCCGCAGCAGCCTCTCGTGCAGATACTGTTCTGGTACGCACGAATTCAAGGAGTGCCCGCTGGCTAAAATTGACACTAATTTTAAAAGACCGAACAGCAACCGCAAGTGCTCCAACTGTTCCGGTGCTCACGGCGCGAGATACATGGGCTGCCCGTATCTCCAGCAGTGCAAAAGGTCACTTAGAACCGCCCACGAAGCAGCCAGACAGAGATACGTGGCACCCAGGTCCTCAGCAGCACCAAAGCAACCGAGTGGGAAGCCAGCACAACGGACACCAGACAGACGAACCGACAAGACGGTCACAGCCGCAATGGACCCTGAAATCTCGCTACAAATTTCTGAAATTTTAGCTGAAATCAGAGCTCTCCGCAAAGAAAAGTCTGACACCGACGCTGACAGAACGCAGATGCTAGACATGATTTCGCAGATGCGTGACGAAATCAAAGCATTGAAAGACGACAGACAAGAACAAGTATCGCAGCAAACAAAGTGGCTAGTAGAGGCTGCACGAATGCAAGAAAACCTGACAGAAATGACACTAAAATTACAAGCAGAGAAAGATGCAGACGAGACCCGCCGACAGGAAGAAAGGGAGGAGAGACGAAACGAAACCGAAGCACTTAGGGAAGCCCGCGAGAGCACTTACAAAGAAGTCACCCTTATGATCCAGGCAAAAGCAGAAGCCGAAGCTGCAGTGCTGGCGGCAAGAACAGAGCGCGCCCTGCTAGAGAAAGCAAGAGAGGCCTCCAGCAAAACTGTAAAACAACCAAATACCGACAAAAGCACACTTACCGAAGCGGTAGTGATGCAGCACCAGGCACAGATGACTGATGCCACGACAATCGAAGAACGAAGCGAAACACCTACCAGGCAGCCAGCCACCCCACGCGTAAACCAGAATGCGACAGCCGTTGTAACTTGTGAGGCTGACATCCAAGCGATGCTAGAAGATATCAACGAGCAGGTGGCTCCGCACAGGCTGGAGTTTGTCGGCCCATTCGACAAATACGTTATCAACTACGCAGAAGAAGACGGAACACCTGAACGACTCTTAAGGTACAAGAATGTTGACCGACTCTGCAAAGAGATTAACGCAGCAGTGAGGCAGCTCCGGGAGTCAAAGAGAAAGCAGGGCAAAAATGGCACACCGAATAGAAGAGGCAACCGCCAAATCTAAAGAGCCACAGAAAGAGCCCACCAAACAAGCCGCCATCTTTAAGGACAGCCTTAAGCAAACAACCACCAACCGGACAGCGGGTCGACGTACCGGAGTCACTCCCACCCGCTCCGCCCCACTGGCAAATAACCACGTAATCACCATTGAACTAACCAAAATCTTAATCTAGTTTATTTTCAGAAAAAAGAAGACAACGGAAAATACCACAGGCCGCCCGACGCCCCGAAGCAGACAACCGAGGGCATTGCACCTAAGGGGACCAGCACTTAGGAATTCCAGTCACCGTCATGCCACCCCACCCCACCCCACGTGTATGTTAACAATTGCCTTTCACCTTTATTTCAGACAAATTGACCTCAGCCGACCGGGATGGATCCTGCCTCTATCTGTCACTCTCATTCTCCCGACCTCACTATCACATCTACTGGCACATTCGGGCAAACTGACCTCTCATTTGCAGTCTATCTTACCTCCACTACTTCTCCACACTCCGTGGAAAAAAAAAAATTTTTTTTTTTTTTTTTTGGGCCGATCACAAAAACAGATTGTGACGGCCCTGTTTGTCCTGAAAAGGAACATTGTTCGTATCGACGGCGCAACGGATGTTTGTTTGGCTTTTTCCGGCGGCTTTTAGATCGGCAACCAAGCAGCAACAGGGCACCAGCACAGCGACCAGCACGAGGCAAACCAAGCACCAGCAACAGTCAGCTAGTACCCGTCAATATCATCGCAAAGAGATCTGGATCACACCAGAACCCAAAACCGCAAACAACGCAGCACAGCAAGGAAGCAAACAACAATAATATCAGGTGTGTCTACACACCACAAATAAAAGGAAACCATATAAGACAGCAAAGGACCCTTCTTCGATATAGCAGGCCCTCGGGCGGCTGAAAGAGGATCAAGTTTGGAATTTTTCTTGGACAACTGGCAATGGCAATGGCAAGAAAAAGAAAAAAATCTTCACGTTCTACGAGCTCCCCGAAGGGGGAGCGCTATAGGTTATAATAGTGACTTGCTTATGTCCGCCCCGTAAAATGGCTTAACATAGCAGGCCACCAAGAGCCCTCAAAAGGACTCCTGCAGTGTTGACTCAATCAAAGGAGACATACCCAAAAACTGTCCCGACCGGCGACGAAATCGTCTACCGGCGAGCCAAGGGGCCACCCGGTCACCGATGTGTTTGTCTTAAGGAAACAAAATGGTGTTTACATAGCTGTCACAGCACAGACAACAATATGATGACGTTTTGTCTTCTTTACAACAGAACAGAAATACCAAGCCCCCCACTCCCCCCCCCGTCCTCGTGAATGCGGAATGACTGACACCTAGTGACTCAAAGAGCCAATACTGGGATGCGAATCCAACAGAAGCAAATCTCAAAAACTCTGTTCAACATTACAACTGACATCACTGCACATTAAGCTTTTCCATGGGTGCCCAGTCCTTACATGCAGCAGCAAATCCTCTACTGATTGTTCTCACGAGGATCTTGTTATAAAGTCTCGTATCTTGATTTTGAAAACAACACAGAGTTGATTTACTGAGCTTTACCTCCAGGTTTTGTAAACATGTTAGTGTCTTAGAGTGGTCTTTCTATCTAACCTAGACCGTAGAGCGTTAATAATAATCAGTTCTTCTCAAGCTTCTTTCCAGATACTCTGAAGGCATGCTGTGAAGACAGGGATGCTTCATGCAGAGTGGAAGCTTCACTGGGAAGTTCACGGGTAGTGAGCATACTTTGGATCTTTTTCCAGACCATGCCGGCAAAGTGGGTAATGAACAAGCAGACTGGATATGGACCACTGGGTGGTGAATTGATAAATGACAAGGCAGATGTGGTCATGGCCTTTTGGGAACAAGCAAAGGAATCAGTAGAGAAACAAGATTATGGCCTGGAGAGAATAAGGCAACTGGGTGTAACGAGAGGGTCTGGTCGGCTCACTACACTCAGAGGAAAGGCAAGACGGACATATAACCAGATTGTGACCGCTACCATCAGTATTGGAACTCTGCGCTGGCTGCTGAAGACGAGGACGGAGTACGCATAGGAATGACCCGAGTGTCAATTCTTGACTCAACTCAACTCAACCCAGATGCAATATGACAGTTCAGTATGTTAAAACATCTATACCAGGGAGACCTACAGTTCTGAAGTAACGTCTAGTCCTATAAGGATGGGATTTGTGGTGAAGGTAATTGAACTTTACTGAAGATCAGAAGAAAGCGCAGAATTGTGTATAGACATACTTTATGGACCAGCTGATATCGCTAAACCAGGTTGTATGATAAGTTAGGTAACTTGACAGATTTACTGAGCTATAAAACCAGCCAACAAAGGAGAAAACAACACATTCCTGTGCGGTTTGATATTATTGTTTGCTTTTTATAAGTGTGGTACCATCCATAGTGTTTCTAATGACATACACGGAGATATAAACAGATATAGCTAGAGATATACATAGATATAGAGAGGACGCACGAACAAACGCAATTTATTTTCAAAGAGTCACAAATTAGGCATGCAGACGCCTTTTACATTCTGCCCTCCTAAACCTAGAGACACAGAGAAACACAGAGACAGAGGTAATGAGTGAGAGACTAGGACGAAGAAAATAAAATAGTGTTTAATAGACTGAGGCAGAGAGAGCGACAGGCGCACAGATAGAGAAAGACGGACAGAGAAAAAAATGAAAGAAAGAGTGAGAAGACAGAGAATGTGAGAGAGAATCAGAGAAACGAGAGACTGGAACAGAACCAGAGACAGTGAGAGAAGTATATATATACAAATATGAATATAGAAAGAGAGAGAGAGAGAGAGAGAGAGAGAGAGAGAGAGAGAGAGAGAGAGAGAGAGAGAGAGAGAGAGAGAGAGAGAGAGAGACAGAGACAGACACTCTGTGTGTATTTCCTCGAAAAAAAAAACAAAACAATTAAGCCGTCAAGTTGTCGGAACTACGGAGTGTCACGCCTACTACAACCAACCGATCTGTAAAAATAAAAAAAAAAGACCGAACCACATAGGATAAAAACACACTGCAATGAAGTCGACCTTCCCGCCTTTAAAAAAGTTACAACTCCAGTGTGGGTTCCGGGCTCCAGTTTGGTGAAACAATAAGCTCACCGTTTCCAAACAAGCATGCCCTAGGAGGCGACTAATTGAGGGTGTTTTCTTCAAAGTCGGAGTGCATTTGCACGACAAGCGAGGAACCAAAGGTTAGTTGAGTATGCTTTACAGGACGTTGCAGAACCAACCCCAGCAGCCTCTGGCTGTTGTGTGGTTTCTCTAGGCAAAAATACGTCCAGTAGTTTGCCATTTCTTTTGGACGGTCGGCCCCCTGATACCACTGTCGAAATCAACGCAAGGCGCATTGCCTGCAGCTGGAATCGAACCCGGCACCCCGGCATTACGAAGCCGAGGAACCAAGTGTTTGCTTAAAATAGTTTGCATATAATCAGTGTTACAAAACAATACCAAGATTACAATTTACAAAACCACACTGAGTCCTTATATCAAATCTGCACAATGTATGGTGTGAAAATAAACACTTGTTTCTGCTATCTGTGTCAAGTATGGACAATAAACAGGGCACTGAAAAATAACTACATGGGAAATGTGCTGTTTCCCTGTGGTCACTAACAACTACAAAAGCAAACAAGATTATGGATACCTGCATTTGAAAGAAAGTTGAAAACAAAAAACCGTGACTGAATTATATGTAGAGATACATTCTTGCATCATATAGGGCAATGGTTCTCAACCTGTGGGTTTCGACCCCTTTTTTGGGGTCGAACGACGCTTTCACATGGGTCGCCAAAGACCATCGCACAACACATGTTCATTGAAGTTATAAAGTAGCAATGAAAATATTGTTATCGTGGGAGGTGGCCACAACATGAAGAACTGCATTAAAGGTTCGCGGCATTAGGAAGGTTGAGGGCCACTAATCTAGGGAGACAGCAGCGAAACGAAACTGCATATGCGAATTGTGAACATCTGGGAAAATGGCGAGGGCAGGACCCAGAAAGAGACGGTTAATTTTGACATATTTTTTTTTTTCAAAATTAATCTTGGATTTGAGGTTGACCCGGCCTTACAATTTGTACCAGTAAATTCCTTGGAAGTAAAGGCGGCCGGTGTGATGTTGACCATATCACCAAGTGCCGACTGGACTAAACAAATAGGTCTAGCACTATATGCCAAATGGGCGTGAAGGCATAAAAAAAAAGGTCGTTTACTTTACTTTTACCTTTTAGGGGGCTGCGTGGTCTCCTGGCATGGTGTCGCCTCGAGTGCTAGATGGGATTTATGGTGAGGGTAATTGAACTTTACAGAATATCAGAAGAAAGCGCTGAATTGTGAATAGGCATACTTATAGACATACTGCTAGAGGTTCCGGGTTCAATCCCCAGTAAGGGGTTTAATTTTTTTTCACGTGGATTTAGACTTCTAGTATTTCTTCCTGGTCTCTTTATAGTGAGATCAGACGCCTGTGTGCATTGTTGCGCACGTAAACAAATCCATTGGCAGCAGGAAATCAAAAAGAGAAGCCTGACGGCGCTGCCCGGACAAAATTTGGAGTTTAAAATCTGCCCAAAGTATTTGCAGGATCCTCGCAGGTGCTACAGAGCCTGTGCAATGTGCTGAGCTTTTTCGGACTCAAGACTGGAGTTAGAAAAAGAACAAAGCACTTATCGGTTACTACCCGTGTGCAATGACGTTTATTCGTTGTTTAAAACTCAAACCTCAAACATTTACTTATTTTCGGGTAAACACGGAAGTTCTGAAAGTCCACAAGGGAGCGACATGCTAATGAGAGCATATGAAGCATATTAAAACAGCATATTCTTATTCTTTAGAGCAATCTCACTTCAAGGATTAGAAATCCTACACACGCTTACATGGCAACGAAGTCAACAATGGGGAAACAGAGACAAAAACTAACACCCCCCCCCCCCCACACACACACACACAAACTTATACCAATTGAGCCCCATGGCTTGAAAACGGCCCCTAATTGTTACTCACTTATAACAGCTAGACGATCGCCTGAGTATCGGAAGGTCGTGGGTTCGGGCCCTGTCAAAGACAGAGTTTTTTTCAAACCTGACCTCGGCTTCCAGGTCGACCCAGCCTTAAAACGTGTACCAGTTAAAAGTCCTAGGAAGTAAAGGCGACCGGCATGACGTTGACCACATCATCCAGCGAGTGCCGATTGGACTTTAAAATATAGGCCTAGCCCTATATGCCCACAACGCCTGAAGGCGTAGAAAAAGGTCCTTCTGCAAAAACTACCAATAACTGCCTTTATGATGCTACCTTTGCGGTGTAGACAGGGGGTAGCTTTGAGTCTGGGGTTTACGACCCCATGGCTAGTGCTGTTGCTCCGTCTGTACAAGTTAGGATTTTATTTTACCCCCAACAGAAAAAATCCCCAGCCTTACTAAGGATTCGAACCTGGGTCTCTCGCGTGAGATCCCAGCGTTCTAACTGTTCGGCCTGCCGCTCCTCAAGCGGTTTTCACCTGTACTTATTTTGAGGGAAACATGATAGTTATAAAAATGAACAAGGGAACGTAAAAGCTTATGACACATCAATCAAATTAAAACCGGATATTCTTTGGTGGTGAAATCTCACTTAAGAATGAGACATCATACACACGTTTAGACAGCAACTTAGGCAATGATAGAGAAACAGATAAAAACTAAAATATAACAAATGGGCCTTTCGTTGTGAGAAAAGGTCCTTAACTCTTTGAGTCCCAGAGGGTTTAGCATCACAGGCCCAAGGGGTAGTCAAGAGAGACGTAAAATCGGCGCATCATGCGTTCATTGGGCTTCTAGGCAGTAACCTATGAACGTATGATGCGTTTCTTGGGACTCAAAGAGTTAATGTTCACTTATGAAGCTAGGAGCCGCGGTGGTATTGTGGCTGAATGCTCGCCCTAGGATCGGAAGATATTGGGTTCAAGTCCTGACAGAGACAGATTATTTTAAAAAATGACTGGGATAGTCTTTGGTGGCGAAATCTCACTTAAGGATGAGAAATCACGCACATTTAGATAGCAGCGTAGGCAAAGATGGGGAACAGATAAATCTACAGAAATAACATCGCAAAAGGCTTTATGCATCCAATGAGCGTCACGGCGTGAAAAAGAGTCCTTATTTTTTTCCATCTCACTCATCAACTCTACTTATATCGTTTTTTAAATCACGTTTCAGTCTATCTGCTCTAGCCATCTATCTTCCCCTGTTGTTTCCGTGCCTTTTGTTTTAAGGCATTCAATTTATCACCAGCTTAAAGGCCCGAGAAAGTTCAACAGTCAGAGTTATTTATGGCCTTAGAAATAGGTGCCGTGCCCCATAACACAGTTTGTTCCTTACGGGGCGGGGGACAGGCACCTGTTGAGGTGTGTGCATGTGTGTATGTGCGTGTGTGCGCACGTGTATATACATATATATACATATTACTTCTTTTCCTCCTCCTCCTCTTATTTCATCTTCTTCTCTTCCTCTATCTTCTTCTCTTCTCTTCCTCCTCTCTCCTCCTCCTCTCTTCTTCTTCTTCCCCTCTTTCTTCTTCTCCCCCTCTTTCTTCTCCCTCCCTTCTTTCTTCTCCCCTCCTCTTTTTTCTCCCCTCCTCCTTCTGTTCCCCCTCTTCCTCCTCCTCATCCTCTCCCTCCTCCTTCTCTTCCTCCTCCTTTCCTTCCTCCTCCTTCTTCCCTTCCTCCTTCTCTCTTCTTCTCCTTCTTTTTCTTCTCTTTTCGCGTTCGCCTTAAAAACTTGTTTACAACTAGGCTACGAATTTCCCCTTTTAGTATCAACACATACGGTTTCAGCCAACTCACAATTAGTCCGTTTCCTCCCGCGCCCCCTTCCCCACCTCCAAATGAAAACAGTGGGCCCCGAAACCCAAATTGATTGTCGCAAAATATTTAAACAGACTAATCGGCCATTCACAGAGGATCACTGAAACATGAATACTTAACGCTTTTCCATTTCCAGTGAACAATTTGCTTTTTATGTTTTCTGTAGACAGGGGATTTGTCTTAGGGCGTTGGTTTTCCTTTGCAGGTAGGTCGTCATGAATATGTGTCATGGGTGACGAGTAGACGGCGTTTTGTAAAAGTGAAGGCTTGGATTTGTGCGTGTTGTGGACAAGAAAATGTTCTTTCTATGGCGGCAGGTGGTTTACCGGACGACAATAACTGATATAACAGCTGAGTTCAGTCAAAGATGGGTATCAGGTAATGGGCTAAATAGAGAGTGAACCAGATCGGTGTGGTAGTGATCCCACAGCATCCATGAGAACTGATATGTTCATCAAGATATGCGCTAGAAGAAGAAGAAGACAAAGACGAAGAAGACGAAGACGAAGAAGAAGACGAAGCAGACGCAGACGAAGAAGAAGAAGAAGAAAAAGAAGAAGAAGAAGATATAGAAAAAGAAAAAAGAAGAAGAAGAAGAAGAGAAGAAGATATAGAAAAAAGAAAAAAAGAAGAAGAAGAAGAAAAAGAAGAAAAGAAGAAGAAGGAATATAAGCAGGACGACGATGATGATGATGATGATGATCATACGGCACTGACGTTGCTTTTACACTAGTCTTTTCCCCCAACTGCTGGTGTGTGCGATCATGTTATTCATTGGTAACTGATACACGTAGATAGATACCCGCACATGAAACTGTCATCGCTAGTTTTACAGACGTCACCTTCTGCAGTGGATAGGATTCCATACTGGGTCGACTGCCTTGCAACTGTTCCTTCAGTTTTTGCATGTTAAATTGGTTCCTAAGAAATTCCTTCGCCCGTATTGATTGGATCCTATTCCCACCTGGGTTCTATGATCCCGTTTTAAGGAAAAATGTCTATAATCAAGCATGTGTTTTATGGCAACTGAGTAAAGATTTGGTTTAAGTCGAATGTTCTAAGACACGGAGAAAAGAATTACAGGCAGAAATTAATAAAAAAAAGGATGATACGGAAGGGTTAGCAGGCGATAGTAAAGGGTGGGAACGTTTTAGTTAAGCTAGTTGAGAACCTACTATTTCTGCTGTTGAGTTAAAAATCGATTTAAAAGTAGGCGGGGCACTTCCATAAATGCTACGTCCCACGTTCAGCAGCCTAGGTAGAATTTCAATTCCGATGATACCAGCTGCAGTATGAGTGCATGTTTGTCTTGTCATTCTCTTGAATGTTGTGTGTCAACCAGATCCGGCGGTCACTACCCGCTGCATCATTCTCTTCAGAGCGTGATGATTCATGTGTGTTTCCGAATTGTTCTCATGTTCCGAAAGGGCTTTGATAACATTTGGCTTGGTCTGAATCAGTTTACCACCACGTTTCGCAAGACAAGCCACCTTATACCCCAGTGAGGGATGCCAGAGAGAAACTACAAGTGATGAATAAGAGAGAAAAAAGGAAAACAACAACTGAAAGTTAAAAAAAAGAGAGAAATAAAAACACTACTGAAGGATAAAAGAGAGAAAAAGAAAACAGCAGTTGAGGTTAAAAGACGGAAGAATAAAACATAACTGGGGGATAAATTACAAAGGAAGAAAACTACCACTGAAGGATCAAAAAAAAAAAAAAAAAACACAGCAACAATTAGGTGATAAAAGAAAAAGTAAACAACAACAACAACACCCTTACTCACTTTGTCATGGAATCTAGCCCGCCAAGTCATCTTCTGTGAAATCTATTAGCGCTTAACAACTTGCAAGTTTACTGGAAATGGCCTGGGAACTTTGATCTGTAGAGCGTCGTGTTTGATGCGGGATGCTACTGCACTGGACTATTTCTCTTGCTCAAAATCTGTAGTTATTTACAGAACTGAAATTGAAGAAGAAAAAGAAAAAAAATAAAATATAAGAGTAAATTTTATTTCGCTTAATTGTACTTCAGACAGATAGAACAGAAACAGATCCAGAGGTCGACCACGCAGAACATGTACCAGAGAAATATCTGACACTGAAAGGTACTTTATACGGAGCGAGCGCCCGGCTAGCTAGCGTAGTTGGCTAAACCTGATTCGCGGCGACCGGGTGACAAACTCCTTGTGGTCCGAGTTCACGCCCGGGGGTAGGCAGAAAAGCCAGATTTCTTCTAAATATACAGTATTTCATTGTGGTGTTAGAAAGTAGAAGAATGGGCCTCAGTTTGAACAATGGGAAGACAGAAGTAATGGTGGTATCAAAGAAACAAATTATTCCTAAATGTGTAATAAAAGTCGATGGTGTTATTTTAGAACAAGTGCAGAAATTTAAATATCTGGGCACATGAATAACATCAGATGGAAGATGCATAACTGAGATAAGAAACATAATAGGCAAGGAAAAAAACAGCATTTTATAAAATGAAAAACATCTTCTGCAATATATCCTTGTCATTGAGAGTTAGAAAAAGAATTCTTGCTTGTTACATACATCCAGTTTTAACATATGGCTGTGAATCCTGGACAATCGGTGGGCAGGCTAAACAATTTCTAGAGGCCTCAGAAATGTGGTTTTATAGAAGAATGCTTAAAATACCTTGGACAGCAAAAAGAGCAACCAAGAGGTTTTAAAAGAGGCGGGAGCCCGAAGACAACTTATCACAGACATCAGAAGGAGACAGTCATCATTTTTCGGCCATGTTATGAGAAGAGGGAAAATAGAACATGTTTTGACCACTGGAAAGATCTGTGGAAGGAGGGATAGAGAAAGACAAGGACAGAAGATTCTTGACAGTCTTGTTGCATGGCATGGATGTGTGTCGGCACACGAACTGATACATGCTGCAGGAGATCGCAGATTATGGAGAGGCATGATCGCCCACGCCAGTCGGCAAGGCACCTGATGATGATACGGTATTTATCACGGAATCAAGGCCGAAGGATTGCGATATCCACAGTACCGAGCCAAAGGGTTAACATCTCATGGTTTCTGGATATTTAATTAAAAAAAATTTTTTTTTTTTAAATACGGAGCGAGCAGAGTGTCCCGTTTCATTGATCTCTTTCTGCCCTGACGCATTCCAGGAGTAAAGAAAAAAAAAAAAATGAAGTACTTCAAACGCAGAATACCATAAACCAAAAAGAATAGAAATACTGATATTCTAAAAGATCTTAACATCAAGGAATATTGGCTAGTGAACAGCATTTTGTCTTAAAAACTGAGATATTTTAGCCATATCAAGCGCCACGGCGGATTGAAAAAAAAAAATTACAGAAGGCACAGGACCAGGAAAGAAGGGGCAGGGCCGACCAGCACGAAGATGGGCACAGGATTTAAGTAACTCCTTGGGTAGGAACGTGAACTTGGCGGGAGAGCTGGCGGGTGACCGAGTTTCTCTCAGGTAGACCGTGATGAGAGCAACCTTCCACAAACGACTTATTACGGGATGAAGTATTACAAATAGTTCATTGTGCAAAGAGGAAGCTGGATCAACATCGGACACTTATAACGACATAAAATCATATTATTCAGAGCAGAACGTCAGCTATTGGTGCACCAACTTCAGATTTTTACATTTTACAATACCTCTTAATATCTGAGCCAACATGTGGCTTAGAACAGTTCTTCTGTTGGTTCGGCAGTGGAGATGAAAAAAACAGGCAATTGTTCAATGATTTTAGTTCATACACTGCCTACCAACCTACCAATCCTACTCACACTCATATATACATAAATAGATGCAGCAATACATAGAATCTGATAGATACATACCATAACATACCATAACATACCATAACATACCATAACATACAATAACATTGCACAACATTGCACAACATTGCACAACATTGCATAACATTGCATAACATTGCATAACATACCGTTACACAACAACGCCACACAACAACGCCACACAACAACGTTACACAACAACGTTACACAACAACGTTACACAACAACGTTACACAACAACAGTACAGTACAGTACAGTACAGTGCAGTGCAGTGCAGTACAGTACAGTACAGTACAGTACAGTACAGTACAGTACAGTACAGTACAGTACAGTACAGTACAGTACAGTACAGTGCAGTGCAGTGCAGTGCAGTGCAGTGCAGTGCAGTGCAGTACAGTACAGTACAGTACAGTACAGTACAGTACAGTACAGTACAGTACAGTACAGTACAGTACAGTACAGTACAGTACAGTACAGTACAGTACAGTACAGTACAGTACAGTACAGTACAGTACATACATACATACATACATACATACATACATACATACATACATACATACATACATACATACATACATACATACATACATACATACATACATACACACACACATACATACATGCATACATACATATGTAGGTACGTAAATACATACATATGTAGGTACGTAAATACATACATATGTAGGTACGTAAATACATACATACATAGAAGCACACACACGTACATACATCTATACATACACACAGAGATAAACATAAACACATGTAGTCGTGCATAGAGCGTACAATGTGTGTACGTACGCACTTGTGTGTGTGAGTGCGTGTGTATATGAGTCGGCGCATTCATAATTGAGCTGCAAAATCAGATACTAGTTTTCAGCGAAGACAAATGACAGGTTGGAAATGCAGGAAATAGATCCTGTATGATACTGGAGCCCACCAGGGCAAAAAAAGCAACTCCGTAACCGACCAAGCGTGTCGTGACTAACTGAGAAGGTCTGGCCGTTGCGTGAGATCTCTGTCTCAAAAGTCTGGGGTGTGATTGTGACACACACATTCCCAGCCAGTATAAGGTAAGACAGTAGGTCAGGAGTGCCTAAACATGGGAGTTTAGTCCGCTTCAGCCCCCCGTCCCTCTCCACAGAGCTGTCTTAACAGCAACAGGGGCACTAGGCGAACGAGATACAACGGTAAAAGAGGCAGAGGTCGACCACGAAGTATATGGACTACAGAAATATCAGAGACTACGAGGTACTATACGCGAAGCGAACAGAAGGCCCCGTTCCAGGGGTCTCCTTTTACCGTGACGCTGCGAGGCTTTCCGGGAGTAGAGAAAAGTAGAAGAAGAAGATGAAGAAGAAGAAGGGGCAAACCATTGAGCTGGAGACCCGGGGTAATACAGTATGCTGGCGGTCCCGACAACAACCACTCATAGGACTGACATTGGCAGGTCACTTGATGTACGTAGATTAGCATGGAGTTCCTGTCGTTAAGTTCCCCTCGCAATGGCCTAACGAGCCCATCAAGGGCGAAGCGTGGAAACAAAGGCTCTACTCCCCGATGACACTTTCCATAGTTAGAGAGAAATTCACAATTTTACTGTTTATTATTACTGTTTACTATTTATTGCAAATAGACCATTTGGTTTACAGCAAAAGCCAACACAGCGAAAAGAACGACCCCTGCTTGCTAATGCCGCTCACACAGAAAACGTAACGCCTGAAAGCTACTAGTACTACAATGCTAACTGCGCACGCACACTCTCAACAGCAAAGCGGCCAGTAGGAAATATTACGTGATACCCTCTCCGCGTAATCGTTACCTGCTAACGTTTACACATGCGAATTATTTACATCGCGCCACTGGGTCTCATACCTTAACACGGTACTATCTCTCTCATTGTACATTTTCCCTTCTAGGAGGGGTTTGGTCCCTAGTCTAAACTTGTAAGTGTGGTCTAAACTAAATATTTGAAAAAAGCAAGTCGGGACTTGAACACTCCGGATCCGCAGGCGAACCGCTAGCCGCTACACCACTGAGGAATTTTTTTTTAGTTGGTATTATTATTATTGCTATTATTATTAATTCTTTTACTAACAAGCATGTCATAGTGCGTTTATTAGTAGTTCCATAAACGATAGGCTTTATTTCAATCTGTGTGCCCCGTATTGTTCTTACAATAGTCCATTCAATTGCAAATGTTGCTTAAACTTGTATCTGCCAATATGATCAGTTATATTTGGACCGAGCACTTGATAGTTTTAGTTGATAACTGTTTGGACAGAACAAGATACAGAGCACTTAGGAGGGGCTTAAAAAGCTGTAAACTCCAGCTCTGGTTTTTCATCCATCTCTGGACTTCAGTCTTATTCTAGAACCTGCGAGTTAAGTAAACGTCCATTTTACAGATCTGGTTGATTTGTATGCAGATCAATGGTTTTTTGCCTACCATGCAGATGCACTCCACCTTAGAACGAAGCCCCCAATTACGGCATGCTTGTCTGAGAGAAAGTGGTTTTCCCATAATGGGACCTCAGATGCCACACGGAGAAGCAAGTAAACAAGATTCCGGCCTCTCGGGGCCCCATTACCACTTTCTGTAAACAATTTGTAAGGGAGCGGTGGACACCCCATCCACTCTGAAGTTTTCTTGGTGTCGACGCCCTTGCCGGGCAGTGTCATTCATGTGTCCTTCCAGATGAAAAATAGCTTTGGGCGTGTGGATTTCGCTAGATATTTCATTAGGTTTACGGTCTCGCTGCCATCAGGCCAGTAAATCTCATCTTCTTCTTCGCGTTCATAAGGCTGTAAACTCCATCGGAAAGTTTTGGTTGTTCGTCCATTTCTGGACTCTAGCCCTATTCCAGAAACTGAGTGTTGAGTGCACATTTGACATGTCTGACATTTGCTTGCATGCAGGCTGTTGGTTCCTTGTATCTCAGGCAGATGTACTCCGACTTCGATTTTTACAACATGCTTGTTGGAGCAGTGGATCTATTCTTGTTTTTACCAGCGGGGCCCCGGAAACCACACAGGGACTCCTACGACATGCTTGTTGAAGAGGCAGTGGGTCTATTCTTGCCCCCCCCCCCTCCCGAATACAGTGGGTTCCGGAAACCACACAGGAAATATCCGGTGAATAACCACGAAGCGACTTGCACGAGGACATCCTAACGATGATGGTGGATATTCAGCACCCAAGCCTGAATACGCCCTTGGAAGCAGTGCTGGATTTAGATATAAGTTAAATAAGCTACATCTTAGAGATTCAACATCTGCAGGGACCTCAACAAATTACAATTTTTTTTTCCTTCATAAATGCAATTTCATTTTAAAATAATTGTAAATGCAATTTTCCTTTAATAAAGCATTTTAGGGCATTATATAATACAATTTCTGTGATTTTGCGAACGCATTCTTTCTTATTTTTTTTTCTAAAAATCAAGCATATTTAAATTTTCCCTATATGCATTTTTCTTCTTTGGGAAAAAGTTCTATTTGCTCGCCCATTTGGACTCTGGCTTTGTGCCTGGGCCTGAGTTTTGCGTGTACATCCGTTTTACCGGCTTATTTGTGTGCAGTTGGTTGTTCCTTGCTGCTGGGGCAGATGCACTCTGACTCCGAGGGAAGTTTTCAATTAATCGACTCCAACGACATGCTTGTTACGGAGGCATTGTGCCTATTCTTCTCCCCCTCCCCAACAATGGGGCAACATAACCCACACGGGGATACCCCTATTTTGGAAAGGAGTGTACATCTTAAACGTTTTCCGAGATTAGCTGAAGTAATTTTAAATAGTTAGGGACTCAAGGATTGAAGTATCTCGGAACTTTAGCACGCCTAGATCCTGTCCTGCTTTGAAGTATCATGGTCACACCTCGCAGCTGTTTGTATCCTCAGTAAAGTAAGAGATATCCTTCTATTAGGGGCAAAGAAACAATCCTTACCCGCACAGTCCTTGATGAAAGACAGGTAATGCAGTTTAACAACCCAAGGCTCGGTGATATAACCCCCCCCCCTCCTCCTCCCATCTGCCCTAAACAAAACAAAAAACAAGATAAATGCAGTAATTTCAGAAAAAGACAATCTACATCCTTTGGTCATGTTATGAGAAGGAGAAATCTGGAATACATTTTGACAGTGGGAAAGTTGGAGGGGATGTGAGGCGTAGGGACACCAAAAGAAAAGATACTGTACGATATGACATCATGGCATGGACGATCATCTGTGTCACAGTTGAATAAGAGTACACGAGACAGAAGGTTGTGAGTAGACATGACTGCCAACGCCGCACGGCATGGACTTTAAGAAGAATATTTTTTTTTCTTTCTGTAAACGCAGGAAGTAGGAGTCGCCGCGGCGTTGGCGGCTAGACGCCCGCCTGCGGATCGGAGGGCTGTGGGTTCGCATACTGACGAAGCCAGATTTTTTCTTTCTTTAAAAATTACATTGACTCCCAGGTCGACGCAGCCTTGAGTGGGTACCGGGTGCAATCCTGGGAAGTAAAGGCCACCAAGTGCCAATTGGTCTTTAGAAATATAGGTCTAGTCCAATTTTACAATACGCCTAAAGGCGTGGAAAAGGAACCTCTACTTTCCTAAATACATGAAGTAAAACTGTAAAGGTCCCTTACATGCCAGTGGCGCTTCAGACATACGAGGCTGCATATTTTTGTTTTAAATAGACAAAAGTTTTTTAACTGGCGGTCGGCGGGACACATCTGGCCCGCGGATTATTGCCACTTTTATGGTATAGTCTCTCTATTCTGGTCGGCTTTGTGGCTAAGTCGATGTGAACGCTTCGTAATGCCGGGTTGACGCGCCTTACGTTGGTTTCGACAGTGGTATCAAGAAAGCCGACCGTCCAGAAAGCAATGCAAACTACTGGAAGTATATTTGCCTAGAAAAGCCACACAGCAGCCAGGGGCTGTTGGGGTTGGTTCTGCAACGTCCTGTAAAGGATACGCAACTAACAAACAAAAACTTTCTCTGCTGGGGCTCTAGATACTGACCTGCTATGATCCCCATTTTTAGCATGTTTGCCCCTGAGTAAACTTAGTTAAATAGTCCAGTTATAGACCAATGAGAAATGTGGTCAACATCACGCCTGCCTACTTAAATCCTCGAGACTTTACCTGGTGCCTGTCTAAGGCTGGGTCAATCTGGGAGGTAAAGTCTTTTTCCGCCTTTCTATCTCCCAATGGAGCATAGGCCCTCAACCAACTCACACCAAGTCGTTCTATATTTTGCCATTGCATGGAGCTCTCCCCATGCACTCCCCATCTTTCTAACTTTATTCTCCAGCTCTCTTCTCCATGTGTTTTTTGGCCTTCCTTTATTCCTATGCCCCTGTGGATTCCAATGCAAAGACATTCTAGTTATGCTGTTCTGTTTTCTCAGTGTGTGTCCTATCCAACGCCAGCTTCTTTTCATCACCTCTTGGTCCACCGGAGCCCGTTTAGTTCTCTCCCAAAGCTCTAAATTAGTTATCCTATCATAGTAAGGTGAGGTCATTAGGAAAAAAATAAGCCCTGCTCTGTTCAGATTTGAACCCACGACCTTTGGATCATTAGGTGTTACACTACGTCTAGATTTCTTGGCTAAGGTAAATAGGATGCCATCTGGAGTAAAGATGAGGCGAAACAAATCACTGAAAAGCAGCCGGGAGAGCTTTTATGATTGAAGAGCAAACCATAATAACTTAATGTAAATCTGAGATTAACTGGTATCGATCCGACTCACTGGGTAAATACAATTGTTCATTCAGAATAATCAATATCGGCTGACAGAAGATGGAATTGGTTAGATGTATGCCTTTTACAAGATGTTGCAGAGCCAACTCCAGCATTTGTAGAGGAAAAAGAGGCGCCGGTTGAGAGGTTATTTGTGATTTGATAAGGCAGGGGGGAGACCCGGGTTCAAATCTTCGGAAGGCTGGGAATTTTTTCTATCAGGGGCAGAATAAAACGCTCACCTGCAGAATCGAGGCGACAGCACTAGCCATGCGGCCGTAAATCCTTAGGCACAAAGACCCCTCTGCCTGCACTGCAAAAGTGGTATAATAAAGACAGTAACTGGCAGATAAGACAAGGGCGGATACGTGATTCTGGTGATGGGATGAGATGGCGAAACATGAGAGCCTTCGCTAACTCGGCACGGCATAGGATGATGATGATGAGTTTGCCACAGCTACTGGACGCTCGGCTTTCAATACCACTGTTGAAACCGACGCAAGGTGCCCACCCAAGGTACTGACAAACTGTCCGCAGGTGGAATCAAAGCCGGCGCCTAGGGATTAGGAAGAGCGTTCGCAACGCCTAAGCTGCAGACACCCACAGAAGAAGGGATAGCTTAGGGTAAATGGGAGTAGTTCCCTCACAGACACCCACAGAACATGGGATAGCTTAGGGTAAATAGGAGTAGTCCCCTCACAGACACCCACAGAAGATGAGATAACAGGGTAAATGGGAGTAGTCCCCTCACAGAAGATGGGATAGCTTAGCGTAAATGGGAGTAGTCCCCTCACAGACACCCACAGAAGATGGGATAGCTTAGGGTAAATGGGAGTAGTCCCCTCACAGACACCCACAGAAAATGGGATAGCTTAGATAAATGGGAGTAGTCCCCTCACAGACACCCACAGAAGATGGGATAGTCTGGGATAAATGGGAGTAGTCCCCTCGCAGACACCGACAGAAGATGGGATAGCCTAGGGTAAATGGGAGTAGTGCCCTCGCAGACACTGACAGAAGATGGGATAGTCTAGGGTAAATGGGAGTAGTCCCCTCGCAGACACTGACAGAAGATGGGATAGCCTAGGGTAAATGGGAGTAGTCCCCTCGCAGACACCGACAGAAGATGTGATAGCCTAGGGTAAATGGGAGAAGTGCCCTCGCAGACACTGACAGAAGATGGGATAGCCTAGGGCAAATGGGAGAAGTGCCCTCGCAGACACTGGCAGAAGATGGGATGGTCTAGGATAAATAGGAGTAGTCCCCTAGCACAAAGTGTTAATTTTACATGTGGCTATAGGCTTTATAAGCCAGAAGGCATTTAACCTTTTGATAACTGCAAACCGGGAAAGTGGGAGAAATATTTGGCGGATTGACTGACGATCACAAGAGAAACAAATAAAATGAATCAGTCATTTGTTAAATCTAAGACAATGAAATTTCAATGTTTAGTTAATGCGACAGCTTAGAGGCTGGAAAATCTTGTATACGTGAATGGAGCGTTGTTAATGAGAGATGTAGCACGGCAATAATATGTATTTGATTTCTGCGTTTGATGAATGGGTGGGTGCAGTTGCTCCACTAGGACCGCACTATAGGAAATTAACAACCAGTGACGCAAAGTTTCACTATTCGGATGCGAAGCTCCACAGGTACTAATCCCAGAAGCACCGTCCAACAGTAAAGTTATATTAGGGAGCCCTACCGCTACAACACCTGGATCTACATACCTGGAGATGAAGGAGTACAAGATAATGAAAGAACTGACCAGCTGACAAGTAATGCGCCAATACATACGAGAAGAAGCAGGGACAGAACAATTCTCATCAACGCTGTGCGGAATAGGCTTGCGGACAATGATAAATCTCTGACACTAATACAGTTGCGTTACCCGGGAGTAAAGGTGGCGAAGCTCGCCAATATTGTCTTTAAGGCCAAGATGGAACAGACTAACAAAATTTCATGGGAAGAATAAGTAGAAGTACCCCCCCCCCCCACGCAAGTGTGGGTTCCGGGGCCCCATTGTGGGGAAAATAAAAATAGATCCACTGCCTACCCAAAGCATGTCGTAAGAGTCGACTAAATGTGAGCTTCCTTTGAAGTCGGAGTGCATCTGGCTGAGAGGCAGAGAACCAACAGTCTGCATTCAAGTGAACCAGATTTGTAAAACTGATGCACACGCAACACTCAGGTTCTGGAGCAGGAATCCAATTCAGAAGCGGACGATCAACGAAAACTTTCCGCCAGAGTGTACAGCTGGGGAGCGCGAAGAAGTAGAAGTACTTAGGATGGCTGCTGCATCGGAGGACTGACTACACATGGGAATGCCCAATGTGCAATGACATTGATTGTGATAACATTCTATAACAGGAATATAGACTTCTGTGTGAAATTACCATTTTCTCTTTTCGCCTCGTCCCTTTTTCCCCCGGACAATTTCTAAAAGCTTCACACAAATATTTCAGCGCATTCTTGAAGCAAAGTAGACACCGTTCATTTCTTGGTCAGTAAAAAAAAAAAAAAATGCGAGGACGCGCTTTGTAATGCCAGGGTGCCTGGTTCCCAGATGCAGGCGGTTTGGCAGCAGACCGGCTTGCGTTGGTTTTGACAGTGGTATTGAGAGCCGACCGTGCAATAAGCAGTGGTCAACTACTGAAACGTAAATTTGCCTAGAAATGCCGAGGGTTGGCTCTGTAACGCCATGAAAAGGATAAGCGACTACATGGAGCACCAAACAACATTGTAAGTGCTCAGGCTCTGCTCAGCCACGACCGGCTCCAGCTGACGGGCAATGTACTGACGTCATTGGGTGGGGCTAACGATACGTTAACGTAGCAGTTCTAAAAAAATTAACTATTTTCGACAGTGGCGAGGGAAGACCACTTACAATTTTTACGTATCTACACATTTTAAAGCCGACATTTCTTGATTATTGCCGCGGCACCCCTGGCATCCGCTCAAGGCACAACAGGGTGCCTTGGCACCCAGTTTTAGAACCGCTGCGATAACCCATCGTTAGCCCGACTCGGTGACGTCAGCAGCAAGGACTGTCAGCTGTAGCTGGTCATGGCTCAGCTATACTTGCTTATAAGATAGCAGTAAAAGCTAAAGAAACTGCCTAACATGCTTTTTTTTGACACTTGTACATGGCAAACACTGAGGTACTGGAAAGAGCAGGTATTATAGCAGTCTTCTCAATGCTCAGTCTACAAAGGTTCAGGTGGCTGGGTCAAACCTGGAGAATGGCAGAGTCCCTATGGTGAATTAAAAAGGGGTAGATGATGCCAAGGTCGGCCTCTACTACGATATAAAGATGTGTGCAAGCGGGATTTTATTGATACAGATATTGAGGTGGACTCGTGGAAACAAATGCCATGGACCCTGTTGTGTGGAGGGTGTATATCAGGAAGGGAATGAGAATGAAGGAAGAAATGATTTCAGAAAGGATAAGAGCCGAGCGTCTGAGATGAAACAAACTAAAGACAAATGTTGACAACGGTCCTGAAATCCAATACTTTAATTGTGGAATACTATTCTTCTTGCTAATCACACTCGCCATCGCCATGGGCTGTGAGTCCCATACCTCCCCATAGAACAATATAAAACAGTCGTCTGGAAAGACGGAAAGGTGCCAATCAGAGCAGTGGTCTCTAAACTGGGGAGGTTTCAAGAGGGGCGTCAATCAATTTTGACAGTGCATTTGTAGCAATTCGTTAAACGATCATTTTGTTTTAGTTTAATTATAAATAAAACACATTTTCAAACTTTTATTAAACAAAACGACAACGATGTTTTTTGTTGTTCTTTGAAGCAGTTTGTGCATCTACCGTTAAAAATATCATCATTATGACGACACGCTCATTTATTTATAGATTGTTGTTTGTTTTAGTATCCAGAAGCCATGAGTTGTTAACCCTTAGGCTCGGTATTATGGATATCGCAACCTTTCGGCCTTGATTCCATTGTAAATACCGTAAATCTGGGAGAAATGTGGCTTTTCTGCCTACCCCCGGGAGTGAACCCGGACCACAAGGAGTTCGTTACCCGCTCACCGCGCAATCCGGTTCAGCCAACTACTCTAGAGAGCCGGAAATTTATAGATTACTAGCTGTACCTGGCCACGCGTTGCTGTGGCGTAATTTGAGATAGTCTTTGATCTCCCCCCCCCCCCCACACAACTAAATCCACCTAGTACCCTCTCCCTCATCAAAGGTTTCTAGAAAAAAAAAGACAATGGAAATCGCACCTGTCTAATGAAGTTAATGACGCAGTCAATGTCTGCGCCGACGTCGAGATAGTCCTTGATTGCCCCTCCCCCCCCCCCATCGAAGGTTGTTTGAAAAAAAAAAAACCAGAAAATAGAAATCGTGTTTAATATGGTTATTGTGGCAAATATAGAGATAGTCTTGTTTGCTGTACCACGACCTACTCTATGTATTAGTATTAGAGAAGGCGTTGGCTGCACGTAACTCGCCGGCGAATGGTAAATACGGCGCATGCACAATTACTAACGTGGCTATAATTAGAAATCACTAAAGTTATAAATATTAGTTGCGTATATTTTGGCATTAATTGTGGTCACCTATCTCTAACAGTGACAGGTTGAATTTCAAACCACGACGGTTCAAAATCCGGTATCACAACAAACATATCCTGAAAATTTCAGCTAAATCGGTTCAGTAGTTTCCGAGTCTATAGAGACCAAACAAACACACAAACATTGATTTTTATATATATAGATTAGGCAATGAGAACTTGAAAATTAAGTGTAAAGCTCTTTAATTTCTCTTAAATTTAAGTCATTACCCCCTCCCCTCTTCCACCGACTACTGCTCTCTCCCTCTTCGAAGGATTTGAAAATCACTAACTGGCGATATTTTGTTGTTGCTGTAACTGACATTGACATCCCTGTCCATCTGGACTAAAATAGGGAGCAGGAATTGTAAAAGGTAGTGAAAAGGGCTAGTGTAATATTTACCACATCATCCTTCAAGTACCAGTACAACTACTAAAATAATGTCACTGCTATCTGTGTTACCATCGGATTAGACAGAGAGTCGTAAATCAGAAGATTTGGTTCCGCATGGCTAGTGCTGTCGCCACAGACTGGTCAGGTTAGGATGTATAATTTCACTTGCCGACAGAAGAACGCCATAACCTTACCGGCGGTCTTCACATGAGAGCACTATGGTGTAACAGCCCTGGTGTAACAACTATTACTGCTGCTGCTACTTTAAGTGGGTAAAGCAGTTACTGTGACTTAAAGCTCTCTCAGTTAATAGTTTGCTCCCCCTCCCCCCAAATTCACCGACAACTCTTTCCCTCATTGAAGTAGTTGGGAGAAAAAAAAACAACACTTGAAAAGCAAACGAACACAGGAAAAAAAACACCATAATTAGGAAATGAACGCCATTGTAAACAGCACAGCTTAAAATTCCAACACAGATGAAATAACTAAATCTAAATGAAAATATTAAGGCAACATGGCTAGTGCTGTCACCACGGCAGAGCAGATGAGGATATTATTTTAGTCAGGGGCCAAAAAAAAAAAAAATTTAACGACTGCGGATTCGAACCCAGGTCTACCGCACATGAACCCAGTGTTCTAACCATTCGACCAAGCAGCCACTTAATCGGAACAGGAAAAGAGAATTCAACTATTATACATGTGAGTCCATACTACTATGTCGCGATTAAAACACAATTCAAAACCGCAGGCAATTGTTTTCTCGTAGACAGATACTCCAGATATATTAATGAAATAGAAATCGCACGTGTCTAACACGGTTAATGAAGTTAATGTCGCAGTCACTGCCTGCGCCGACGTCGAGATAGTCCTTGATTGCCCCTCCCCCCCCCCCCCCCATCGAAGGTTGTTTGAAAAAAAAACAGAAAATAAAAATCGTGTTTAATATGGTTATTGTGGCAAATATAGAGATAGTCTTGTTTGCTGTACCACGACCTACTCTATGTACTAGTATTAGAGAAGGCGTTGGCTGCACGTAACTCGCCGGCGAATGGTAAATACGGCGCATGCGCAATTACTAACGTGGCTATAATTAGAAATCACTAAAGTTATAAATATTAGTTGCGTATATTTTGGCATAAATTGTGGTCACCTATCTCTAACAGTGACAGGTTGAATTTCAAACCACGACGTTTCAAAATCCGGTGTCACAACAAACATATCCTGAAAATTTCAGCTAAATCGGTTCAATAGTTTCCGAGTCTATAGAGACCAAACAAACACACAAACATTGATTTTTATATATATAGAAGAATATATTCTGACCAAAACATGTCTCAGGACTTTCTGATTCCCGTGTTGCGAGACCGGTTTCCCTGCTCTTTTTAATTACATTTTGTTATGTTGGTGGGGGTGGGGGTAGTTCTGGGGGTCTTGTCATATAGTCAAGGGAGCGAGTAAAATATTTAAATTAAAAAACGGGGGGGGGGGGGGGGGGAACCGTGGGGTCTTACCATTTAATCAAGGGAGCACTATCTGAAGAAACAAAAAGTTGAAGACCATTGCCGTAGAGACTATAAAAACAACCTGCCTTGGCTATTATAATATAAACAGGTAACAGAACGAAAAACAACTTACCTCAGCTTTTAAATACCCTATACAGGTAGAAAATTGTATTAAGGTATGCTATAAAGTGGCGGAAACAGCACTGCTACAGGACGTATGTATGTATGTATGTATGCATGTATGTATATCCGTTACACCCCTTGTCTTCAGTTATAGCATGCACACATCTTTTATGTTTTTATTTATAGACACGCAGTGACAAAGCCAGGCACGTCAGAATGCGACCGCACCCTGTCCCCCCTTGTCTGTCAGTCACAACAATGCGGACTGTGGAAACTGTATCTGGTTATGAGCTGTAGGTATGAGGTTATCTTTGTTGCTTACTGGTGTCGAGTGTTTTATTGTGAAAAGCCGAAACGCACAACCGGATACGAGATTTTAGAGGGAGAATTTAGAACTGATAAAGACATTATATCCGCTTTTAAGTTATTTAATAATATGGGAGAGGTGATTGGGTGGTTGGGTGGTAACGGTTCGGTCATGTGTCAAATATATCGCATGGACTGCGGGTAATTTTTTTATTTGCATTCAGGGTGGAGGAATCTAAAGGAGTGGGGGGGGGGGGGAATTGGGTTCTTATCCCGCTACCGTGGCTCTCAATAAATCGATCCATCGATCAGTTAGTATTATGCTCCTAAACTAGAATTAGGTCTTTTGAGCGCGCCCCCCCCCCCCCCCCCGACTAGAAGATTTGCAAAGCAGGATGGAGGTGTGCGATGAAAAGGGGGAAGCACCTCCTACCCTCCCTCCCTTCATCCACCTTTATGATTTCTTTGTGTCGAGGGCGAGATAAACATACAATCAGCCTGCTACTGGTACTATTGGAACTGGTACTATTGAAACTGGTACTATTGGAACTGGTACTATTGGAACTGGTACTATTGGAACTGGTACTATTGGAACTGGTACTATTGGAACTGGTACTATTGGAACTGGTACTATTGGAACTGGTACTATTGGAACTGGAACTCTGGGGATGGGCACGGAGCGGTTAGGGAAATGTCCCGAGCATTACGATGTGGGTTCTTAACTCATTCTTTGTGTCGGCGACAATACTGGTAAGGGTTAGGGGTTAAAGGCTAGGGTTAAGGATTAAGGTTTAAGGGTTAGTGTTTATATTTAGGGTTTATGGTTTAATGTTAGGGTTAAGGCTAGGTTTTAGGGTTTAAGGACTAGGGTTAGGAATGAGAGTAAGGGTTGTGTTTTAGTGTCAGGAGTTAAGGGTTAGCGGGTTTAGGGTTTGGGATTAGGATTTCGGATTTAGGGTTAAGGGTTATGATTTAGAGTTTGGTGTTATGGTTTAGGATTAAGGGTTTACGGTTAATGTTTGGGGTGTATATATAAGCACGTGTGTGTGTGTGAGTGTGTGTGTGTGTATACATGTGTATACATAGGAAAATCACCAGGGCAACATGCTTATTTTTATTATTAGCTTCGATAAGGTTCGCTTTTATTGCGTTGTAGATTTACAGCGTGTTTGTTTGTGTGGTTCGTTGATTCACAACAATTTCTACACCCCTCCCCCCCCCCCTATTTACGGATGTATCGTGTTACAATTAACAGCTTTAACATTTATTGTGTCCCCATAGGATCCCTAATTATAACCTTTCGTCAAGATTAAACCTGGTATCGGAGGTCTATTTTTATTGGCTTGTAATCGGATAACTTTGTTGTCACCCGGATACCAGGAAGCAGACCGGGCACATATTTAACACTATCAGTTTCCCCAGGGTCATAGCCAAGTCTTAGGGAGTAAGGAGTGGCAGTACTAAATTCAAGGGAATACTGCTTCTAGGGGGGCCACATATACAACCCTAGCAGGAAGCAAGTACGTTTTCAGGGATCCTCATAATCGCTCACTAAATATAAGATGTAAAAACATACATTGACTAGTACACGTTAGTAATATCCAGTCACGCATAATGCGTTGTTTAGAGCAAACAGACTTTAAAAATATGCGTATGAAAGTACACACATTACTGCATCTCTCTCTATGGGGGTATGATATAGTGAAGAATCCATTAAGATACCAGTGCTACTGTGTCCCTCTCTACAAATGTATGTTGCTATAACTGAGAGTTAATGGAGACACCCAAGTTACTGTGTCCCTCTCTACAAATGTATGTTGCTATAACTGAGAGTTAATGGAGACACCCAAGTTACTGTGTCCCTCTCTACAAATGTATGTTGCTATAACTGAGAGTTAATGGAGACATCCAAGTTACTGTGTCCCTCTCTACAAATGTATGTTGCTATAACTGAGAGTTAATGGAGACACCCAAGTTACTGTGTCCCTCTCTACAAATGTATGTTGCTATAACTGAGAGTTAATGGAGACATCCAAGTTACTGTGTCCCTCTCTACAAATGTATGTTGCTATAACTGAGAGTTAATGGAGACACCCAAGTTACTGTGTCCCTCTCTACAAATGTATGTTGCTATAACTGAGAGTTAATGGAGACACCCAAGTTACTGTGTCCCTCTCTACAAATGTATGTTGCTATAACTGAGAGTTAATGGAGACACCCAAGTTACTGTGTCCCTCTCCACAAATGTATGTTGCTATAACTGAGAGTTAATGGAGACACCCAAGTTACTGTGTCCCTCTCTACAAATATATGTTGCTATAACTGAGAGTTAATGGAGACACCCAAGTTACTGTGTCCCTCTCCACAAATGTATGTTGCTATAACTGAGAGTTCACGGAGACACCCAAGTTACTATGTCCCTCTCTACAAATGTATGTTGTTATGGAGAGCACATTGAAACACCTCGTTACTGTTACCCTCTCTATTTCCCTCTGTATACCTATATGTATAATTAAGAGCACAGTGAAACACCACATTGCTGTTTCCCTCTCTATAGATATGTGTTGCATGAAGACATAAAGTTACTGTTTTTCTCTCTATAAATGTATGTTACTTTAATGGAAAGTACATGGAAACACATCGTTTCCGTGTTCCTCTTATGCATGTATGTTGCAAGGGCTTTTCTTTTCTGGTGGTAGGCAAAGGTACTCAGTGCAGTCACTTTTTTAAGGATTATATTTTTCAGCGCTACTGTAACAGACCTTTCTTAAGACACTGCATGGTGAACTTGCTTGTTGTACCCCCACTAGGACATCACACAAGCGAGAAATACCCGGTGACACAAAGTGCCACCAGGCGGATGAGGATCACCCGTTGAGAGGTCCCGGAAACCTCTTTTAGCCGTTATGGCTACAACTGTGGCCCAGATATATTCAGGGCCCCCGGCAAAAGCCAGGGTGGGGCTTCAAATACCGAATAATTGCATATGTATGTCGAGTACAGGCAATTAAAAAAAAAACCAAAGCAGTCTATGTTGCTATTACGACACTTAAAATTATAATGCATGTCAGATTTTTTTCCCCAACTGATTGTGTAGAGCCGACATATGTCAACAACAACAACAACAACAACAACAAAAGTGGGGGGGGGGGGGGGGGAGGGGGCTAAGAGGTCTCGGGGTATGGCGTCCGCCTTAAGTACTGGAGGTCCCCGGTTTATTCCTTGATGAAGACTGATATTTTTTTTACTTGGAGTTCTAAAAATTTAACCTGGTCTCTGAGTAGTCAGATCAGGCTAAAATGGGGATTGATGAGCATGTAAAAAATCCCTTGGCAGTTGGAAATCGAAAAGAGTAGCCGAATTTTGAGTTACAAATCTACCCAAAGTATTTTAAGATCCTCGCCGGTGCTATAGAGTTCGTGCACTGCGCTGAGATCTTTGGACTCAGGTTTGAGTAAGAAAATATAACAGAGCACTGTTGGTGTACTACCCTTGTTCCACGATGTTGATCCGTTGTTTAAAACCTCAAAACCTGACAAATGCAATGCATTTTTCCTGTCATTTTAAAGACAAATAGCTCTACTTGAGTTAGGTGCTTATCCTTTACAAGACGTTGCATAACCAACCGCAGCATATTTTTGGGTTTTGTGGTTTTTTTCTTGGCAAATTTTACGTTCAGTAGTTTGCCATTGAACTATGAACGGTCAGCTCTCGGGAGCACTGTCAAAGCCATCGCAAGATAAAATCGCCACCCCCTCCTCCGGCACCCCGGCACCCCGGCATTACGAAGCGCGTTCGCAACACCCAAACCGCAGACGTCGACAACACTCTACCACAGTCAACAAATGTCGATAGACTGCTTAGCTTGCAGCAGTGGGCAGGTGTTCATCTTGGGACTCCTCTTCTGTAATCCGAAAGTAATGGGACTTTAGGGGAGAAAAAAAGAACACTGTGGCTTTAAATGTGTCCCGGGTAAAAAGTGGGAGGTAAAGGGGGCCGGTGTGGTGCTAACCACATCACCCACTCAGTGCCGATTTGTTTTTATCATCTTCTTCTTTGCGTTCAGTTTCGTATGCTCAGGTCAGACCACCAGGTGGGCTGACTCTATGAACTCGCATGTCAGCTGCAGGTTCTTCGTGGTTGCCTTTAGAGTGGTTTGTTTAACATAGGTCTAGTACGCTGTGCCTAATACGCCTGGAGGCATTGTTAAAATGTCTTCTACTACTCTTCTGATTGTCTTGCGTTTATCCAGAGCTCTATTTAGATCCAAAATGTTATTGTTTTTACATTCCTACGCCCTGAAGCTTGTAGTTTAGATTCTGAACTTCATCCTTCGGTTAGAGGGCATAGCTGTTGATATCCATGGGGATTGTGGCTGGATTAATGGAGTATTGTGCTTCTTATGACGCTCTCGGCGGTGAAATAGCTGCTCTGTGTAAAGAGATCGAACCGTATAGGATAAAGACACATGTAGTCAAGTGGACGCGCTTCCAAAACTTGACGTCAACAGCGGAAGATGGTGATAAATGATTAGTTGAGTTGAGTCAGTTGAGCTGAGTCAAGAATTGACGTCACATCACTCGGGAAACTCTCATATGCGCTCAGTCCCGATCTTTAGCAGTAAGCTCAGTGGTACATGTCGCAGTCTGATTATATGACATTCTTGCCTTTCCTATGAGTGCAGTGAGCCGGCCAGATCCTTTATTCACACCCGGGTGCATCAGTCTCTCCAGGCCTTCTTCCTAAAGTCCATGCCGTATAGCGTTGGTAGTCATGTCTATCCACAAACTTCTGTCCCGTGTCTTTTTAATCAACGCTGACACAGATGATCTTCAATACCATGATGTTAAACTGTCTAGCATCTGTTCTGTCGGCCTCGCTCTGCCTCTCCTCCCATCCAACTTTCCTACTGTCATTTTGTACTTCAGCTTTCTCCTTTTTATCACATAACCACAGAATGTAGACTGTCTCTTTCCGACGAGGTCCTCGTAAGTCAGTTTGTTTCAAGGCGTCTTCATTACTCTTTTGATCTGTCCCGGATATTCTCATCCTTCGTCTATAAAACCACATCTCTGTTAGCTTCCAAATAGGTTTTCACTAATAAGACTTAATAATCCAAATTCTCTTCTGACTAATGAATGATTATAAACAATGGCAGACAGGTGCGCTCTACAAAGAACACTTGGGACTTTGGTTCTCAACCTTCCTCATACTGCGACTCTTTAATACAGTTCCTCATGTTGTGACGACCCCAGACCATACAATGATTTTCGTCACTTCTTTATAACTTCAATGAATATTTGTTTTGCGATGGTCTTTGGCGACTCCTGTGAAAGGGTCATTCGACCTGTAAAAAGGTCGCCACCTATAGGTTGAGAACCGCTGACTTAGGAGGTTGGGAGGTTGCCAGGAGACGAGGACGATCAATGAGGCCTAGTCCTTTACACATTTTCTTAAGGAGGGAACAAAAAGCCGCGTTTAAGTATATAATAACATTGTGCTGACTAGCATATAAACATAATATTTAGAAATAGTATAATTATATTAAATAAAGAACCAAATACTTAAAACGAGAACTTCTATATCTGGTGGTCGGGGGTGGGGATAGCGACTGGGGTACTTTCCTATGTATTTTCTAGAGAGCCAGGGAGAGGACCTTAAAATGTGGGTGTGGAGGTAGGGAGGGGTGGGGAGGGGTGGGGCTAAAGCTGCATGAGCTCCTAGGTTCCGACCCCTTGACGGTAGTTAATAAAGACCAGTACGGCGAAACCTCAGGATACCAGCGTACCTTAGATAGGAGCTTTTCAAGATACGAGGTTCTGCTCGTCAATTATTATAATTTTTTTTTTTTTGCTATAGAATATAAGTTGCGTATCCTTTACAGGACGTTGCACAACCAAACCTAACAGTTTTTGACTGTTGTCGTTTTTAAAAGGCAAATTTTACGTTCAGTAGTTTGTCATTGCTTACTGAACGGTCAGTCCTCGGTACCACTGTCGAAACCAACGCAAGACAAACCGTCCGCAGCTGTGATCGAACCCGGCACCCTAGCATTACGAAACTCGTCCGCAACGCCTAAGCTCCAGACGCCCAGAATACGAGGCGAAATCCTTGACTGCCGAAGAAGCACTGCCAGTCGACAAAGCACTTGATGATGATGGACTGTAACATCATGGTCGGAAGTAACCTGTTTTCCGCTCCCGGCCGGCAGGCAAGGAGACAGGCAGGCGCGCGCCCGCGCACGCACACACACACACCCACAAAAAGCAGTGCCAGACATTTATCTACGTTAACGAAACGAAAACTGTATCTTAAAACTTATTTGGTGATTTTCGCAGAGCTAGAAGGAGTTAAAATTGTTTATATTAATTTTAATGGTAAAACATATTTTCATGATACGTGTTATTTACCAGACGAGTTCAGTCACAGAGCTTCTTCTTCTTCTTCGCGTTCACCAGCTGTACACTCTAGCGGAAAGTTCTGGTTGCTCGTCCACTACTGAACTGCAGTCCTGCTCCAGAACCTTAGTGTTGCGTGTGCATCAGTTACTGACTGAGTTCGTATCCTGAGATTTCACTGTACTGCACTGATGCAATCTGGTATACAGTATAATTTCCATCATCACCGAGCCATTTTGTTGTTGTTGTGTGTGTTCCCATAAATAATACCCTAAATAACACTATCTTTAGTACAGACGGAATAGTGCTAACTTAATTTGAACCTAAGATCTTTATGTCGGTAAGGTAGGCGCTACCGTAGCTCTCACTGAACACTAAATGACATTCTAAATTACATACACAGACAACAAATCAAATGGTCTGCCCACATAGAGAAAGTGCATTGTGACGCTACACCATGATAAACTACACCATGATAAGCTACACCATGATAAGCTACACCATGATAAGCTACACCATAATAAACTACACCATGATAAACTACACCATGATAAACTACACCATGATAAACATCACCATGATAAACTACACCACGATAAGCTACACCATGATAAGCTACACCATGATAAACTACACCATGATAAGCTACACCGTGATAAGCTACACCATGATAAGCTACACCATGATAAGCTACACCATGATAAGCTACACCATGATAAGCTACACCATGATAAACTACACCATGATAAGCTACACCATGATAAACTACACGATCATAAGCTACACCATGATAAACTACACCATGATAAGCTACACCATGATAAGCTACACCATGATAAACTACACCATGATAAACTACACCATGATAAACTACACCATGATAAGCTACACTATGATAAGCTACACCATGATAAGCTACATCATGATAAGCTACACCATGATAAGCTACACCATGATAAGCTACACCAGGATAAGCTACACCAGGATAAACTACACCAGGATAAACTACACCAGGATAAGCTACACCATGATAAGCTACACCATGATAAGCTACACCATGATAAACTACACCATGATAAACTACACCATGATAAACTACACCATGATAAACTGCACCATGTTAAGCTACACCACGATAAGCTACACCACGATAAGCTACACCACGATAAGCTACACCATGATAAACTACACCATGATAAACTACACCATGATAAGCTACACCATGATAAGCTACACCGTGATAAACTACACCATGATAAACTACACCATGATAAACTACACCATGTCAAGCTACACCATGATAAACTACACCATGTTAAGCTACACCATGATAAACTACACCATGATAAACTACACCATGATAAACTACACCATGATAAGCTACACCATTATAAGCTACACCATGATAAGCTACACCATGATAAACTACACCATGATAAACTACACCATGATAAACTACACCATGATAAACTACACCATGTTAAGCTACACCATGATAAACTACACCATGATAAGCTACACCATGATAAGCTACACCATGATAAGCTACACTATGATAAGCTACACCATGATAAGCTACACCATGATAAACTACACCATGATAAACTACACCATAATAAACTACACCATGATAAACTACACCATGATAAGCTACACCATGATAAACTACACCATGATAAACTACACCATGATAAACAACACCATGATAAGCTACACCATGATAAACTACACCATAATAAACTACACCATGATAAGCTACACCATGATAAGCTACACCATGATAAACTACACCATGATAAACTACACCATAATAAACTACACCATGATAAACTACACCATGATAAACTACACCATGATAAGCTACACCATGATAAGCTACACCATGATAAGCTACACCATGATAAGCTACACCATGATAAACTACACCATGATAAAATACACCATGATAAACTACACCATGATAAAATACACTATGATAAAATACACCATGATAAGCTACACCATGATAAGCTACACCATGATAAGCTACACCATGATAAGCTACACCATGATAAACTACACCATGATAAACGACACCATGATAAACGACACCATGATAAACTACACCATGATAAGCTACACCATGATAAACTACACCATGATAAGCTACACCATGATAAGCTACACCATGATAAGCTACACCATGATAAACTACACCATGATAAACTACACCATGATAAAATACACTATGATAAAATACACCATGATAAACTACACCATGATAAGCTACACCATGATAAGCTACACCATGATAAGCTACACCATGATAAACTACACCATGATAAACGACACCATTATAAACGACACCATGATAAACTACACCATGATAAACTACACCATGATAAGCTACACCATGATAAACTACACCATGATAAGCTACACCATGATAAGCTACACCATGATAAGCTACTGCATGATAAGCTACACCATGATAAGCTACACCATGATAAGCTACACCATGATAAGCTACACCATGATAAACTACACCATGATAAGCTAAACCACGATAAGCTACACCATGATAAACTACACCATGATAAACTACACCATGATAAACTACACCATGATAAGCTACACCATGATAAACTACACCATGATTGTCACAACCCTATTAAGTANACACCATGATAAACTACACCATGATAAACTACACCATGTTAAGCTACACCATGATAAACTACACCATGATAAACTACACCATGATACACCATGATAAACTACTACCATGATAAAACTACACCATGATAAACTACACCATGATAAACTACACATGATAAACTACACCATGATAAACTACACCATGAAGCTACACCATGATAAACTACACCATGATACCATACACCATGATAAGATAAACTACTACACCATGATAAACTACCATGATAAACGACACCATGATAAACTACACCATGATAAACTACACATGATAAACTACACCATGTTAAGCTACACATAAACTACACCATGATAAACTACACCATGATAAGATAAAACTACACCATGATAAACTACACCATGATAAGACACCATGATAAACACACCATGATAAGCTACACCATGATAAAACTACACCATGATAAACTACACATGATAAGCTACACCATGACCCATGATAAACTACACCATGATAAGCTACACCATGATAAGCTAACCATGATAAGCACCATGATAAGCTACACCATGATAACACCATGATAAACTACACCATGATAAGCTACACCATGATAAGCTACACCATGATAAGCTACACCATGTTAAGCTACACCATGATAAGCTACACCATGATAAGCAGGTAGAGACTAGGTAGATCAAGAACAAGCTGAAAAGAAAGTAATCAGAGAATCTCTACAACAGTACCATTTGTCTGTAGTCAAGGAGGACAGAAGAACAAGAAGCAGAACAGTGTATCGCACTAGACACCCGAAATAGGAGAAAGAGGAAGCAAAAAAGAACAGAAGAAGAAAAAGAAGATCAATCATTTTGCGACTGCTCCAGTCTCTACACACGATCTCATTCTCGGCATTGTACTGCACCATCTCTTTCTGTGCCCCTTCATCATTCCCATGTTCATAGGTCCTTTATCAATCTATGTACCGTTGTTTCTCTTCTGCCTAAGTTAACAATAACATAACATGACAATAATAGTAATAGTAGCCTTTCTTGAGTTGTAGAAACTGCTGGCAGAGTTTCAATGAAAATAGTTGATAGCGATTAGACAAAACGAGAAACAATCCTGCAAAATATGTGCACAAGATGGGCCTTGGCGAACAATCTAAATCCTTGTATTAAATTGTATTAAGTGAAGCCACGAGTCTGTCAGCCTACTTAGCTCATTGGGGGGGGGGGGGGGGGGGGGTTCGAAACATTCCTTTGTGTCAGTGTGTGTTTCCTTCTATTGGAGGTTATTTACTCAGATGAACAAAGCAAATTGGAAAACTTCAGCACGCTTAAAAATAATTACAAATCAGATATACGGTCAGACGGTTACTGGTACTATCAAAGATGGAACTATGTGCCTGCTATTGAAGATGGGGACAGATGGCTCATGAAAATGTCCCAAGTGCTATATTAACGATTTTTGATTCAAGATTAAAAATAAATGCGAAACAATATTAGGATAAGACAAACGATTAAAAACCACATGGTTGAAAGTAAAATGTCAAAGATTGCATTAAAACAACAACAACAACAACAAAAACAACAACACCATCAACAAGAGAAGAAGGTATACACAAAAGTGGAATAAATCCAAATGTGAACAATATGTTACTTCTAGGTTGTGACGTGACGCGTGGTTTGAATGTTTATGTTGTTGAGTAGGGATCTTCCTTTCAACACATTCTCTCCACTAGATACACCGACCTAAAATCTGAGCTATGTTGCTCTCAGACAAAGTCCTGGATATCCAAGAAAACAACCATATTGGCTCGTTAAGTACTTTAACATTAGCTGCACTTGGTACCCACAAGAGAAGGCAAGGAATTTTAGATGTCTATCATACTTAATGAATAATTAGACAGGGCAAGTGATTCCTCCGTCATCTACCTTCTCCCGGTTTTATTATGAATAATTAAAGAATTATTATATTATTTGAGCCCCCACCAAATGGTATTCTATCTTAACAGTTTACTTAAACATGTAAGAACAGACATTTGGAATTTAACAAACTATGTAGTTTAAAACTTGACATACAGCTTTATTTACTACAATGAAATTCCCAGTTTGTTGATTTACACAAACAGTGACTGGTTAACGTAAAGAGGTTTTAAGCGTCAGCGAGACAAACAGCTCGGGGTTTAGAGTGGTATGATAATGATGATAATAGGTTAACATAAAGGGGTTAACTCAACTTATAAGCCTCTGACAGCCGTGAGGAACTGTCAAGCTTGTCCAACTCTTCCTTGCCTGTTGTCTGCCTGTTTCAGCGTATTCTCCACTTCATCCCCACCTCGTTCTCCACCTGGTTCTCCACCTCGTTCCCAGCTGGCCGAGTCTAACACATTGTAGGCTACTTCATGGACTGATCGTCACATGGGCGCTGTAATCATGGAAACAAAACACATACGTGTAGTATCTTGACTTACACTAAGAATACATGTATCAATTAATACAACATATAATAATAAGATATAGCCCATCACTCATCCTCATATTCCACATCCTCTCCAGTCTAGTCTGAAGGTCTTTTGTCTTACATGGGCGTCACATATCCTGCCTTCCCTCAAATGCTATGTCATGATAGTTGACTTTCTAAGTCTGTTGTCCGTCTTCACTCAGACTTCGAGTTGGCTGACATAGATATTACATGACCACGTGGAGCAGGTTATGTGCTGAAAACTCAAACATTATATATGTGCACGCTGTCCTGAATATTATCTTTCAGTGACAGTAAATACTGTACACCCATCATTCTCCCCCTGGGGTTATAAATCCCCTGTTTAGGTGAACACATTAAGTGAGCACATGGTGGGCACACAAAACGTAGCAGCATCCCTGCACATATTTGGGCATCATTTCCCACAGTCCCAACTCATATTTTGGCTGATCGTGAAAACAATATAATTACATTTCATTATAGCAAATGTCATTGTTCACATCTTATTTTATACACATGAAAACATACAATGAAAAACATGTGACACAAACATACAGGAAATAGGAATAGTTTAGCAGTTCCCTAACTTGAGATACTGAATACTCACAGAACTATTTCAAGCAGAATGTGCAGACAAATTAGGAAAAGGTAGTATAGACTAAGCTTAACTCCCTAACCTAAGTATACAAGATTAAAATTAATATTTTCTCTCACCTGGGAACTTTTCCATTTATCGCCAAACAGAGTACGACAGTAAAAAAGTACTTTTCACGTCGACCTGTTTGTTTGCCGGCAGGCTGCGATTAATGACGGGAATTCCACAGGCTCGCAGTATAAGTATTAATCTATTGTCCAAATTAAACTCCTCCCTTTCCTTAGTTTTTACCCAACCCTCAAGATGATGGCTTAAGCTCCTCCTCCGAAGTACCTATCAAATCACATTAGCTAACAAGTGGCCTGTCAGTCAATTATGGACTGACATCCCTAGAGCAAACATTCTTAAGTGCCCCAATCTAGTTTACCCCGAATTACACTGACGTGTTAAACTTTAAACTTCTCCTCGCCTCAATGTCTACAGTCCGCTCAATTCCCCTGTTCAAAAGGGCCCCACTCAGGCTGTGTTAGGAGATAACATTATGACACTGGCGTGAGAATCAAACCTACACCCCTAGTCTCATCAAAAGTCTGTTCAAAGCAGTCTGGTCAGGAGATAACATTTATGACATGGGCATGTGAAAGGGAATTCTCTAGCCCCGGTGTAATTGTGTAACATTACCCAAGACTGAGTCGCTTTGTCTGGACTAAGGACTGGAAACAATTTAAATCCGTGCGGTTTAAAGCAATATTAGGATAAAGCGCAGAGTAAATATAATTCTGTCTCTTTAGAACCAGAAGAACTTATTACAAGTACTAACTTCTGGAATCACTGAGATCGTCTCGTGACAGGCCCTCCGTTAAGTTGGTCGCAGCCACTAAGACCAATTTTACGATACTCAGTGATCCCCAAGAATGTTAGTACAACCTGTCATCTCCAGTATTGTTCCAGTATTCCTTGTGGAATCGTGATGTCCTGCATCGATATACAGTCACCAATTGTCCCTCATTCCAGGCTAAGTCCTTAGTCCTAGAATCATGTGGGTATTCTGAGCAGCCGCTCCGTAATATCCGTTTATCTGGAGGTTTCTTCTCCCGCAGGATAAGAAATGCTCTCCGCTTCAACAATGGGATTCCTCGACATCGTTGACTGACAGTCCCTGTCCATTTCCTCACTTCGCCACGCCCTATTAGCATAGGGAGGGCCTGAAGTGCTCTCCGAAAAGGATGAGTTGTAGTCAGGTAGGATTCTCTTTTCCTACATCTACAGATCCTGAAAAAATCTGTCACTAATCTCCTCTCAAATTGAGGGATATAGTCACTCATCATGACAGCATGCCGTGAGTGCAACTGACCACTGCCGATTTCTTGAAGGAGTGTCCACTGGTTTCCTCCTCGGTGCATCCTTTCCCTTTTACAAATTGTCCGGGTGGAATTCTCTTTCATTAAGATCAGTCCAGAATCAGAGCACGAAATCAAGTCAGGGGGTACAGTCAAATCATTAGGAAACTCAGGGTTTCCTGCAGACAGTAAAGTGGCATTTCTTCGCAATGAAGTTTCCACTATCAGCTGAGATACCCCTGTCACTTCCTTCGAAGCAAGAGTATTACAAGACCAGAATGTTGGGGTTCCCTACTACTAATGGCTTGTTCCGCTTCAGGGTCCTTCATCAGAAGTATCCCTGTCGCCCCAGCTGTACAGGATAGAGACAATTTGTCTCCCTGCACACAAGAAGTACCTTCTTCTTCATCAATGGCAAACTTTTTTGTCTGTCCAGTATCAGAGTGCACAGGACTTGCAGCAATGTCCTGTTTACTCACTGTCTCTAAGGTCGTCAAGAACTTAAGAGAACTATCCTCCTTATCTGTTATCTCCGCCCTGGTCTGGCTTTCACATACCAAGTCTAGTGGAGGCAAATAAGGGGATTTGTCGCTACCATCACAGTCAACTACTTTGGGCGAAAAGTCAGAACTAACTATTTCTATGTTGTATACAATCGCATCAAGGGAAATAGGGGAAACATGTTTAGTGTTATTCCCTACATTAGTCTGCTTTACTTCTTCTTCTTGTTTTTGGAAGGACCAAAGGGATTATGGGAGTTGGGAAAGGGTTTGCCCTCGTCCTCATTAATGGCTGATGTGCCAGTCGAACCACTGTGTCGACGGTTAGTACAGTTATCACGCTTGTGATTACTGCGGGGTGTGCTCTCATATATCTCATCTGAGATAATGGGAGTAAGGGGTTCCAGCAATGTAGATCCGGTCCCTTTTGAAGATTTCTGTTTCTTACTCCATCTTTTCCTTTTAGGCTTAAGAATGGAAGTAAATGGGGCCAGCAATGTAGATCCGGTCATCCCTACAGAAAAGTTCTTCTTAATGTCAGCTCTGTCCCTATTAGGAATAAGAGGGGTGAGGCAAGGTCTTGGGTGGTCTATTACTTCATCCCTCGATGAAAGTACCGTTTGGCAAAATAGTACACACCTCTCCATTGAGAGAGTGAGTCCCAGACCTTTCTACCAGAGTGTCAGTATGGGAGTTGTCAGTTCCCTCAACTACCCTAATAGTGTTCTCACCGTTCACTGTGTCTAACTGCAGTTCTCTATTCGTCTGCCTAAGTGGTTTATAGTTACGCAGCTTTTCTTGAAAACGCCTCGTTCTTTCAACAGCTGCCTCCTCTTCGAGTCGCAACTGTCTAGCATATTCTTCTTCTTCAAGTTGCCGCATTCTCTCTTCTTCTAGCCTCTCTGCTGCATGACGAGCAAGCATCGAGTCATATTCTTCTTTCTCCAACTTTCGCTTCTTCTCTGCAGCATTACGGGCACTCATGTAATCGAAAGTATCCATATGGCCTTTAACATATGATTCTAACTGCGCTCCCACTCTACCCTCTGCTATCCCGATCTTCCTTACATCTTTTAGGAACTCGGTGCGTAAGTCCATTCTATCTTATTAGATCTATCTAGAGATAAATAAAATACTACCCCGAGTCCAGATTAGAAGAATATATCAGAGCAAGGTAAACTGGGCAAGAGAGTAGCCTATGACAGCCGCACAAAGATGTAAATAAATCAAAGTGGCCTACCAGACTGACAGCTTTCAGAATAGTATAGCAGCACAGAGGATACACCGGTAAATGATATGATGTGATTTTACATTCAGTCACTAAGCATAAGTATCAATGATATGATGTCAACATATAATGCTCTACAATCTATATCAAATGATGAAACATGCAAGCAAATATAATAATCATCAACATTAAAATTTACTAAATAAGCAATAATCAATGGTTATGAAGTGATCAATGATAAGACATGATACTATCCATTTATTGATTTTAGTAAAAAGTTACTTATTACTCTGTACTCTCTCCCCATGTATAAATTACTAATTTTAATTTAGACTATACTGGCAGAAGAGTTAAAGTTAAATTTTAAAAATTTACTTTCATCAGTCTAGGAGTAATTAGCCCCGTCCAAATCTCGGCGAGCTCGCCAGTGTGACGTGACGCGTGGTTTGAATGTTTATGTTGTTGAGTAGGGATCTTCCTTTCAACACATTCTCTCCACTAGATACACCGACCTAAAATCTGAGCTATGTTGCTCTCAGACAAAGTCCTGGATATCCAAGAAAACAACCATATTGGCTCGTTAAGTACTTTAACATTAGCTGCACTTGGTACCCACAAGAGAAGGCAAGGAATTTTAGATGTCTATCATACTTAATGAATAATTAGACAGGGCAAGTGATTCCTCCGTCATCTACCTTCTCCCGGTTTTATTATGAATAATTAAAGAATTATTATATTATTTGAGCCCCCACCAAATGGTATTCTATCTTAACAGTTTACTTAAACATGTAAGAACAGACATTTGGAATTTAACAAACTATGTAGTTTAAAACTTGACATACAGCTTTATTTACTACAATGAAATTCCCAGTTTGTTGATTTACACAAACAGTGACTGGTTAACGTAAAGAGGTTTTAAGCGTCAGCGAGACAAACAGCTCGGGGTTTAGAGTGGTATGATAATGATGATAATAGGTTAACATAAAGGGGTTAACTCAACTTATAAGCCTCTGACAGCCGTGAGGAACTGTCAAGCTTGTCCAACTCTTCCTTGCCTGTTGTCTGCCTGTTTCAGCGTATTCTCCACTTCATCCCCACCTCGTTCCCACCTGTTTCTCCACCTCGTTCCCAGCTGGCCGAGTCTAACACAATGTAGGCTACTTCATGGACTGATTGTCACATGGGCGCTGTAATCATGGAAACAAAACACATACGTGTAGTATCTTGACTTACACTAAGAATACATGTATCAATTAATACAACATATAATAATAAGATATAGCCCATCACTCATCCTCATATTCCACATCCTCTCCAGTCTAGTCTGAAGGTCTTTTGTCTTACATGGGCGTCACATATCCTGCCTTCCCTCAAATGCTATGTCATGATAGTTGACTTTCTAAGTCTGTGTCCGTCTTCACTCAGACTTCGAGTTGGCTGACATAGATATTACATGACCACGTGGAGCAGGTTATGTGCTGAAAACTCAAACATTATATATGTGCACGCTGTCCTGAATATTATCTTTCAGTGACAGTAAATACTGTACACCCATCATTCTCCCCCTGGGGTTATAAATCCCCTGTTTAGGTGAACACATTAAGTGAGCACATGGTGGGCACACAAAACGTAGCAGCATCCCTGCACATATTTGGGCATCATTTCCCACAGTCCCAACTCATATTTTGGCTGATCGTGAAAACAATATAATTACATTTCATTATAGCAAATGTCATTGTTCACATCTTATTTTATACACATGAAAACATACAATGAAAAACATGTGACACAAACATACAGGAAATAGGAATAGTTTAGCAGTTCCCTAACTTGAGATACTGAATACTCACAGAACTATTTCAAGCAGAATGTGCAGACAAATTAGGAAAAGGTAGTATAGACTAAGCTTAACTCCCTAACCTAAGTATACAAGATTAAAATTAATATTTTCTCTCACCTGGGAACTTCCCATTTATCGCCAAACCAGAGTACGACAGTAAAATATACCTTTACGTCGACCTGTTTCTTTGGCCGGCAGGCTGCGATTAATGACGGGAATTCTACAGGCCGCAGTATAAGTATTAATCTATTGTCCAAATTAAACTCCTCCCTTTCCTTAGTTTTTACCCAACCCTCAAGATGATGGCTTAAGCTCCTCCTCCGAAGTACCTATCAAATCACATTAGCTAACAAGTGGCCTGTCAGTCAATTATGGACTGACATCCCTAGAGCAAACATTCTTAAGTGCCCCAATCTAGTTTACCCCGAATTACACTGACGTGTTAAACTTTAAACTTCTCCTCGCCTCAATGTCTACAGTCCGCTCAATTCCCCTGTTCAAAAGGGCCCCACTCAGGCTGTGTTAGGAGATAACATTATGACACTGGCGTGAGAATCAAACCTACACCCCTAGTCTCATCAAAAGTCTGTTCAAAGCAGTCTGGTCAGGAGATAACATTTATGACATGGGCATGTGAAAGGGAATTCTCTAGCCCCGGTGTAATTGTGTAACATTACCCAAGACTGAGTCGCTTTGTCTGGACTAAGGACTGGAAACAATTTAAATCCGTGCGGTTTAAAGCAATATTAGGATAAAGCGCAGAGTAAATATAATTCTGTCTCTTTAGAACCAGAAGAACTTATTACAAGTACTAACTTCTGGAATCACTGAGATCGTCTCGTGACATAGGTTAATAAGTATTAATAAGTAGAGATGCCAAACGAATGATCAAAGATAAATAATGGTAGGTAGCTAGTTGTAATCCACCAGGACATCACACAAGCGATAAACACCTGGTGACACAAAGTGCTACCATGAGGATGAGGATCATCCGTGGAGAGGTCCCAGAAACCCCTTGAAGCCGCTCAGGCTACATCTATGGCTAGGTCAGATTTATGGCCCGGCTAAATTCACGGCAACCGGCAAAAGCCAGGACGAGGCTTCAAAATAACAAACAATTGCATAACAACTTTATATTTAAAGATGCAAAATGGAAAACGTATGGAGAGTAGATGGTTCCCACCGAGAATTTTATACACGGGTTAAATATTTCAATGAAAGCGATGTATTCTGCACTCCAGCCACCATTATAAACAACGAGACAGGCAGACCAGCATTTAATCCACATCGAAGGCTAGAAAGATGAGCAGAATATGTACTTTATTAATATTCTACCCCCAGATGACATCACAGGACAGAACAACATCTTAGAGGGTGCTAAAGCTGGGTTTCCCGGCTTTCTGATGCTTTTAACGACCCCAAAACATCTAGAACTGGTCCAAACCCCAACCCACCTACGTCCCACGAGAGAGTGCAGCCTAGGTCTCACGACTGCATGCAACCTATCTACCACCTCTTAAATATTAAACTGTCCCGTGGATTCCCCCCCTGAAAACGAAGTAAATAAGGGCAATTTTGTGCCCAAAAGCAGTAAGGTAAGCCAAACATTTTTTAACATCAGAAGTGAAAACTATTATGCAGAAAACACATTTCAAAACAAAGCACATTGTTTAGATGGACTACTGCCCCGTGTGGGTTCCGGCGCCCTATCGCAATTAAGACAAGAATAAACCTATTGCGACCCAAACAAGCATGTCGTAGGAGTCAACTAAATTGAGGCTTCCTTTGAAGTCGGAGTGCATCTGCCCGAGCGGCAAGGAACAAACAACTGCACTTCTTCTTCGTCTTCTTCTTCTTCTTCTTCTTTATCTTCTTCTTCTTTTTCATCTCTTTTTTTCCGGTTTTGAAAAGGAATGTCTCCAAGGCTTCTTCTTTTTTTGTTCTTAATCTTTTTCTCTTCCTGATCCTACTCTTTCTTCTTCTGCTTTTCTTCTGCTTTTCTTCTTCTTCTTCTTCTTCTTCTTCTTCTTCTTCTTCTTCTTCTTCTTCTTCTTCTTCTTCTTCTTCTTCTTCTTCTTCTTCTTCTTCTTCTTCTTCTTCTTCTTCTTCTTCTTCTTCTTCTTCTTCTTCTTCTCTTCCACCTTGTATCTCATCGAAGTGTCGGAAAGGGGTTGGGGGGGGGGGGGGTGGATGTAACGTCCGTTGATAAGCTCTGTCAAGAGCACTATTAAGACTGATGTTAATTTCTGTAAGGCTGTTCTTAATGCCATCACTCCATATTTTTCGAGGTCTTCCACTCCCTCTATACCCGTTGTAACGTTTTAGTGTGGCTCGCTGTGGCAGATAGTACCAGGGCATTCTTGTTAGGTGTCCAAACCACTTCATTTGTTGTTCTTTGATGACCTGTAAGTCTGGCTTTATTCCTAGCATCCGTCTGATTTCGTGATTTCGTATTCTATCTTTCCATGAAACTCCTACAGCTCTTTTAAGGCATTTAATCTCTGTTGTCACAATTTTTAAGTCGGTAAAGCGAATTTACACGCTTACCCAGGCCCTGGAACAAAGCCAAAGTGGACGAACAGCCAGGACTTTCCACCAGAATTTACAGCCAGTGAACAAAAAATAAAGGAAAATAAGAGGGACTAACTATAGAAGCCATTCAAACATGTGGCCAAACTGGCATAACATAAATGTCTGAGTTACAATTTCAATACAGTGAGGGAAGAAAATAAAGTTTTTCTTGACTGGCAGTAGGCATTTAACAGTACGAGTTTAGGAAAAAAAAAAAAAAGGGAAATACGAGAGAGATTGCATCGTACAGAGGTGTATAACTTGACCACATGGGGAAATGTGATAAGTTATTAAAACAGAGAGTTAAACCTTTAGCTCGACGGCAGGTAAGTAAATCACAAACTGGCTTCACGACAAGGAAAAGGCTTAACGGATGCACGGATGCATTAACTCTAAGACAAGTTTGCGATAAAATAGGTTGCCTTACGTCCCGTTTTCACGGGAATAGTCCCCCTTTTTCAAAGTGTGTACCTGCCGTCCCATCGATAGAACATACACTCTCATGTGTGGGTTCCGGGGGTCCCATTGTGAGGAAAACAAGAATAGACCCACTACCTCCCCAACAAGCATGTCGTAAGAGTCTAACTGGAGAAAAAAAAAAGGGGGGGGGGTCATCAAAGTCGGATTGTATATGCCTGAGGAGAGGAATCAACAATCTGCAGACACATAAGTGCAAGCAAAACTCAGGTTCTGAAACAAGCCTAAAGTTCAGACGTGATCGACGAATAGCCAGACCTTTTCGCTGATTTTGCAGCCGGCGAACGCGAAGAAAAAGAAGAAGAAGAAAAGCAGAAGAGATGACGAGAAGAAGAAGAAGAAGAAGAAGAAGAAGAAGAAGAAGAAGAAGAAGAAGAAGAAGAAGAAAAAGAAGAAGAAAAAGAAGAAAAAGAAGAAGAAGAAGAAGAAGAAGAAGAAGAAGAAGAAGAAGAAGAAGAAAGAAGAAAGAAGAAGAAGAACAAGAACAAGAAGAACAAGAAGAAGAAGAAGAAGAAGAAGAAGAAGAAGAAGAAGAAGAAAAGCAGAAGAGAAGACGAGAAGAAGAAGAAGAAGAAGAAGAAGAAGAAGAAGAAGAAGAGGAAGAAGAAAAGCAGAAGAAGAAGAAGAAGAAGAAGAAGAAGAAGAAGAAGAAGAAGAAGAAGAAGAAGAAGAAGAAGAAGAAGAAGAAGAAGAAGAAGAAGAAGAAAGAGTAGGAGGAGGAAGAGAAAAAGAGGAAGAACAAAAAAGAAGAAACCTTGGAGACATACCTTTTCAAAACCGCACTCGCACAGAAAAAAAAGCAGCTCTTGACCAGCAATTTTGCAGATGCGTGTTTCAAACGTAAGTGAATTTTTTTTTTGGGTAAAAAGAGGGGGGCGAAGAACAAAAAAAATTTTATTTTCAAAGGGTTACAAATTTTGGGCAAGCGGCCCGTTTGGCTTTGGGCCCCTTTTAAGAATTTTTTTAGAGTCCCCAATACTGTCCAAAAAGCAGTTATGGTTAATAAAAAAAATTAATTATGAATAATGTAACACTCATGTGTACAAATCGCAACTCACAAAAACCGTTAATATTCGTTTCATACATTGCGAACATATACAGACTTTGTGATACATACACCCCGGGTCACAAACATATACAAACATAACCATACAACATAAACATAAAAACATACTACTAGAAAAAATGCCCTAGAAAACACAAATCATTTAGGATATCAGCACACAACTTTTCCATAAACACACCAAAGCACCCCATATATATAAAAATACAGTACAAACCAAAAAAAAAAAAATTGTCCACAACTAAAATTCACTACAGAATAATACACCCCACATAAGCATCATAATTCAGAAAAATCGTACAAAAACACTTTTTTATAATACACCAACTTTACACACAACTACATCATGGTGGACGAACAGGTTCAAAATACCGTCAAGCTTGTGTATAAAAGCGAAACCCTTTTTTTCCCATGTTTTCAAAGGTCTTATTAACATTTCGGAAAAAAACCCAATCGTCCACGTTTTTCTTTGGCAACCCTTTCTTTTTCCCCCCATGGTTTCAAGAAATTGTTACGGAGGTTTAAAATCAAATTTTTTTTTGATGGTCGCGCGGGACGGCGGAAGTGGGCTCTCAAAAGGGAACCCGGGTTTAATCCCCGGTATGGCTGGGATTTTTTTTGTTTGGAGCAAATAAATCCCTTTCCTCACGTCGGGGACACTTACCAGCGGCTGTAAAACTTAGGCTCAAAGACCCCCCCGCCCCAATCGCAAAAATGGTCAAAAAAGGAAAAAGGCATTTTAAAAAAAAAAATTGTCGCTGTTCATAGGGTTTTTAGGAGCGTTTATCCGGGCGACCCCTAAGAAAGTGTTCAGGCGTAAAACTTGTCGACAGGGGAACGCTTTATGTTTCGGTAGATTATATTTTGGGCTGCTTCCCCCGTGGGAATTTTTTTTTTTATGTTTTTTAATTAAATTCGTGTACTGAGCGTCATTCAAAGCTATCTGTGGGTTCTTTTCATCTTTAGGGAAAAAGATGGGTAGAAGATTAAAACCGCCCTTTCTACGATTAAAGATTTGTGCAAAGGGGCATGAAAGATATAGGTATGAGGGGACTCGATGAACAAAACAATGGACCATTTTGCTGAAGAGGAAATCAGGAAAAGGGTGAAAAAGAAGGAAAAAAAATGATGCGAAAGGTTTAAAACGGCGTTTGGGGAAGAAACAAACACACGTCGAGGCTACAAAATTTTTTCCGAAATAACATTCTTTTTTTTTTAAACGCGGGCGGGGCCTGTAGTATTTTCGCCATGCCGGCTGTGGTCCCAAACCCCGCTATTACACAAATTTCACTTTTGTTTAAAGACAGAAAGGCCAACAAAATTTTGGATTTAGAATAAACTATCAAGAGACAAGTCACTAACAGCAACATTGCCACCCAACCTGTCGTAAAAAAACTGATTTCCCATCCCCCAACAAAACCCGGGACCAAAGGTCCCCGGACTTTGAGTCCCCCCCCCCCCCAAAACCCCGTTTTGGGAGTTTGTTGAGTCCCCCCATCCAAACGTTTGGGATGTCCCCCCTACCCAACCTGTTTTGGAGTTCTTTTATACTCCACCCCAAACCGTTAGGAGTTCGTTTAGTCCCTACCCAAACCCGTTTTTTGGGGTTTTTTGAGTATCCCCCAAACCGTTTTTAAGGGTGTTTTGTAGTCCCCACCCCAAAATTATTTTTGGATTTTGTTTAATCCCACCCCAAACCCTTTTTGGATATTTGTTTAGTCCCCCCAC
>CAJHNH020000612.1:428525-513525 GCA_905116865.2 Candidula unifasciata
GTAAAAGCAGTGGGAAAGGGTGATTGGGGAGAGCTTGACGTGAAAGCTTGGGAGAAGGTGTTGGGGGAACTTGGCGGGAAAACATGTAGGAAAAGGGTGATTGAGGAGAGTTTGACTGTGAAGCTGTGGGAAAAAGGTATGGGGAGAGCTTGCTGTAAAAGCGTGTAGAGAAGGGTGATTGAGAGAGCTTACTGTGAAAGGGGTGATTGAGGAGAGCTTGACTGTGAAAGCATGTGGAAGAAGGGTGATTGCGGAGAGCTTGATTGTCTTTGCACTGGGACCCACATTGGCAAAAAAATTATGGCACCCAAAAAACAAAAAACATGCGGAAGTGGGCTAAAAAGTTTAGTTAAAGATACAGGGAGGGTATGGGGGTGAGCTGTATACGAAAGCACAGGAGAGGGCGTGCTGTATACGAAAGCACAGGAGAGGGCGTGCAGATGTTGAGGTTCAGCTGCTGATAAAAGACTACTGTAGGCCAGGAGGTGTGATTATATACACTGACGGGTCAGTGGCCAAGGGTAGGAAAAGTGGAGAGCTTTACTGTAAAAGTATGTGGGAGAAGGGTGATTGAGGAGAGCTTGACTGTGAAAGCATGTGGGAGAAGGGTGATTGAGGAGAGCTTGACTGTGAAAGCATGTGGGAGAAGGGTGATTGAGGAGAGCTTGGCTGTGAAAGCATGTAGGAGAAGGGTGATTGAGGAGAGCTTGACTGTGAAAGCATGTGGGAGAAGGGTGATTGAGGAGAGCTTGGCTGTGAAAGCATGTAGCAGAAGGGTGATTGAGGAGAGCTTGACTGTGAAAGCATGTGGAAGAAGGGTGATTGAGGAGAGCTTGACTGTGAAAGCATGTGGAAGAAGGGTGATTGCGGAGAGCTTGACTGTGAAAGCATGTATGAGAAGGGTGATTGAGGAGAGCTTGACTGTGAAAGCATGTAGGAGAAAGGTGATTGAGGAGAGCTTGACTGTGAAAGCATGTGGGAGAAGGGTGATTGAGGAGAGCTTGATTGTGAAAGCATGTGGAAGAAGGGTGATTGAGGAGAGCTTGACTGTGAAAGCATGTGGAAGAAGGGTGATTGCGGAGAGCTTGACTGTGAAAGCATGTGGAAGAAGGGCGATTGAGGAGAGCTTGACTGTGAAAGCATGTGGGAGAAGGGTGATTGAGGAGAGCTTGACTGTGAAAGCATGTAGGAGAAAGGTGATTGAGGAGAGCTTGACTGTGAAAGCATGTGGAAGAAGGGTGATTGAGGAGAGCTTGACTGTGAAAGCATGTGGAAGAAGGGTGATTGAGGAGAGCTTGACTGTGAAAGCATGTGGAAGAAGGGTGATTGCGGAGAGCTTGACTGTGAAAGCATGTGGAAGAAGGGCGATTGAGGAGAGCTTGACTGTGAAAGCATGTAGGAGAAAGGTGATTGAGGAGAGCTTAGCTGTGAAAGCATGTAGGAGAAAGGTGATTGAGGAGAGCTTGGCTGTGAAAGCATGTAGGAGAAAGGTGATTGAGGAGAGCTTGACTGTGAAAGCATGTAGGAAAAAGGTGATTGAGGAGAGCTTGACTGTGAAAGCATGTGGAAGAAGGGTGATTGAGGAGAGCTTGACTGTGAAAGCATGTGGAAGAAGGGTGATTGAGGAGAGCTTGACTGTGAAAGCATGTGGAAGAAGGGTGATTGAGGAGAGCTTGGCTGTGAAAGCAAGTGGGAGAAAGGTGATTGAGGAGAGATTTGCTGTGAAAGCATGTAGGAGAAAGGTGATTGAGGAGAGCTTGGCTGTGAAAGCATGTAGGAGAAAGGTGATTGAGGAGAGCTTGACTGTGAAAGCATGTAGGAGAAAGTTTGAGGAGAGCTTGACTGTGAAAGCATGTAGGAGAAAGGTGATTGAGGAGAGCTTGACTGTGAAAGCATGTGGAAGAAGGTTGATTGAGGAGAGCTTGGCTGTGAAAGCATGTGGGAGAAAGGTGATTGAGGAGAGCTTGGCTGTGAAAGCATGTAGGAGAAAGGTGATTGAGGAGAGCTTGACTGTGAAAGCATGTAGGAGAAAGGTGATTGAGGAGAGCTTGACTGTGAAAGCATGTAGGAGAAAGGTGATTGAGGAGAGCTTGACTGTGAAAGCATGTAGGAGAAAGGTGATTGAGGAGAGCTTGGCTGTGAAAGCATGTGGAAGAAAGGTTGATTGAGGAGAGCTTGGCTGTGAAAGCATGTGGGAGAAGGTTGATTGAGGAGAGCTTGACTGTGAAAGCATGTGGGAGAAGGGTGATTGAGGAGAGATTGGCTGTGAAAGCATGTAGGAGAAGGGTGATTGAGGAGAGCTTGACTGTGAAAGCATGTGGGAAAAAGGTGATTGGGGAGAGCTTGACTGTGAAAACATGTGGGAGAAAGGTGATTGAGGAGAGCTTGACTGTGAAAGCATGTGGGAAAAAGGTGATTGGGGAGAGCTTGGCTGTTAAAGCATGTTAGAGAAAGGTGATTTAGGAGAGCTTGGCATTCGACATTAACATATCCAGCATGAGAATGGAGACTAAGGCGGTAACAACCGCGTTTGGCACGTTGTATTGTGGTTTATAACTAGGCTGCTGTATCTGTCCTTTCAGCCCAACACCGATATCTGGAACTCCTAACTAGTCGCTTGGGGGGGGGGGGGGGCAGATTATTAGGGGGTAGTGGATATCCCCCCCCCCCTCCAAAAAAGGGCTACGGGAGCCATATGGGGTTGTTGGTGTACAGCGGTTCTTGAACGAAAGTGACGAGATAAAAGGCATCCATAAGGATGGAACACAGACCACTCACGGGAGGCATGCTAGTAACCAGAGCGCAAATCAGTAAGCGAAAGCGCACTCCACTAGAGGTCTCAGTTGCGAAGTAGCTAAACCCTTTACCTCGTGCTTTGAAGGCGGATAGTTCGTTTTATAGACTGCATCGCTCTGTTAACGAGTGCAGCTTTTTACAGATATCCCCTGATATTGTAACTGGAGCTACAGAGTTAGTGCTTTGTTCAACGAGCTCGGCTGGAGAATCATTTACATGGTGACAGCTGTGTGAGATAAAACTCAGTAAAATGAAGGGAAACATGAAAAAAAGTATCAAAATTTTGGAAACTTCAATTGATGGTAAAGATCTGAGAATAATAAAAAACATACTGGCATCAAGAAAAAACATATACTGGCAACAAGAAGCAGCCATAAGGATTGACAACCAAGTTGGAACTTTACAAAACATTAAACAAGGCGTTAGACTGAAATGTGTACTATCAACCCGATTTATTTAGTTGATACAGTGAAATGATAATTAGACCTCTACATGGTATGCCACGGACTATAGGTTGATGGGCATATTGTTAACAACTTGCGATGTGCTGACGATAGAGTTTTGATCGCTGAAAATGAAACAACTCCAAGAAATGATGGACAAAATTGTAACGAAGAGTGAAAACAAGGGTCTCAGTTTGAACAGCAGAAAAACAGAAGTAATAGTAATACAAAGAAAACTGGTCCTCCAAAATGTAGAATCGAAGTAAATGGAACAACCCCAAGCAAGTTGATATGTTTAAGTAGTTGGGGCCTTCATAACATCAGATGGAAGATGTATTAAGGAAGTTAAATGTCGAATAGCTCCAGCAAAGGCAGCATTGTACAAAATAAAGAATATTTTATGCAATCTTTCTTTGTCAGTTGATACGAGAAAGAGAAGTCTTGAAAGCTATATAAATCCCATGTTGATTTACGTGTGTGAATCAGGGACAGTAAGTAAATTAGTGAAAACTGACGTGGAAGCTGCCGAGATGTGGTTTTATAGACGAATGATGAGAATAGCCAGGACAGATAAAAAGAGTACTGAAATGTCTTGAAAGAAACCGGCTCACAAAGAGAACTGATTGCCCACATCAGAAACAGACAATCTTCATTCTTTGGTCATGTGATGAGAAGGAGAAAACTGGAGTACATCGTGACAGTAGGACAGTTTGAGAGGAGGCAGAGAGAGACCGAGAGAACAGATGCTGGACAGTTTGAAATCATGGCATGAACGATCATCTGTTCAGAGTTGATTTAAAGAACACAAGACAAAATATTTTGGATAAACATAACTACCAACTCCACACGCCAAGGACTCTAAAAAGAAATCGCCCCTCCGTATTTAACTTTATAAAACGCAGATCGTCGGTCATAAGCGCTGTTGTAAAAGGAACTGCTTTTCTTAGGGCCATGTAGTGTGGCGTTGGTAATCATATCTTTTTCAAAACCGTCTGTCTCGTTTACTTTCAAACTGTTCTGACACAGATTATCTTCTATGGCATGATATCAGACTAACAAGTATCCTTTTTCTCAGTCTCCTTCTGCCGCTTCCCCCCTCAAACTTTCCAACCGTCACGATGTAGGCCAGTTTTTTTCCTTCTCCTGACTTGACTAAAGAGGTAGATTGTCTCATTCTGATGCGGAAAGTCAGCTCTCTTTGTTAGTCAGTTTGTTTTCAAGATATCTTCATTACTTCTTATGTATGTTCAGGGTGTTATTCCTCTCTATAAAACCACATCTCCAATGCTTCCACAAATGTTCCCACTAACCAGCCAACTGTCCACGATTCACTTCCCAATATCAGGATAGGATTTATTTAGCTCTTAAAAATTATCCTTTTTATTGCAGTAGACAAAGAAAGAGTATTCTTCATTTTGTGAAACTCTGCCTTTGCTTGAACTGTTCTACATTTCCTTTTTTTTTTTTAAATATACACAGAGGGAAATAGCCCAAGCGTGAAATGACAACCTTCACCCAGTCGGTAACAAGCAGCTCTTTTAACCCCTTCCTTTCTATAATTTGTCGTTTTACGTGATCAATGTTTGGATTTTAGTAGTTGAAATAATACCATTATGCAACAGAAGGGCTTCAAGTAAGAACTAGTGCAGACAGCTTCCACGTTCGGTCTATAAAAAGGATATCTGCCTTATTTCATAAAATGCAGTGCAGTCCAGGTAGCAATGACTTTATTTATGTTATTGTCTTTGCTTATTACTATATTGTTTCATTTGTTTACGTAAAATTCTGAATAACGTAGCATAATCATTTAAGTATGTATGTGCGCATGTATATGTGTGAGTGCTGAGTTTTGTTTCCCGTCATGGTTCTGATGATGAGCGCTAACAGTCGCGACGCCCTGCGTTTATTGTAAATGGTTCTGTAAAACTGACATACACTTTAAGGCTTTCGGTATCTCTCTCCCCCCCCCCCCCACCCACTTTCATAAAAAACAAAACTAGTAGGTGAGTGCCCCACAGTGAGTTGATTAATAATGTAGTGCATTCAAAAAAGTACGGTATGTCGTGCTTTAAGTCGAAACCGAAAAAACGCATAGTTAGTTGCTGGGTTTTAAATAGGTTAAAAGCAAATTCATACAATATAAACTGGCAGAAAATACAGCACCAGTTATGTAAAGTAAGTGGTTAAAGCAATTAAATTGATCTTTTACCTGCAACAAGGGCACACGCGGAAAAAGCCTCCACAACGGATCTGTGAAAGCAAGTAATGTAACAACAATCAAAACTGGTCATGCCGTTTGAGCCTTGTCACCAAATGGCTTTCTCTGGGTGGGTGTCTAGCCACTGAACTGTGTGTGTGTGTTGTGTGCTCTCAAACAAAGGCTGATTTATGTCCTCAGCGAACATAAACCTGAGGGTGCCTCCAAGGACAATCTACCAGCGTCTGGTCGGTGTCGTCCCGACACACCAGTTTGTTATCATGCTGTCTGTTGTGAGCTTTTATAGGAGACATAAATAGGCCCGTGGTGCCGTGGTAGGACAGTAGCTAGCACGTTTTGTGTGTGTGCTAAGATGGGGGTAGTGCGTTCGAAACCCAATCAGAGCGGTGTTTAAAACAGGAAAATGAGTCGAACCTCATGATGAAGAACCTCATGATGAACCAGTCTGAAACTGGTAAAAAGACATGTACTGGAAAGTAAAGTAAAAGAAAAGGACCCCTTTCCACGACTTCAGACGTATTGGGTATGTAGGGCTAGACCTATATTTGTATAGACCAAACGGCACTTGGGGTGGGGGTGGATGGGTGATGTGGTCAGCGTCACGCCAGCCGCCTTCACTTCCCAGGATTGTACCTGGTACCCACCCAAGACTGGGTCAACCTGGAAACCAATATCATTTTTTGAAGAAAAAAAGTCTGGCCCCCACCAGGACCCGAACCCACGACCGTCCGATCAGCAGAAGAGCGTCTAGCCGCTACACCACGGCAGCTCCCTACCGGAAAGTAAAGACAACCATTAGTATTGATCACATGGAGCCTGTACCATTCAGAGGAGGAAATGAATCACCACAGTCTGATGAGAGTGATGCAGCGGGGATAACGGGGGGTTCTGGCAGTTACTCAACGTTCAGAGGTAAGGCAAGACAGTCGTATAATCAGAATGCTGTTGGCACCATTGGTTTTGGAACTCTGCGCTGGCTGCCGTAGATGTGGACGGAGCACTTATGGGAATGCCGCGAGTGCTGTGATGTCGGTTCTTGAATCAACTTAACTCAGGATAGGCACTCGATTAGTGTATACATATTTAGGATAAGAAGTGTTTGGCAATCTGAACATCGAAAAGAATTTGCTCATAAACAGCATCCTGTCTGACGTATTCTCCTCCTCCTCCTCATCATCATCGTTTGCCCTGCCAAATGGTGTAGGCGCTCATGCGTCTCCACAGATGACGATCCCTGGTTGCCTGGAACATCTCTCTTAATGTTATCCCTACATGTTATCGTTTCAGCCCATCCAGCATCGTCTCTCTTGTTCTGCGTCTACCACTTTTTTTCCACCGATCTTTTTAGTTGTAATGATGTTCTCCAATGTCTCTCTTCTCATTATGTGGCGAAGAACAGTGTTTGTCTCCTTCTTATTGTTGTATATAGAGATCAGCGGCAGCGGCCACCCCCGGGCAACGGCTTTGACAGGCCGGCAAAACCAGGTGAGGGTAGCCGATGCTCCTTTCCATCGGGGAGTTAGGATCTGCATATCCAAGCATGCAAAGACTACTGTCGCAGAATGCGCGGAGGAAACCATATTTGGTTCAACGGGCAAGACGGCGACACTAGCAAAGCGCTGTGGAGCGCATAGAGCATGGCGAGGCACGTAGAACGCCCTGGTCATCCACTGAACCAAGACATATCTCCAGTTGTTCTGACTCTGTCTTATCACTGGACCCAGATATGACTTAGGCGAGAGAGCGAGGTCGTCGACACTGCGCAACTCTTCCTCACTTTAATCCAAGTCACCGCCCAAGTCACTCTTTCATCTTCTTACATGGACTGTATTCCAGCGCCAGGCTAGAACGTTAAACCACTTTCACACAGTCTGCCTTAGAAGACTTTTGCATATCAGATGGCAAGACAAAGTACCTGATACCGTAGTCCTTGAGAAAGCAGCCATGCCCAGCATCCACACTCTACTGATGCAGTATCAAATTCGTTGGGCTGGTCATGTGGCACGCATGCCAGATCACAGGCTTCCACAAAACTCTTCGATGGTGAACTGCAAAATGGGAAACGTTCCGAAGGCGGGCAAAAGAAACGCTTTAAGGACACCTTGAAGTATTCACTCAAAGTATTTGGAATGAATTACACTAATTGGGAGGCTGCCTCTCAAGACCGAAATGCATGGCGTGCAGCTCCACACAAGGGCGCGGCTGCATGTGAAGCAAACAGAACAGCAAGACTTATTAGGAAAAGGATGGACAGAAAGGCGACTGCAGGAGATCCCCTCCCTGGCACAACGCTCATTCCCTGTCGTTACTGTCCAAGAACTTTTTGGACCCGCATCGGCCTCATCAGTCATCTTTCGTACTCATACTTCATGAAAAAGAGTGGTCATCATCATCTTGATGGACAACACACATAGATATCTACTTTCATTAGCTTCTTTCAAGCAATCGTTGTTAGTTCCTCTGGCCGTCCATGACGTGTTCTGGCCATGTTAGATGACATAGTGTCATGCGAGAATGGTGCTGGAGGGTACAGTTTACGGAACACGATACAGAGGCAGAGATGCTCTTAAGGTGCATTTAAGATACTGAAGATGCATTGGTTATGAAGCACATTGGGCTGGAGAACTGGCTAGACTAAGAGAGACTTTCATGAGTGCCGCGATGAGAGCGACGTTCTCTAAAGGACATGCTGATTGATGACTAATATTTGGAAACGGTTAACACTTTAGATCTGTCAGGTCGACGATCGCTAGTAGCACAATGATTGGACCTCATCGTGACAACTACAACATCTCCTCCTCCTGCTGCTGCTGCTGCTGCTGCTACTACTACTACTGCTGCTACTGCTTCTTTCTTTGTTTTTCGTTCTTCTTCTTCTTCTTCTTCTTCTTCTTCTTCTTCTTCTTCTTCTTCTTCTTCTTCTTCTTCTTCTTCTTCTTCTTCTTCTTCTTCTTCTTCTTCTTCTTCTTTTTCTTCTTTTCTTCTTCTTCTTTTTCTTCCGTGTTCGCGTTCAAAAGGTTAACTGGCACGTTGTGTTGCGGTTAACAGCTAGGCTGCGATATCTGCGCCTTTCGTCCCAACATTTCCAATTTGAGCAAATCTTTTATTATTCGAATTTTACGACACACTTGTTAGGGACAGTGGTTCTATCCCCCCCCCCCCCTTCCCAAATTGGCCACAAGGAGAGTTCTGCTTTCACGACTCTCTTTGCAAATATTTTGACAGTAGGTTGTAATCTCTTTCTGTGAGAGGTGTAGTCAAGATAAAGGAAGACACAAACATGGAGGAGGCAGCTAGAGAGTGAAGTTCAAAAGATGGGGAGGATATGGAATCAGCTGCATGCGATAGCGAAGGATAGAACGACTTGGTGTGAGTTGGCCTATGCTTCATTTGGGGCTAGAAAAGAAGAAGAAGAAGAGGAAGAAGAAAAAGAAGAAGAAGAAGTAGAAGAAGAAAAAGAAGAAGAACAAGAACAAGAACAAGAACAAGAACAAGAAAAAAAAAGAAGAAGAAGAAGTAGAAGAAGAAGAAGAAAAAGAAGAAGAAGAAGAAGAAGAAGAAGAAGAAGAAGAAGAAGAAGAAGAAGAAGAAGAAGAAGAAGAAGAAGAAGAGAAGAAGAAGAAGAAGAAGAAGAAGAAGAGGATGAGAAGGAGGAAGAGAAGGTGTAATAATATTATTAATAATTAGAAATGCCTGGTGACACCGTACCATACAAAGCATACATGGAAAGAGATGAAGGAATAGAGCACGAGGTAGACCAAGAACAATATGGAATGATAACATCAGAGAAACTCTACAAAAGCACGATGGGCCTATGGTCGAGGCGGCCAGAAGAGCTAGAAACAGAACCTTATATCTCCCTCGACACCCACAGCGGTAAAAGAGGAAGTGAAGAAGAAGAAGAATAATTAGAAAAGTAAAATTGTTAATAATAATAAAAAAATCAGTCAAATCTTGTGTTACGAAACGAATCACGGACAATGAGCAGAATAATGTTAAAAACTAGTGATTCTGAATGATGTCTAAAAATAAGTGCATGACTTTACGAACCACCAGTGAAACGCCCCGTGTGCGTGTCTCTGTGTGTGTTTGTCTTTTGAGGTTTGAACATTGGGTCAACATCATGGCACACGGGTAGTAACCCATAAGTACTCCGTTCTCCTTCTAACTCAAGTCTGAGTCCAAAGAAGCTCAGCACAGTGCACAGGCTCTGTAGCATCGGCGAGGATCCTAAAATATTTCAGGTAGATTTTTAACTCCAAATTTTGTCCAGGCAGCGCCGTTAGGCTCCTCCTTTCGATTTCCAACTGCCAATGGATTTTTTACACGTGCAACAATACACACGAGCGTCCAATCTCACTACCCATAGACCAGGTAAATTACTATAAGTCCAAGTCCACGTGAAAAAATATCAGCCCTTACAGGGGATTAAACCCGGAACCTCTAGGACCCGAGACGGACACCATGCCTCGAGACCACGCAGCCCCCTGTGTGTGTTTGTATGTGTGCATTGTATACTACAATAAAAGCAAAATACCCATAGCTCTGATTAGAAATGACATTTGGTGACCAGAAGAATGGGTAATAAATGCGGGATTAGAGCTTGAAATGAAAACACACACACCAGCTACGACATGCCAATCAAAAAGCTAACTTAAAATTCCTGGCAGAAAGAATAGTGACGATATTAACTGGAGTGTTTTGTTTAACCATAAAAGAAGGTAATTGAGGCTTAAGGATATTATAATATCCTATTAGAAATTCGAATATTAGGTACCCGACAGTAAGAAATATAAACTCAGAGAATTACTGACTGAATACATGAACTGATAGCGACGGTTCCTACGCGTGCATTTCTTTGTGGCTGCTTCAGGGGGAGGGAAAAGAAAGAGGGAGGGGTGGGGGGGGGGGGGGGGGGGGGACACTGAGTTAAATTAAAGATTAAGAAACACAAAGTAGAATCTGCTGCCACTAGCTCCAAAATTTTTGACATACAACGAAAGTTAGCAGGCCTGCCATACATTCTATGTCATGTACCCTTCTCTGGTTTCAAAAGTAAAAAAAAAAAAAAGTCCTCCTGCGACACAGCGTCCACCAAGGAGGTGATCTGTTGCCCACATTTTCCCTTTTAGACAACAACCATCTGGTTGCTGAAATACCAAACAGAATCAAAATAGCAATGTAGGCCGACGACCTGGTACTGTGGCACACCAATGAACATGCAACAGTAGCCAAACAAATTACTACAGCGAGCTACAGATGCACTTGGGGTATGGGGAGAAAAGATAGTGTGTCAGCATTAACATATACAAATGTAGCACCACACTCTTCACCCTCTTCCCCAAAGCAAACAACAGCCATCATCAAAATAAACGGAATACCAATAACAGATTATAAAAAGCCCAGGTAGCTTGGAGACATGTTTAATGACAGGTTGACATGGAAGAAATACACCCACAAGGAGGCAGCAACTAACGCCGTAAGAAAGACAACCGTACTTAGAAAACTAAGGGGAACCACATGCGGAGCCAGTGGAAAAATACTCAATAAAGTATACAAACACAGCATACAACAACAATTGGAATATGGGTCAACTGCATGGTATTCAGCATCCAGTACCACATTAAACAAATTGGACAAAGTGTACAACCAATCGCTTAGAGTCATCACAGAGGGAATGATATCAACACCCATACTGAAAACGGAGAAGGCTGGAAAAACACAGGCAATGAGAGAACCCAGAAATACAAAGCTGCAAATATAAGCAGAAAAGTTCCTCAGTATGCCAGATCACCCTATGGAGAGTAGATTTCAGAACAGCTTTGGGACGGATAAAAAGAAGCTGCTTTATACACGAATTTGCAGATAAACTACCGACCAAGCTATCAAGACAGCAACTGAGAAACTGCTAAATACCAACATTGGCTCACATGTCTGTTGTCACGCTGACAGATGCAAAATCCGTACTTGAAGCCGTCTAGTCTGGGAAACTACTGGAATTGCAAACACTGCTGACACAATTCAGCTGTCAGCAGGGAGTCGCAATGAAGTGGATACCGTTCCATTGTGGATGCGTGGAAATAAGAAAGCTGATCAACTAGTGCGACAACAGAGCAGCTGAATGTACCAGTTACATACCACCAAAAGAAAGGGATCATTAAATCGATCAGGAAACCCTTAGACCCAGCACAAAACAATTACTCTACCATAGACAGATCAGAACAAGTCATTATCCTTAGTCTCAGAACAAAGCACAACCTATTAGGTAACCGAATGTACACAAAATTCAAGATAGGCGTATCAGCCACGGACACTTATGGAAAGGTGCCGCAGACAGCAGAACATGTACTCCAGGACTGCACCGAATCTGACACATTACGACAAACGTTTTAGCCAGAAAGAAAAAAAGAACTCTATGGACAACTCACTAAAAGGTTAGTTGCATATCCTTAACAGGACATTGCAGAACCAACCCTAGCAGCCCTTGGCTGTTGTGTGGTTTATCTTGGCAAATCCAGTAGTTTGCCATTGTTTTCTGGACGGTCAACCCCCTGATGCCACTGTCGAAACCAACGCAAGGCGCATTGCCCGCAGCTACGATCGAACCCGGCACACCAGCATTACGAAGCGTTCGCATCGACTTAGCCACAGAGCCGACTACGGACAACTGAATGAGCTAAAAACGATAGTGAAATTTATACGAAAGACTAAATTGCTGATATAGACAACTTATTTCAGGCGAAAGAAAGAAGGGGAAGATGTACCCTCCTTAGAATATAACGCCTTAGTACTGTAGGCCTAAGGGGTTCAGTCAAAGAAATTGCCTTTTAAAAAAAGGGTCGCTCTCTAGTATATTTGGGAACCGTTGACCTGAAACAAAAACACCTTCCGTGCGCAGGATTACAGCGCAAACACACACCCATTAGATGTTGTCACGACTGTCTTAATTATAACTTCCCTGGAGGTTGAAGCGGGTATCTGGGATTTGATCTGTGGGATTGTCCCTCAGGATGCCGTCCTCAGAGTCAGAAAGTTGCCCTTAGGGGGGAAACCACAGAGACTTTAGGACAATGAAACACCAGTCAAATATAGTTAAAGCTAGTAAACTTGTCTGTGTATTATTCACAGCAGATCAATTTAGCAAGGGGGGAAATCCATCCTTTACATTCAAGTTAATTATTGCAAAGCTGTAAATATTCTTATCAACAGACAGACAGGCTGGCAGGCAGGCTGACAGACAGACAGACAAAAAGACAGACAGACTGACAGATATAATAATAAAAAATACACATTAAAGAATAATGCAAAGACATTATGTATACGAACTCATATACACTCAAACACACACACACGTACACACACTCTTACATTCTCATACACAGACATACACATTCATATACAGACATACGTAATACATACATACACGCACTTACATTCACATACGCACACATACATACAGACATACAGACAAACAGACAGACAGACAGCCAGCCAGCCAGCCAACCAGCCAGCCAGCCAGCCAGCCAGCCAGCCAGCCAGCCAGCCAGCCAGCCAGCCAGACAGACAGACAGACAGACAGACAGACAGACAGACAGACATACATACATACATACATACATACATACATACATACATACATACATACATACATATACATATACATACAGTCACACACACATGTGTTTGCATGTCTGTCTGTAATACACACACACACACACACACACACACACATACATACATACACACATGTATGTATGTGTGTAAGTTTTTATGTGTGCGTGTGTGTATGTACGTATGCATGCATGTGTATTTATGTATGTATTGCGGGTGTGTATGTATGTATACAGGTGAAAGTGAGTGAGTGAATGGATGGGCGTATGTATGTGGTTGTTTATGCATCTGTGTGTGCTTGAGTGTGCCCATACGTTTTAATACCCATGCTTGCATGTGTTTGTAAAAAAATCCATAATATGCATTTAAATATATATGATCATTACATGATTTTTCGATAATATACAACTGGTTTGTGAAAGGTGGGCGTTTGAAGGGGCCGAATGTAAGACGTTTGTTACCCTTTGAAAAGTTCGTTCTTTTTTTTAGTTCACAACCAATTCTGGTAATTAATTTCTTGTAAAGCATCTTCAAAGGCAGGCTAAATATTTATTTGCCACGTTTTAAAAAAACATTCAATCTTGGATAGTTTCTCACTAGACGTGCATACACGGCCCGCCACTTTACAGGATCCCACTGGGATAATCCGGACATTTATGCAGACGATTAGATAGGCGGCATTTTCTGAGAGACAATGATTCTCATCTTAGATAACAGACTAGAAAATATGAAGGCGATGAATAAGATAGACATCGGTGACCAGAGGCTGTATTCAACGTAAACGCAAAATCCCAGTTGTTCCTACTGTCACAATGTATGCACAATTTAACGGATTTAATATACATTTTTTTTTCGAAGTTAGGACAACATACCCTTTCAGTGTGTAGTATGTTGGCAGGGGCGCTAGGAACAGGAAGCTCAGACATCATGCGACCTCTTCCCGCCCCTTCCCCCAATAATTATGGTACCCAGAAAAATTGCAAAGAGGCTATAGGGTTCCTTTAAGCATGTATAGACGTTATAATTATTTTGTTTGGTCTTAAAGAAGACACTTAAAACCAACCCCTTTCCATTTGAACGGGTCTGACCACAGAGTTAAAGTTAGTACGTTGAGTATCCTTTACAGGACATTGCAGAACCAGCTTCAGAGTTTGTTGGCTGTTTTCCCCCCTAGGCACAGTAAACAGAGGCAAAGACGATATATCTGTCACCGCGATAAAATCCTGCTCTGGTGATCATACCGCACGCCTCCCTTTGGAAAATCGCCTCATCCATAGTCTAGAGCTTCCAAGCCTAGAAGGTATTAATGTTTAACATAACTTTATCTAACCAGTTTTGCTATTATCACATTCTTTTTAATTTTACTTTATTATTCTTTGTGCTTGTTTAATTTTGTGTTATTTTATATTATCTTTTTATTCTGTCTCTTATCAACAACAGCTAAAAATGCCGTTGTTGGTTCTGCAATGTCCTGTAAAGGATACGCAACTAACTAATGTTCAATGACCAAAGACTTTTTGAAATCCATTTTTTGTGGCACCACAACTAAATTGTGTGTTACGTCGAGTTTCAAGCGCCTTGTAACAATTAGTTTAGAAGATCACTGCTGTATACCGGTACTTAAGTAACGGATCTTAGCTAAAATAGTGTTAACTAATGAAGAAAGAGTATTTTTTGTTGATCAAGAGTTCCTTAACAGTGGCAGGTATTCGATTGTGATGGGTCATCAGTGTACGATGTCATGTCCTCTCACTCGAATCTCTCATCCTAATGATGTTAGTAATGTAACCAGTAGAAACAGTTATGAGGTAATAGTTACATTGATCTGACTGACTGACTTTCTACCCCACCAGGACGTCACACAAGCGATAAACACCCGATGACACAAAGTGCCAGCATGTGGGTGAGGATCACCGTGGAGAGGTCCCAGAAACCGCGTTCAGCCTTATGGCCATGTTTATGGCCTGCCTATATTGCGGCCCCTAGCAAGAGCCAGGGTGAGGCTTCAAAGAACAAAAAATTGACGAGACTTTACATACATTGATCTCCCTACCGACAGCCCTTATACACACTAGCTCACTTTGATCGGCCGACCCTCAGCCTAGCTAACTTCTGATTGGTCGACTTCGAGCCAGGCGACCTCGGGCCACTTTTACGGGGATGTTCCGCAATGCCGTTAATATCGAGTGTTGAATATATCACTTTATATATTTCACAGGAAGAGGAAATGCAACCTGAAAACTTTATGTTATGGCAGGGCAGACCAGGCCCTTCGTCTTGGCTGGCAGCTGGTCTAAGAGGGAAGCTCCGATAGGCGGATAGATAGAGCACTGCTCTTCTAAACCGGCAGCTTCTGCAACCTGCCTCGTTCCAAACGAACTGGTTTTACTTTTCCTTTGGAGTAAACAAGGCAGGTCGAGAGAGGGACCATTATGCATGGGCAACATATGGTTTCTACAATACTGCCCAGGCTTTGTGCTATGGAGGGAAGAAACTTACCTATTTGCACCAGGAGAGACGGCTAAGTAGCTTTCACATGCGATGCCTAAGAAGAATACTTGGCGTTAAGTGGCAGGACAAACTCACAAACACTGAGGTACTGAAAAGAGCAGGTACTACGAATGCTCAGGTGGCTGGGTCACACCTGGAGAATGGAGGATGGCAGAGTCCCTAAGGATATCGTTTATGGTGAATTAAAGACAGGAAGAAGATGTGTGCAAGCTGGACATGAATGATAAAGGGATTGAGGTGGACTCATGCGAACAAAATGCCATGAACCGTGTTGTGTGGAAAGGGCATATCAGGAAGGGAATGAGAGTAAAGAAACAAATGATTGCAGAAAGGATGAGAGCTGAAAAGAAACGGATTAAACAATTGTTGACAACAATGATCCGGAAATCCCATGCTATCATTGTGGAAGACTTTTCTTGACACGGGCGGGTCTTGCTAGTCACACTCGCCATTACCATGGGCTGTAAGTCTCACGCCTCCTCATGGCGCAATATAACACTATCGTCTGGAAAGACGGAAAGGTACCAATCAAATCAAAATTTTCACCATGCCAGAGGTTTTAAAATTCCAAAACACAACGACAACTGGTCTAACACACAACTTCTTTAGAGAAAGCAACTGTCACTTGCAGTCTCTTTATCGGAAGAAAAAAAACTGTAAATGCAAAACAACAACAGACCACCACACCCATAAACTCGACCACGGTAGACTAGTCCAACAAACTTATCAATGGAATTGACCTATTTTACGTGGGGAGACCAACGTTTCAATAACCGTTTATGAATAGAGATGTAATGTGGAAAACTGTACCCAGAATAAGACACATTATAGCAGTATATCTTGCATTATCTTCACAGACGGTGATTACAGAAAATGGAACATAAATTTAAAAAAAAAAATAATACAGTTAAAAAAAAAATAAAAATACACCCGGTAACAACACAATGCAACCAGAAATATGGAGCAAGACTTACCAGAGACAAAATCGCGAAGACAACACAGAACACGACCAAGGTACCTGCAACCTTGAAGGGTGAAACCATAGACGCTGATGCAGATTCACAGAGGCAGGCGCTAATATATTGCAAGCACACAGATTATAGTGTGTCATCAGTCAGGGCTCTCCTTATTGTGGGATGTGCACTTGTTTCTGAGACAAACTGGCTGACTCGGTCAGAAAATAAGTGATGGCTGTTGACGATGGCAGGTCGAGGACAACTCCACGGTGTTTTTGTTATTGTTGCTGCTGAAGTGGGGTGGAAGGGTTCCATAGGTTGACATCTACGGGTGGTAGAAATTTACAGGAGTGTGACATCTATGGACGGTGGACATTTACAGGAATGTGACAAATATGGACGGTGGACATTTACAGGAATGGGACATCTATGGACGGTGGACATTTACAGGAATGGGACATCTATAGACGGTGGACATTTACAGGAATGGGACATCTATGGACGGTGGACATTTACAGGAGTGTGACATCTATGGACGGTGGACATTTACAGGAGTGTGACATCTATGGACGGTGGACATTAACAGGAATGTGACATCTATGGACGGTGGACATTTACAACAGGAATGTGATATCTTTGGGCGAAAGAAATATGAAGGAATGTGATATCTATGGGTGATGGACAATTACAGGAAGTGATGTCTACTGGCGGAGGAGCTGATATCTATCGGCAGTGGACATTTACAGGGAGCTGATATCTATCGGCAGTGGACATTTACTGGGAGGTGATATTTATCGGCAGTGGACATTTACAGGGAGCTGATATCTATCGGCAGTGGACATTTACAGGGAGCTGATATCTATCGGCAGTGGACATTTACAGGGAGCTGATATCTATCGGCAGTGGACATTTACTGGAAGGTAAGAGATTTCATGCAAAAAGAGCCAATTTCACGACCTTATGTGTACTGAGTATATGGTTCTAGCTTAAGCTTTAAAAAATGAATTGACTTGAGCCAGATATATGATGCACTTACGAAACAAATTCAACTCAAAACTCGGCAGCCACTAGAACCCACTGGAACACTTCCCATCAAGGACACATCCAGAAGACCCAGTCAGCTTCCTTACGCAAAAGAAACAGTTAACTATATATATAGAGAGTGTACAGAGGGGCTGCGTGGTCTTGAAGCATGGTGTCCGCCCCGAGTTCTAGAGGTTCCGGGTTCCATCCCCGGTAAGGGCTGGGATTTTTTTCACGTGGACTTAGACTTATAGTAATTCACTCTGGTCTCTGGGTAGTGAGATCGGATGCCCAAGTGCATTGTTGCGCACGTAAAAAATCCCTTGGCAGTTGGAAATCGAAAAGAATAGCCTAGCGGTGCTGCCCAGACAAAATTTAGAGTTAAAAATAAGTATTTTAGGATCCTCGCCGATGCTTTAGAGCCTGCGCACTGTACTGAGCTTCTTCGGACTCAGACTTGAGTTAGAAGAAGAATGGCGCACTTATGGATTACATCCGTGTGCTATAATGTTGATCCGTTGTTCACACCTCAAAACCTCAGACTTTAAGAGAGTGTACGGAACACAACAGACTCTGCAGTACAAGTCATTCAAGATTGGGAATTTAGAACTTTGTACACGTGTACAGGTGCCAGAAATACTGAACACATTGTACAGACGTGCTGTTGGTTCTTAAGGAGAAATCCTTAAACAGGCACGCGACACGAGTGGTATGTGACAATAACAACAGAAGATCTGCAGAGGTCGTTCCAGTGTACCAATAAAAAAAAAAAAAAAGACATTATAGATCAGTGGAAGACGTGCGTCGCAAAGCAGAGGCGTTTGGCCTTCTAATAAAAACACGAAATAATAATAATAATAATAATAATAATAATAATAATAAAAAGAAGAAGAAGAAAAATAACAATAAAGTGGTGATATGGTGAAAATCCCATGACGCGTTGTATGTTTTTTTTTTTTCTGCAATAAGGCAATCGGCACAGCAGTGTAATGGGCTCCAGTGTTTGCGACCACCACAGAAAAAGCTTATTCCAGAACTTTCTCAAAAACTCTAAGAAGTTGGGTAATGCACCCAACGAGTTACAGCGAAATATACCAGGTAGTTACTTGTGCATTGTATTGTTTTTCTCTGCATCACTTGAATGATACTGAGATGCTTATCTATTCAAGGAGGAGGAAGAAGAAGAAGAAGAAGAAGAAGAAGAAGAAGAAGAAGAAGAAGAAGAAGAAGAAGAAGAAGAAGAAGAAGAAGAAGAAGAAGAAGAAGAAAGAAGAAGAAGAAGAAGAAGAAGAAGAAGAAGAAGAAGAAGAAGAAGAAGAAGAAGAAGAAGAAGAAGAAGAAAAAGAAGAAAGAAGAAAGAAGAAGAAGAAGCAGCAGCAGCAGCAGAAGAAGAAGAAGAAGAAGAAGAAGAAGAAGAAGAAGAAGAAGAAGAAGAAGAAGAAGAAAGCTAAGGCTAAAGTCGGGAGATGTGAACCAGCTTCATTGCACACGGTTATAAACCATAAGTGCTCTGCCACCAGTACGGACAGCTGATAAGAAATTATCCGCCTGTGTCGCCGTCCGCACGTAACTCTGTAGCAACATCGACGTTCATCCATTTACCCAAGAGTGTCACTCTGGTACCCATTTCCTAGAGGCTGGGTGAACCCCGGCAACCGCCCGGTTTCGAACACCAACTGTGGCTGCAGCGTGTCCCAGCTGGATTTGAAAGCCAGCCTCCTATCGACTGCGCTAACGCAGCCACCAATGCTGACATGTTCCTGTCAACGCCTACTGGAGTTGTTATTTCGTTTCGTGGGTACATCTGACAGTTTATTCCATTTCTATGTGATTTTTCAAGCCAGCTCGGAAAATTTGACTATTTCACCTTTTTTTTTTAATTAAAAAAAAAAAAAAATTAACTTCTTTTTTCTAGTGCGTCTTCTCTTGATAATTCCACTTTTTTTTTTAAATTTATTTCTCGCACTTTCCCTGTGGAATTATCCTCGCCTTCATTTTCTTGTCTTTTTCCAGTTTCTGCTTTTTAAGGGTCTTCAAATTTTCAAGGTTTTCCTTCCAGACAGACTATGAACTATTGTTCGGCACACTTGGCTCACACTGAGAGAATCATCTCGGATCTCATCCAGTACTTTATCAAGGTTACCTGTGATAACTGCAGGCTACGGACCTAACATAATTTCGTTCTCGCGAAGAAGGCTGAAAGAAGATGTTAATTTTCTGATGGGAGCATTCTTGTCAGAAGCCTTACTAAGACCTGCTGTCCGTGGCTTTCTGTGACGGCTGCTGATCTGTTTCGTCTAGTTGATGCTCCCCGCGACATCCTGTACCGAACTCTTCTGCGGCGGCGTCTAAAGTTACTCTCTGCTCTTCTGCTGAATGAAGAAGAAGAAGAAGAAGAAGAAGAAGAAGAAGAAGAAGAAGAAGAAGAAGAAGAAGAAGAAGAAGAAGAAGAAGAAAAAGAAGAAGAAGAAAAAGAAGAAGAAGAAAAAGAAGAAGAAGAAAAAGGCGCAAAAGAGAAAGAAAAAATATAATAAATTAACAAAGCGGGAACTAGGGACTAAACAGTAAGAACGAGACAAAGAAGCGAAGAAGAGCTTATACACAAAAAGCGATGTTATGTAAGTGATGCTTAGACACTTTTGATACTGACACTTGCAGGAGTACTCTGGTAACATTCTCACGACACATGACACAAACAGTATTCTCCTAGACCTGCGGACCTCATCTGATGGCTTTTAGACCAACGAGCGTCCACAGCCCAATTTAAGGGGTTCTAACCCCAACTCTTTTCGTGCGATTTTAATATAGATATACAAGTATTATTTTTTTTTTAATATGGCTATAAAAAAAGTAATGGATCTGTGGCAGATCTTCGAAAATAAGAGCGTCTCCCCGGGTCTTCTTCTTCTTCTTTTTTTTTTTTGGAACCGCTGGTCCTAGAGCAACATCTTAGACTTGTCAGGCAGGACAGGCTGTTATCCCCCCCCCCCTCCCTTCCTTTTTTTTCTCTTCTGTCTTTATTATTTCCTTGGTTTCGCGTTTTGTGAGCCAACACCCTGTTCTAAACTACAGAGACTGCCGGATCTTTTCCAGATAATTTTTGTTTTTTAAACAATTGTAAATTCTCTTGAAAACCAGAAACCATACTGTTTAAGTAAAATGATTTAGCATTACATTTAAATTAAGAATAATAAGAAGAATTTCAAAGGGGAGCATGTACGGCAGGGGTCCACCGATCATCGGTAGAAAGATCCCTCGTCGGCGATTGTTTCGGCCCGTTACCATTCCTATACAATTTCGGTAGGTGACCGCGTGAGCGCAGTCGATAAGAGGCTCGCTTTCAAATCCAACTGCGAATCGCTGCAGCCCCCGGGGCGGTTTCCGGGATTCACCCAGCCTCTAGAAAATGGGGTAAATTGAGGAACGTCGCTGTAGCTACAGAGTTATGTGCGAACGGCGACACAGGCGGACAATTCTTATCAGCTGTCCGTACTGGTGGCAGAGCACTTATGGTTTATAACCGTGTGCAATGACGTTGGTTCACATCTCCCGACTTTACCTTTTTTTTTTCAGTAGGTGGGCCGATCTGGGTCATGACTCTCAGGCCTATTCACCTGCTGAACTTTACCGGATGTTCTCGGACAGGACTGACCACTGCTGCCAAAAAACCCCAGATTGTTAAAATATACCAAATGTATAGTTAGGAAACGAAACATTTACCACTTTTATATAAGGACATATTTAAAAAAAAAAAAAAACACAGATCTCCCCAAGGCGTCATAAAAAAAAACCCCCTCAGATCTGGGGGAAAAAAAACCCAGTATTGGTAGCCCTGGACTGACTTCCCTGCACCTGATTTAATCCCTTTCAGCTTGGTTTCTCTCTGGATGACTAATGACCGTCGATCTAGGAATTGTTGAAAGCTCTACAAGTATCTCCGGGCATTTGAAAAAAAAAAAAAAAAAAAAATGTTAATTGCACGACTGAATCTGCGCTGAGGTATTTTGGCCAAGTTAAACAATATCGTGGCCTGTATGAGGTTTAAACAACGGATGAACATCATGGCACACAGGTAGTAATCCGTAAGTGCTCCGTTCTTCTTCTAACTCAAGTCTGAGTCCAAAGAAGCTCAGCAAGTGCACAGGCTCTGTAGCACCGGCAATGATCCTGAAATGCGTTGGGTAGATTTGTAACTCCAAATTGTGCCCGGGCAGAGCCGTTATTCTTTTCTTTTCGATTTTTAACTCCAAAGGGATTTTTTTTTTTTACGGGCGCAGCAATGCATACGAGCGTCCGATCTCACTACACAGAGACCAGGGAGAATTACTAGAAGTCCACGTCTACGTGAAAAAATCTCACCCCTTACTGGGGATTGAACCCGAGACCTCTAGCACTCGAGGCGGACACCATGCATCGAGACCACTTAGCTCCCTTTGGAGTGGTGAACGACTACGAATTGAAACACCAGAAAGTATTCCTGATGTTATCATGGAAGGTTAGCTTTCAAACCAATTAAACCCCTCGCCCCTAGCACTTTATTTTTGTCTCCTCCTACTTCTAAATGGTATTTTACCATGTTGATCAAGGTTACAGACTGACTGACTTTCTACCCCACCAGGACATCACACAAGCGATAAACACCCGATGACACAAAGTGAGGATCGCCGTGGAGAGGTCCCAGAAACCGCGTTCAGACAATTGACCTATTTATGACCTGCCTATATTGCGGCACCTGGCAAAAGCCAGGGTGGGGCTTCAAATAACATAAAATTTCGTCATAAAAGGGACGAAACACCTATTATCAAGGTTACAGTAAATACAAGGTTTATATATCTGCTTTTTTTTTAAAGTTTATGTTTGTATTCAAATCATGTGTTACGTATTTACAGTGTACTGTGTGTAGGAAAAACTTCTTCTTTTTTGCGTTCACCAGCTGTAAACTCTGCCGGAAAGTTTTTTTGTTTGTCAGAACGTCTATTGGTTGGTTTTTTTTTCCTGTTCCAGAACCGGAGTGTTGCGTGTGCATCTGTTTCACAGATCTGACATTTGTGTGCAGACTGTTTTTCTTTGCCTCTCAGGCAGATGCAGACTTCGAAGGAAGCTCCCAATTAGTCAACTCTTACGACATGTTTTTGAGTAGGCAGTGGGTCTATTCTTGTTTTCCCTATAATAGGGGTTTATTTTGATAAACCCTACGTCTTTTTCAGGACGTAATTTTTTGTTATTTGAAGCCCCACCCTGGCTTTTGCCAGGGGCCGCAATTTAGGCAGGCCTTAAATTTGGCCAGTTGTCTAAACGCGGTTTCTGTGACCCCTCCAAGGCGATCCTCATCCACATGGTAACACTTTGTGTCATCGGGTGTTTATCGCTTGTGTGATGTCCTAGTGGGGTAAAAAGTCTGTCCGTTCCCACACGGGGCTGTAGAAAAATACATTTTAAATTTGAGTTTGTCGGACTCTGGAATATATACTAATTTAGTTTCCATTATTGTCAATGGGAAAACCGCTTTACAACTCAAACGATTTGGAATTTGAACACCGCCTGAAAATAAACTATTTTAATTTCGAGATACCAATTTGTATGTGTGTGTGTGCGTGTGTGTATGCGTGCGCGCGCGCGCGTGTATATATATATATATATATATATATATATATATATATATATATATATATATATATATATATATCTTTGCGTCTACCTTGGTTTTCTTCCTTCAGGCATTCCAGTTGCCCTAGATTCTTGTGTATATTCTCATCGATTTGTCTTTCTCTTTGTCAGAACGTCTATTGGTTGGGTTTTTTTTTCTTTCTGACGGCACGCCACGGTGCGCAGTAAAGGTACCTTATTTCAGCATCATGCACTACCGTAATAAACACTGTGTATTGAAAACCGCCACTTTTGTTAGACATTGTTGTGAGTACTGACCCTTTGTTTTCTAGAACGTGCACTCTTTGTTGTCCTAATTTAAATGCAAAAGTCGGTGAATTTTAGGGGAAATTCCCTTTAACGTGGGACCAAGTTCTTTTATGAGTGTCTAAAAGTCCAATTTTAATCCTAGTACAATTTATGCTCAGCGCCTACCGCTCATTGTCCCCACAGCACACAGTGACACGGATTCAATGACAACACTGAGAATATGACACAATACATTGGGGTTGATCTTGAAGAGCAGGAGAAGAGAGTATCCTATTTCTTTGATGACCTACATTGCAGTATGCTATTCAACTCCCTTTATAGAAGACACGCAACGCGTGTGGTGAAATAATGTCATTTATATCCCAGCAGAGTAACATATGTGATGAAATAGTGCCATTTATATCCAGCAACGCAACATATGTGAGGAAATGAATGTCCGTGTATATCGAGCAGCGCAACATATGTGATTAATTAATGCTATTAATATCCAGTAATGCAACATATGTGAATAATTAAAGTCATTTAAATCCAGTAATGTAACATATGTGATGAATTAATGTCTATATCCAGTAAAGCAACAAATGTGATGAAAGACATGTCTGTGTATTTTAGCAAGGCAACATTTGAAACAAAATAAATGTCCAGGTATTTCGAGGAAGGCAAAATATGTGGTAAAATAAATATTCATTTATAGCCAGCAACGCAACATGTGTGATGAATTAGTGCCCATGTATAAAGAGAAACATATAATGTGTAATGAATTAGTGTCGGAGTATATCAAACTAAGCATCATGTGTGATGAATACTGCCTTCTATATCAAGTAAAGCAGCATGTGTGATGAATACTGCCTTCTATATCAAGTAAAGCATCATGTGTGATGAATACTGCCTTCTATATCAAGTAAAGCATCATGTGTGATGAATACTGCCTTCTATATCAAATAAAGCATCATGTGTGATGAATACTGCCTTCTATATCAAGTAAAGCATCATGTGTGATGAATACTGCCTTCTATATCAAGTAAAGCATCATGTGTGATGAATTACTGTTATTGTATATCAAGTAAAGCATCATGTGTGATGAATTACTGTTATTGTATATCAAGTAAAGCAGCATGTGTGATGAATTACTGTTATTGTATATCGAGTAAAGCATCATGTGTGATGAATTACTGTTATTGTATATCAAGTACAGCATCATGTGTGATGAATTACTGTTATTGTATATCAAGTAAAGCATCATGTGTGATGAATTACTGTTATTGTATATCAAGTAAAGCATCATGTGTGATGAATTACTGTTATTGTATATCAAGTAAAGCAGCATGTGTGATGAATTACTGTTATTGTATATCGAGTAAAGCATCATGTGTGATGAATACGGCCTTCTATATCAAGTAAAGCATCATGTGTGATGAATTACTGTTATTGTATTTCAAGTAAAGCAGCATGTGTGATGAATTACTGTTATTGTATATCGAGTAAAGCAGCATGTGTGATGAATGGCTGCTATTGTATATCAGGTAAAGCAGCATGTGTGATGAATGGCTGCTATTGTATTTCAAGTAAAGCAAAATGTGTGATAAATTACTGATATCATATTTCAAGTAAAACAACATGAGTGCTGAATTACTGTGTATATAAAGTAAAGCATCATGAGTGATGAATTACTGTTATTGTATATCGAGTAAAGCAGCATGTGTGATGAATTACTGTTATTGTATATCGAGTAAAGCAGCATGTGTGATGAATTACTGTTATTGTATATCAAGTAAAGCAGCATGTGTGATGAATTACTGTTATTGTATATCGAGTAAAGCATCATGTGTGATGAATACGGCCTTCTATATCAAGTAAAGCATCATGTGTGATGAATTACTGTTATTGTATTTCAAGTAAAGCAGCATGTGTGATGAATTACTGTTATTGTATATCGAGTAAAGCAGCATGTGTGATGAATGGCTGCTATTGTATATCAAGTAAAGCAGCATGTGTGATGAATGGCTGCTATTGTATTTCAAGTAAAGCAACATGTGTGATAAATTACTGCTATCATATTTCAAGTAAAACAACATGAGTGCTGAATTACTGTGTATATAAAGTAAAGCATCATGAGTGATGAATTACTGTTATTGTATATCAAGTAATGCAACATGTGTGATGAATGACATCCTTGTATAGCAAGTAAAGTAACATGTATGATGTATTAGTGTCATGTAAATCAAACAAAGTAACATGTGTGATGAATTACTGTTATTGTATATCAAGTAATGCAACATATGTGATGAATTACTGCTATTGTATTTCAAGTAAAGCAACATGTGTGATTAATTACTGTGTATTTCAAGTAAAGCATCATGAGTGATGAATTACTGTAATTGTATAACAAGTAAAGCAACATATGTGATGAATTAGTGTCCATGTATATCTAACAACACAACATGTGTGATGAATTACTGTGTATATTAAATAACGCAACGCATGTGTTGAATTTATATCTGTGTATGTCTGTGATGCAGATCAAAGATAAAGTTTGAAACTAAAGCCCGAACAGAAGGGCCTGTTTGAGATTTCTGTCTGCCCTGACGCTACGAGACGTTCTAGGAGTAGAGAAAATAAAAAAGATATAATACAGGCTTATCGGGAATGTTAGCCCGTCTCTCTAGTGTAGTTGGCTAAACCGGATTGCGCGGTGAGCGTGTAACGAACTCCTTGTGGTCCGGGTTCACTCCCGGGGGTAGGCAGAAAAGCCACCTTTTTCCAAGATTTACGGTATTTACAATGGAAACAAGGCCGAAAGGTTGCAATATCCATAGTACCGAGCCTAAGGGTTAACAACTCATGGCTTCTGGATACTATAACAAACAAACATCGGGAATGATTGCAAAGATTGTAAACTGTTAATATAACAGAAGTATTTAATTCAACACTAACAAGAGCTGAAATATTGTAGTCACATCAAGTGCCGCGACGGATTGAAAAAAAATTATAGCAGAAGGCATGGTACCAGGAAGGAGGGGCAGGGTCCGACCGACACGAAGATGGGCACAGGATATAAGTGACTCCTTGAGTATGAAAAGACATTAGGCGGGAGAGCTGGCCAGAGACCGGGTTTATTTCAGGTAGACCGTGATGAGAGCGACGTTCCGCAAAGGACCTGATACATGATGATGATTTAATTCATATAAACGTCTGGAGACCTAAAATGTAAAGAAACGTTTAGAGTTTTAGACATACCTTATTAAACTTTGATATGACACCATGTGTAGATCTGGTGATATATACACGGTTGCCACGTCTCCGGAATCTTTGCCAGAGTTAGATTTGCAATTGCAGCAGTGTCCCTCACTTTAAGATGCTTGCTGTTCTTTATCTTCTCAGAGTACACGTTTTTCATCATTAAAAAAAAGACGACTGGTGTTAGGTTTGGGCTTCGCGGTGTCCTTTCAACCTACACATTTGGGAACTTCCCAATTAAAGCTAAAATATCTACGTCCTGCGTGAAATTAACATTGCTCACCGCCGTTTGTCCTGTCTACACGTTTTGGGAACACGTACTGCTGAAGCTTGTCAAAGTACACCTGTCCGGTAACGGTGTTTTCATTGAAGAAGAAGCAATTAGCTGTGAGACCTACAGCAGTCCACACGAGGTGTTCACCTTAGACTTAAGTGACCGGCAAATGTACCACAAATCTTTCTCAGTGGCTGTGAACACCAAAGGCGACAGGTGTGTCGAGTAACGCAATGTTACACGAAACTTTAAACTTTTCTTAACATATCAAGATGTCACACATGTATATCCTTTACATTCTTCTTTAGTAATAACAGTCTAAAATCTGAATAATCATTCTCGATGATCCTCTATTGTAGAGAAGTTGGAACCGGGGGTGGGGGTGGGGGGGGGGGGGGAGTTTGGTCTAATTGGTTTAAACATCGGATCAACAACATGGCACAATTGTTTGGGGTTTGAACAACGGATCAACATCATGGCACAATTGTTTGAGGTTTGAACAACGGATCAACATCATGGGACAAGTATTTGGGGTTGGAACAACGGATCAACATCATGGCACAAGTATTTGGGGTTTGAACAACGGATCAACATCATGGCACAAGTATTTGGGGTTTGAACAACAGATCAACATCATGGGACAAGTATTTGAGGTTTAAACAATGGATCAACATCATGGGACAAGTATTTGAGGTTTGAACAACAGATCAACAGCATGGGACAAGTATTTGAGGTTTGAACAACAGATCAACATCATGGGACAAGTATTTGAGGTTTGAACAACGGATCAACATCATGGCACAAGTGTTTGGGGTTTGAACAACGGATCAACATCATGGAACAAGTATTTGAGGTTTGAACAACAGATCAACATCATAGGACAAGTATTTGGGGTTTGAACAACAGATCAACATCATGGGACAAGTATTTGAGGTTTGAACAACGGATCAACATCATAGGACAAGTATTTGAGGTTTGAACAACAGATCAACAGCATGGGACAAGTATTTGAGGTTTGAACAACAGATCAACATCATGGGACAAGTATTTGGGGTTTGAACAACAGATCAACATCATGGGACAAGTATTTGGGGTTGGAACAACGGATCAACATCATGGCACAAGTATTTGGGGTTTGAACAACGGATCAACATCATGGCACAAGTATTTGGGGTTTGAACAACAGATCAACATCATGGGACAAGTATTTGAGGTTTAAACAATGGATCAACATCATGGGACAAGTATTTGAGGTTTGAACAACAGATCAACAGCATGGGACAAGTATTTGAGGTTTGAACAACAGATCAACATCATGGGACAAGTATTTGAGGTTTGAACAACGGATCAACATCATGGCACAAGTGTTTGGGGTTTGAACAACGGATCAACATCATGGGACAAGTATTTGAGGTTTGAACAACAGATCAACATCATGGGACAAGTATTTGGGGTTTGAACAACAGATCAACATCATGGGACAAGTATCTGGGGTTTGAACAACAGATCAACATCATAACACAAGTATTTGAGGTTAAACAGTGGATCAACATCATGGCACACATAACACATAAGTGCTATGTTCTATTTCTAACTCAAGCCTAAGTCCGAAGAATTTTAACGCAGTGCACGAATTCCGTAGCACCGCAGAGGATCCTGAACTATTTAGGTACATTTCTAATGTCAAAATTTGCCAGGACAGCGCCGTTAGCATATTCTTTTTGATTTCCAACTTTCAAGGGATTTTTTAAAACCTGCGCAACGATACACACGGGCGTCCTATCTTGCTACTTAGAGACCAAAAGAAATTACCAGAAATCCACGTAAAAAAAATCCCAGCTTTTACCAGGGCCTGAACCCGGGACCTCCAGCACTCGGGGTTGGTGCCATGATGCTTCAGTCTTTTTCACGGTTGGACTCTCGGTCTCGTACTACAGTTTAGTAAAGATTAGAGTCAGAGTTAAAGTCGAGAATATCGACTTCATTGCCCTGGGGTTTATCCCATATGGCTCGATCTCTCTCCGCAGTACGGCTAGCCGCCTGCCGAAAGCGCCGCGTAGAGCACGAACTCCAAAGATCCGGCGACGATCCCCAGGGATCTCTGTAAAAATTGAACTAAAGGGCGCAGAAATGGAATAAACCCGCGAGCTTCAGAACGCCAGGCAAACGACAAAAAATGCATCGTGTAAAACAATTCCCAGTTCTTGAAGTAAAAAGTAAAGTTAATGTACCTTTTCTACGCCTTTATGTGTTTAGGGCATATAGGACTAGACCTATATTTTTAAAGACCACTCGACACAAGATGGGTGATGTTGTCAGCATCACGCCGGCCGCCTTTACTTTCCGGGACTGCACCAGGTACCCACTCAAGGCTGGGTCGACCTAGGAGTCCACACGAGAGCGTCTGGCTGCTACGTCACGGCGACTCCCCCAGTTCTTGAGGATCCCGCACTTAATACAATTATTCGTTATCGCTTAGCTGCACAAACAACACTAATTAAAGCACTATGTAACGACTACAACAATACCGTCCTAGCATACTCCGCAGTCCCGTATGATTAAAGGATTGTGATTGCCGCAAGATGGCAGGGCAGTCTACCATTATTGTAGTCAACTGCTGTCACTCTCGTAGTGTAGTCCTTCTTTTTCTTCTTCTTTCGTTCGCTTTAAATTGATTATCTGTATTCGCAATATAAATCCAAATTCAACTTATGGACATTAGATTGGCAGGCCAAACAATTTCTCGAGGGCTCAGAAATATGGTTTTACAGAAGAATGCTTAAAATACCTTGGACAGCCAAAAAGATCAACCAAGATTTTTTGAAAGAGGCGGGAGACCGAAGACAACTTATCACAGACATTAGAAGGAGACAGTCATCATTTTTCGGCCATGTTATAAGATGAGGGAAAATGGAACATGTGGTGACCACTGGAAAGATCTGTGGAAGGAAGGATAGAGGAAAACAACGAGAGAAGATTCTTGACAGTCTTGTTGCATGGCATGGAGGTGTGTCGGCACACGAACTGATACATGCTGCAGGAGATCTCAGATCGTGGAGAGGCATGATCGCTCACGCCAGTCGGCAAGGCACCTGATGATGATGATGATTTCTGCAATGTTGTCTCTAGTATGAACTTAATTTGCTTTGTGATTCACTCAGCGACCCGTGATATTTGGGTTGCACTGGTGTTTCTCTTGGCCAAAAGTTTTGCTTTCATATGTAGTATTTGGGAAAGTCTTGGAGACTGTGATCGGTTGTCTCAGGTGCCAGTCGACACGGCAGATTCGCCAATCCTAAAATTTATATACATGTGGCTGCACAGTTTTGTAATGCGCATTATTAGTGTTTCATGAACCCCGCTTCGTCACAATGGACATAATAAATAAAAGAGACAGGATCCTCTTGTACCTCTTGGTGTGCCGAGCTTAAGTCTCGTATTTTCTAAAACTATTCAGCACTACATGGGTAATGTTATCATTACCTTAGAGTAGCTGCAGACAAAGAACATTCTCTATATGAAGCTTTGGCTGCAGGTAAGTGTCAGAGGCTGAAAAGGAGGTAATCATGGAAGGCTCAAACAGAAGACACAATAAGTCAAGTATGCATGCTGGAGAACAATGGGCGAAGAGAGGAGTGGGTCAGAGTACCAGAGGAAAAGTGTGACCTGTGTAGGGTTATGATCACATTAGGCCGGGAGTGCAGTCAGTGGCCAGTGGGTGCTACGGATGTTAAAGTCCAACAGTTGATTCACGACAATTAACGCCCAGGTGTTCTGATTATCTATACAAATGGTTTGGTGTTGAGTGGAAAGAGAAGTGCCTGTGGGTTCGTATGGAAAGCCAATCGAAAATCTTTAGTGCAAGGTAGATCGGCTCGCTGGGTGGTAATTTAAATAATGACAAGGAAATTTGGCAAGACCATTTGGGAACAAAAAGGGGGAATCAGAAAAAAAAATGTTTATTATAATTGGAGAGAATGAGGACCGGGAAACCAGGGGGTCGGGGCCGTCTCACAAAACTTGGGAAGCAAGAGGAAATAACCAGTTTGGAACGGACCATATTTTGGAATCTGCGTACTGTAAAGATGAGGACAGAGCCCCCATGGGAATGCCCAGAGTGCGTGTAGCAAATTTTTGACTCAACTCAACTCAACCGCTATCATTATGATGACCAAATTACTTCCTGTGCATACTTGCATGACATATCGGATCGATGGGGAACCAAGGGATTCTGTTAAAAAAATTAATTCCCGTTGGTGTTTCGAACAAAGACTGTCTGTGGCCTGTAAGCGAGCCACTAGCCATCGGATACCATGGTGGATCCTAATATTCTCTTGCTGGGTCACACACACAAAAAACAACAACAACAATGCAGGTTTATTTATACTCAGAAAACCCACAAAACAGATATGGGATTGGGGGGAAGTGGGTGGGGGGGGGGGGTACCAGGGAATATTTATAATTTTCTTCTGGTGCGTGCGGGTGGATGGGGGATGGTGGAGGATGGATGGATGAGGAGGATGGTGGATGGATATGGATGGGTGGATGGATGATGGATGGATGGAGGGTGGAGGGGTTTTGTAGGATGTATGATTATGTATGTATGTATGTATGTAGTTGTATGTATTTATGTATGTTGTAGTATGTATAATTTTAACAACATTTACCCCAAGGAAATTTTTGATACTAAGGAAAAAAAAAACAGTGATACTCAGAAAACTATAAACGTGAAAATCAGAAGGAAAAAAAAAACTGTAATGAGAAAAACCCTAAAAAAAAGCTGCCACAAGGGAAAAAGAAGGAAAAAGACACTGTACCAGGAAACATTTTAAAAATGATACTGTGAAAAACATTTACTTTTAAAACACTAAANTGTATGCGTGAATGTATGCGTGAATGTATGCGTGAATGTATGCGTGAATGTATGCGTGCATGTTATGCGGGAATGTATGCGTGAATGTATGCGTGAATGTATGCGTGAATGTATGCGTGCATGTACGTGTGCATGTATGCGTGAATGTATGCGTGAATGTATGCGTGAATGTATGCGTGAATGTATGCGTGAATGTATGCGTGAACGTATGCGTGAACGTATGCGTGAACGTATGCGTGAACGTATGCGTGAACGTATGCGTGAACGTATGCGTGAATGTATGCGTGAATGTATGCGTGAATGTATGCGTGAATGTATGCGTGAACGTATGCGTGAATGTATGCGTGAATGTATGCGTGAATGTATGCGTGAATGTATGCGTGAGTGTATGCGTGAATGTATGCGTGAATGTATGCGTGAATGTATGCGTGAATGTATGCGTGAATGTATGCGTCAATCAATGCGTGAATGTATGCGTGAATGTATGCGTGAATGTATGCGTGAATGTATGCGTGAATGTATGCGTGAATGTATGCGTGAATGTATGCATGAATGTATGCGTGAATGTAGGCGTGAATGTATGCATGAATGTATGCATGAATGTATGCATGAATGTATGCATGAATGTATGCATGAATGTATGCATGAATGTATGCATGAATGTATGCATGAATGTAGGCGTGAATGTATGCATGAATGTATGCATGAATGTATGTATGAATGTATGTGTGAATGTGTGTATGAATGTGTGTATGAATGTATGTGTGAATGTGTGTATGAATGTGTGTATGAATGTGTGTATGAATGTGTGTATGAATGTGTGTATGAATGTGTGTATGAATGTGTGTATGAATGTGTGTATGAATGTATGTATGTGAATGAATGTGTGTATGTGTATGAATGTGTGTATGTGTATGAATGTGTGTATGTGTATGCGTCTGTATGCGTGTGTATGCGTATGCGTGTGGATGTGTGTGGGTGCGTGTGCGTGCGCGTGGGTGCGCGTGCGTGCATGCGTGCGTGCGTGTGTGTGTGTGTGTGTATGTATGTATGTATGTATGTATGTAAGAATGTATGTATGTATGTATGTATGTATGTATGTATGTATGTATGTATGTATGTATGTATGTATGTATGTATGTATGTATGTATGTATGTATGTATGTATGTATGTATGTATGTATGTAAGAATGTATGTAAGTATGTATGTATGTATGTAAGTATGTATGTATGTATGTAAGAATGTATGTATGTATGTATGTATGTATGTATGTATGTATGTATGTATGTATGTATGTATGTATGTATGTATGTATGTATGTATGTATGTATGTATGTATGTATGTATGTATGTATGTATGTATGTATGTATGTATGTATGTATGTATGCAATGTAATGCAATGTAATGCAATGTAATGAAATGTAATGAAATGTAATGAAATGTAATGAAATGTAATGTAATGTAATGTTGTTTATGTTATGTTATGTTATGTTGTGTTGTGCTGTGCTGTGCTGTGCTGTGCTGTGCTGTGCTGTGCTGTGCTGTGCTGTGATGTGATGTGATGTGATGTGATGTGATGTGATGTGATGTGATGTGATGTGATGTGATGTGATGTGATGTGATGTGATGTGATGTGATGTGATGTATGTATGTATGTATGTATGTATGTATGTATGTATGTATGTATGTATGTATGTATGTATGTATGTATGTATGTATGTATGTATGTATGTATGTATGTATAATTTAACAACATTTACCTAAAGGCAAATTGTGATACTAAGGAAATATAAAAACAGTGATACTCAGAAAAACTATCAAACAGTGAAAATCAGAAAGGAATAAAAACAACTGTAATGATAAAACAATAAAAACGCTGCCACTCAAGGAAAAAGGAAGGAAAGAGACACTGATACACAGGAAACTATTTAAAAGTGATACTGTGAAAAACATTTACATTTAAATCACTAAAAAACAAAGAAAAACCATACTGACAATAGAAGTGTATTCTTGAAGACATGCATCATTGAGAAATGCAAACATCTCAAGTTTCATGTCAATGTGACAAATTTTGTCACTAAATTCTGTATTTACATGTCTAATTCTCTACAGACCATTACCTTGTGTGGGTCAAATGTCTTGGGTTCATATATTCTTATTCTTCTTTGTCCTCCTTCCTTCTTTTCTTCCTCCTTCCTTATTTTCTCTTTCTTTCTTTCTTTCTTTCTTTCTTTCTTTCTTTCTTTCTTTCTTTCTTTCTTTCTTTCTTTCTTTCTTTCTTTCTTTCTTTCTTTCTTTCTTTCTTTCTTTCTTTTTCTTTCTTTCTTTCTTTCTTTCTTTCTTTCTTTCTTTCTTTCTTTCTTTCTTTCTTTCTTTCTTTCTTTCTTTCTTTCTTTCTTTCTTTCTTTCTTTCTTTCTTTCTTTCTTTCTTTCTTTTCTTTCTTTCTTTCTTTCTTTCTTTCTTTCTTTCTTTCTTTCTTTCTTTCTTTTTTCTTTCTTTCTTTCTTTCTTTCTTTCTTTCTTTCTTTCTTTCTTTCTTTCTTTCTTTCTTTCTTTCTTTCTTTATTTCTTTTTCTTGCTTGATTTCGGCAGCATTCTAAGCCGTTGAGCCTCTAATCATCTTTGTGACTGATCTCTTGTTTCCAGTCGGTGACTCCAAGCGTCTTCTTTGATAACCCTTCACCACCCTCTTCCTAGTCTTCCTTGTGCGCCATGGCCATTCAACTCCTTTGTGTCCACAGTTTCCCCCTCATTCGCTCTTTATGTCCCAACAATTAGTCTATTAGCAGTCAAGATACCAGTGATTAATGATGTTTTAAACAGACAAGGATTTTCACTCCCCCACCTTCGTAAAACTTTATGTCATCACCAAACAGATAAAAAAAGTAGCGGAAATGGAGGCTGAGAAGCATGAACGAAATTCATAATCTGTTTAAATCACCTTTGATCACTTGCATCATGAGAGCTTTTAGACTGAAATGGTTTGGGCATAGTGAAAGAATGCCGAATGACAGAGAAATAAAAAACTGTATGCACAAGGGAGATAAATGGTCGTAGACCACAAGGCCGACCAAGAGGACGATGGAGAGATAATGTCCAGACAGATCTGCAAACACTTGGTGTCACAAACTGGAAGCAGAAGGCCAACAAGAGAGATAAATGGAGGCGGGTGATATCTGCAGCAATGAACCTCAAGGGCGCAGAATGCTGAAAAAGAAGAAGAAGAAGAATTTAACTGTTTCTTCTCCTTTTCCATATTCCTTCTTTTTTTTTGCAACTTTGATGGGTCTGAAGATTTCATGGAAAGACTGTTCAAATACGCAAACTTGTATAATTGACCTAGAACTCCAAAAAGTGGTCAGAGACTTAAATGGATATCAGGAAATGAATGGAGAAATAAAGGCAGCCAGTATGATATCACCTAAATCACATATCGAGCGCTGGAGTTTCTCCACTGAGCAAAGTTTCTCCAAGTGTGAACCAAGCAAAGGGGATGATCATAATATTCCTGGAGAGTTCATTCTGGATGCAGGTGGTTCTTGGAAATACGTTGAGTTGGGTTGAGTTGAGTCAAGAGTTGACATCACAGCACTCGGGGCATTCCCATGCATGCTCCGTCCTTATCTTCAGACGCCAGCGCAGAGTTCCAATACTTATGGTACCAGTCACAATCTGGCTATATGTCCGTCTAGCCTTTCCTATGAGTGTAGTGAGCCGGCCTGAACTCTGTTTACACCCAGGTGCCTCATTCTCTCCAGGCCATAGTAATCTTGTTTCTCTACTGATTCCGTTGCTTGTTCCCAAAGGGCCGTGACCACATCTGCCTTGTCATTTATTAATTCACCACCCAGTAGTGCAGATTCAGCCAATCTGTCTGTTCATTACCCACCACGCCTGGAGGAAAGATCCAAAATATGCTCGACTACCTGCGACCTTTCCAGTGAAGCTTGCCACTTTAGATATGCGTGTACAAATCTTCTTATTTTGTCCTTCTGTTTATGTCGTAAAACTTCACATAGAGGAGTTAGCACACACACACACAATTACTCACTAATCTGTTAAGTGTCCATGATAGAAACATCGTCTATTCTCAATTTTTCATCTTACTGCTAAAGCCATACAGTGTGGCAAAGATAAGTCTGTAGTATCCTGTCTTTTGCTAGTTGTGTTGCTTGTGTTAATGCTATACTGTATTCTTTAGTGTCTATTTTACTCCCTCCAGCCATCGCTTTCTTGATCTACCTCTTGTCTTGTAGCCTGCTGTTCTCGTGTAGGAAATACTCTAGCTGCTGGCTGATTTTGTTGCATTCTGCCCAGATGATGTAACCATTTCATTCTGTTCTATGAAATAATTTACCAGTAATGCCCCTACCATTGTTCTTAGTTCTTCCTTGGTGATTCTGCCTCTTCTTGATTTTCTTCCACCGCCTTTCTCATACATCTCATCTCACATCTTGTAATTATGCATTTATGTTTTTCAAGGACTGTGTAGATATGATTGCTTATAAACAATGATAGTAGTATGTCTGTAACACACAAGAAGAAAGAGAGAGGAAGAGAAATAGAGAGACAGTCAGACAGACAAATTGGATAAATAGACAGATAGGCAGGCAGGCAGGAATGCAAACAGGCAGAGAGATAAACAGACAGCAGACAGATTAGATAGACAGATAGATAAACAATAAGATAGATAGATCTATCGAATATATAGATACATAGATAGAGTCAGTGACAGAGAGTGAGCGAGACAGGTGGGCTGCCAATATTTCTCCACCACAAGTACAAAACTTAAGTTATTTCTAAAATGATCACATTATTACAATCAACATCAGCACTATCCAGTATCACATATATCATCTTCTTTTCTCTACTCCTGAAATTCCTGGGCAACTTCAGGGCCAGCAAAGGTCTCTAGAGGGTGCCCTTCTATTCAATTTATACATAATACTCTTTAATGTCTACAATATTTCCACGGTCTATCTTCTGCATGGTCGACTTCTGGTTTTGTTATGGCTGTATCTGTATAACATTTCTCTCTGTGGCGTCCTGTTTGTTACCAATTCTGTTACATGACCAAACCATTTGATCTTTTGTCTGCTGATAAGTTTCAGTATTGAGTCTGTGCCGACTCTGCAGACTTTTACCTTCACTATTCAACAAACAAAAACGCATAGATTCTAAAATTTACATAATTTTGTCTAAATTTTTATACTACAACCTGCTACACTGAACTAAACTTTTGCAGCTGACACTAAATATTACAAACTGACACACTAAACTAAACTTCTGCAGCTAATCTCAAGCATTACAAACTAACACATACAATTAAACCTCTGCAGCTTACCCTTAACATAACAACCTGACACACTAAACTAAACTTCTGCAGCTAATCTTGATCCTTACAAACTAACATAAAACTAAACTTCTGCAACTTACCCTAAACATTACAACCTGCCACAATAAACTAAACTTCTGCAGCTTGCCATAAATATTACAACCTGCCATACAAATCTTATCCTCTGCAGCTTACCCTAAATACTATAACCTGGCACACTAAACTAAACTTGTGCAGCTAATTTTAAACATTACAACATATCACACTAAACTAAACCTCTGCAGCTTATCCTAAACATGACAACCTGCCACATAAAAATAAACCTCGGCAGCTTACATTAAACATTACAACTTGACTCAAAAAACGTTAACTCTGAGCTTACCCTAAACATTACAACATGCCACAGTGAACTAAACCTCTGCAGCTTACCCTGAATATAACCACCTGCCACACCAAACTAAACTTCTGCAGCTTACCCTAATATAACCGCCTACCATACCAAACTAAACTTCTGCAGCTTACCCTAAATATAACCACCTGCCACACCAAACTAAACCTCTGCAGCTTACCCTAAATATAACCACCTACCACACCAAACTAAACTTCTGCAGCTTACTATAAATATTACAGTCTGCCACACTAAACTAAACTTCTGCAACTAATCTTAACTATTACAAACTACCACATAAAAATAAACCTCTGCAACTTACCCTAAACATTACAACCTGACACACAAAACTAAACCTCTGCAGCTAGTCCTAAGCATTACAACCTACCACATAAAACTAAACCTCTGCAACTTACTCTAAACATTACAGCCTGCCGCACTAATCTAACCCTCTTCAGCTAACCTTAAATACTAAAACCTGCTACACTAAACTTAACTTCTGTAGCTAATCTTAAACGTTACAACATGTTACAGGAAACTAAACCTCTGCAGCTTACCCTAAATGTTACAAAATTACAACCTGCCACACTCAACTAAACCTCTGCAGCCTGCCTCAAACCTTACAATCTGACACCCCTAAACACTGCAATCGGCCAACCTTGTTCCCCCAAGTACCAACCAAAAACAACAGCTGTAGCTACAATACTTTGCTAGCTGGTATCTTCTTTGTTAGTATCTTCTGTTTCACCCAGGTAGACCCCACTTTCACAACTGTCCACCCATGACTGACTTCTCTGCATCATTGTGCTGTTCCGACCAGTTGCAGAAATGCATACTTTTTCTGACTGGTACACTGTAACCCGCCGCAGGCACCCTGTCTGCAGAAGGTACTGCTTGATTGTGGTAGCCGTGGTCTGGCAGACGAGTCGGCAGCAAATAAACAAGACAATTACAGAGGTTGTGATCAGCAGCAGTTGATGAGACAGATTCCTCAAGGGTGTCAGTTTTCCTAACACTACGGCATCCATCTGGGAGAAGCTCGGATCTGCAAATCAAAGTATTAAAGACTGTTAACTAACTTTTTTTTACTCCCAGACAATTTCCTAGTAGATGTTAAATGGCTACAATAACCATAATAGAAAAAGCATGAGTAATACTTTTAAAAAGGGAAACATATATTATGCCTTATATGTAATAATTTCAAAAGGGCAACATATATTATGCATTATATGTAATACTTTCAAAAGGGCAACATATATTATGCATTATATGTAATACTTTCAAAAGGGAAACATATATTATGCATTATATGTAATACTTTCAAAAGGGCAACATATATTATGCATTATATGAAATACTTTCAAAAGGGCAACACATATTATGCATTATATGTAATACTTTCAAAAGGGCAACATATATTATGCATTATATGTAATACTTTCAAAAGGGCATTATATGTAATACTTTCAAAAGGGCAACATATACTACGCATTATATGTAATACTTTCAAAAGGGCAACATATATTATGCATTATATGTAATACTTTCAAAAGAGGCAACATATGTTATGCTTTATATGTAATACTTTCAAAAGGGCAACATATATTATGTAATATGTTAAAACATCTAGCCAGATTCAAATACTATTCTCAGATTGAACATTAAAGAGATAATACAAGATGGTTTGCTTTATATAAAAGGGCAATAGCTGGTCCCATCTGGTGCATTACTTGGGACTCAATGAGCCAAAATACTAATCAGGAACTGCATTGTGTGGAGAGGTGACAATCAGGAAGGAATATGAATAAAGAAGATGATTACAGGAGACAGGTTAAGAGCTAAGCGTATGAGAAGAAACACGTTAAATACATTCAATAGCAACAATGTTCCTGAGATCCCATGCACTAATTATGGAAGACATTTCCTAACATGAGCAGGTCTTGCTAGTCACACTCACCATCACCATGGGCTGTGAGTCCCTACTTTTCTCTAGCACAGTATTACACTATTTTCTGGAAAGAGGGAAAGGTGGCAACAGACAAACAAAACACATAATCACATCTTCCCACTGAGAAAATGTGATAGACATAATGTCAAATTCTGTCTGCCATTTTCTCTATGTACCCCAACAAACATAGTCTATTAGTCCTTAAGACGCCAGCAACTAGAGATGACTTGAACAGATTATGAATTTCATTGTTGCTTCTCACTCTCCATTCTCTACTGTTTGTGTAATGTTAAATCTTACAGCTGAGATCACATTTACTGAAAGGCAAAAATAAATTTAATTTAACTGAATTTAATATTTCCACTTCTTTCTATGAGTGCAGATCAATACATGTCTATTTTATATAAAAAAAAATTTTTTAAACTGAAAGGCACCAAACTATTAAATTCTTGGTTTCTTCTTTTTTTCCTTTTTGTCTTGAAGTATCCGTATATGAACAGATTTATGGATTAAGTTGTGGTGTGAACTTAAATGCATTGGTTCCTTCCTGTAGTCTTTTTACTTGTGAAATCAAACGAATGCTAGGAAGCCAGTCTTACAGGTCATCAAAGACCAACAAATGAAGTGGTTTGGACACCTAACAAGAATGCCCTGGTACTGTCTGCCACAGTGAGCCACACTAAAACTTTACAATGGGTATGGAGCAAGCAGAAGACCTCAGAAAATATGGAGTGATGGCATTAAGAACAGCCTTACAGAAATCAACATCAGTCTCAATAGTGCTCTTGACAGAGCTCACCAACGAGTGTTACACCCCCCCCCCCCCCCCCCCAACACTTCGATGAGGTGCGAGGTGAAAGAGAAGAAGAAAAAGAAGTCCTTATACTTCCTATGATATTTGTGTGTGCATGTGTGTGTGTGTGAGTGCATGTGTGTGTATGTATGTGTGAATATGTGTGAGAGAGAGAGAGAGCACTGTCTGGTGGTAGGTCTGATATGTGGATAAACCATTTATATGTCTGAAGGTGAGCTTGAATGTCTGATGTCCTTGAGTAGTCTCACCAACAATCACTTCCAAAGCAAATTTCTAAGGAAGGTTATAGGGGGCGTCTTAGTCTTCTTATAAAATGATGGGGGGTGGGGGATCAAGGTATTTAAGGTTCCAGGGCCTACGCTGATATGACATTGATCCCATTCACATGACTGACTTTTTTTTAAACCCCACCAGGACATCACACAGCTATAAACACCCGGTGACACAAACTGCCACTATTCGGATAAGGATCACCCGTGAAAGGTCCCAGAAATCCCATTCAACCCTTAATATTAGGGCTACTGGCAGCAGCCATGGTGGGGCTTCAAAATACTGAAAAATTCGTCTGAAATAGGGACGGTGATAAAGACTAACTGACTGACTTTCTACCCCACTAGGACGTCACACAAGCGATAAACACCCGATGACACAAAGTATCACCATGCGGATGAGGATCGCTGTGGAGAGGTCCCAGAAACCGCGTTCAGACAGCTGGCCATATTTATGGCCTGCCTATATTGCGGCCCCTGGCAAAAGCCAGGGTGGAGCTTCATGAACTTATAAAGACTAATTGAATGAATTAATTTCTACCCCACCAGGACAGAGACAAGCGATAAACACCCGATGACACAAAGTGCCACCATGCGGATGAGGATCGCCGTGGAGAGGTCCCAGAAACCGCGTTCAGACAATTGGCCATATTTATGTCCTGCCTATATTGCGGCCCCTGGCAAAAGCCAGAGTGGGGCTTTAAATAACAAAAAAGTTCGTCCTAAAAAGGACAAAAGTGGATATATATATATATATAACATTAGGCCCTATCTATTCAGTGTCCAATTGTATATAATAATGTAAGATTAGTGGGACCTATTGTGAGGCAGTAATAAATTATTTAAAACTGATAATAACGACGTCAACATACATCTGCGGAGATAACATGCTAACAGACAGTAATAAATTATTCGAAAAGTTGATAACATTTATGTCAGCATACCGGGAAACGCCTGAGCATACAGAGGTAAAAAGTTACAGCCAACAATTCTCTCCCCTGTTAAATGACTGGCTAGTAGCTTATCACAGTTCTTGTCCTTGATTTGCTGACACAGTTTGTGCAAGACGTCTGCAAACACTGATGTCTGGAAATCAAAGGAATAACTGTAGCAGACAACGTATGGGCAGTCATATATTTATTATTCAGCATGAACTATAACTTTAAAAAAAAAAAATTATATGCCTTTCCACAATGAAGGCAGACTACAAAACGCCAATTGCTGTGTTTGGGAATACATCAGTCATCATCAATTCTCTTTATGTCTAGTGGCACATAAGGCTTCAGAAAGGAAAGTATTCATACGTCCTTTTTAGGACGTAATTTTTCGTTATTTGAAGCCCCACTCTGGCTTTTGCCAGGGGCCGCAATATAGGCAGGCCATAAATATGGCCAAATGTCTGAACGCGGTTTCTGGGACCTCTCCACGGCGACCCTCATCCGCATGGTGGCACTTTGTGTCATCGGGTGTTTATCGCTTGTGTGATGTCCTGGTGGGGTAGAAAGCCATTCATTCCAGCCATTCAGAAAGGACTTTTCATGGTCTCCTGTCGGGTGCAATTTTCAGTGCAGTTTTCCATATCAGAGATGGCGCATTCTGGTCACTCTCCATTGTTCGTCTCCATGTTGTTTTTGGGAACCCCTTTTTTCTCTTTTCCATTGGTGTCCAAGTGAGAGCTGTTTTAGCAGGTATATCAGGATTCATTCTCATAACGTGGCCAAGCCATTTCCATCTTCTCTTGGTTATCATACTGTTTAGAGTTTCTTGGTTTGTGACTTGAAGTAGTTTAGTGTTTGAGATTGTATCTGACCAGAACATTTTTGACAATTTTACGTAGACATGTGTGGTGGAACGTGGATAGCTTGTGTGCATCCCTTTCAGTCATTCTCCAGCATTCCGCTCCATAAAGAAAAACTGAAAAAATTATGCTATTGTAGAGTTAAAGTTTCGTTTCTCTGCAGTTACTGTTGGATTTCCAGATTTGCCTCATCCTTCCAAAAGCAGCTTTAGCTTTGTTCATGCATGGGAATACCCCATAGTGAGGTTCTAATCTTTTCCATAGCATGATTCTCCCACCACTGTCCTAAAACCAAAGAAGCAATGACCGTGGAAATTGATCCTGGTACTCGAGAACTATGAAACTGTTAAATGCGTTCACTAATCTATAAGCAACAAAACCAAATGAAGGTAGTAATACCAGCTATGAAAAATACTTGGATATATCCCCTTCAAAGACATAAAATATACATTTCAGCATATTCAAACATGTATCTCTCCATGTGGGTTCCGTGGCCCCATTGTAGGAAAAACAAGAATAGATCCACTGCCTCCCAAACAAGCAGCAAGCATGTCTTAAGAGTCGACTAACTGGGGGTTTCCTTCGAAGTCAGAGTGCCTCTGCCTGAGAGGCAAGAAACCAACAGTCTGCATAAAAATAAATCATATCTGTAAAACAGATGTGCATGCAACACTAAGATTCTGGAATACGTCTAAAGTCCAGAGGTAGATGAACAAGCAGAACTTTTTACCGAAGTTACAGCCGGTAAATGCAAAAAAGAAGAAGACACATGTATGCAGTTTTTGTTTGGGGTGGAGGGGTGGTCTGCTCAGACAGTATAGAATCACAGTACAACCGATGAAAACATGCATGCATGTATCACATTTCTTCTAGGCATAACATTAGCTGCTTGTTATATAGACATATTTAGCCAGACTTTTTGGGTTTGCTCAGACCAAATACAAATGATACAACAAAACATCATATGCTGCTTGATACACACTCACAATATCTCACCACACACAGTAGACAGAAAGTGGATCAGTCAATAACGATGATGTTGACGTTCAACCTCACAAGGACATCACACTGAGCAACAAACACCCGATGACACAAACTGTCAACATTCGGATGAGGATCACTTGGGGACAGGTCCCAGAAACCTTGTTCAACCCACTGGTTCGGTTATATTAGGGTCCATGTAACAGCCAGGGTGGGGCTTTAAAACAACAACAACAAAAAAACTGCGAGCGATAAACTTTGGGACGCAGCCTAATTCAGTACATCAGTGAATTATTTAGTCTTTAGCTAGATACTTGTCAGCTGACACAAAGGTCTTGAATTCAAAATCCACAATCGAGTCTGAATTTGTTTCCAAATTTATCTTCGCTCCCAGGTTGACAAAGCCTAAAATGGGTACCAGGTAATGTTTTGGGAAGTAAAGGTGACCGGCATGAAAGAAATAATAGCATTCCTGCTTACTGTCAAGTACTGTCTACATAAGAAGGATAGAAAAAAAGAAGAAATGTTTGTTCACATTTACTGTCAAATACTTTACACAGCAAGGGCATAAAGAATAAATGTTCCTGTTTATGTCAAATACTATACACAGTGGCAATGCACTCCCATAATATATACAAACACACCCAGCACACTCAAACAAATATTTTAACGTTAAAAACACATAATTGTGTCCATTTTATCACCCCTGCCTCCCTATAGGTGCGGTCTGAAAACACATAATTGTGTCCATTTGATCACCCCTGCCTCCCTATAGGTGCGGTCTGAAAACACATAATTGTGTCCATTTTATCACCCCTGCCTCCCTATAGGTGCGGTCTGAAAACACATAATTGTGTCCATTTGATCACCCCTGCCTCCCTATAGGTGCGGTCTGAAAACACATAATTGTGTCCATTTTATCACCCCTGCCTCCCTATAGATGCGGTCTGAAAACACATAATTGAGTCCATTTTATCACCCCTCCCTCCCTATAGGTGCGGTCTGAAAACACATAATTGTGTCCATTTTATCACCCCTCCCTCCCTATAGGTGCGGTCTGAAAACACATAATTGTGTCCATTTTATCACCCCTCCCTCCCTACAGGTGCGGTCTGAAAACACATAATTGAGTCCATTTGATCACCCCTGCCTCCCTACAGGTGCGGTCTGAAAACACATAATTTTGTCCATTTGATCACCCCTGCCTCCCTACAGGTGCGGTCTGAAAACACATAATTTTGTCCATTTTATCACCCCTCCCTCCCTATAGGTGCGGTCTGAAAACACATAATTTTGTCCATTTGATCACCCCTGCCTCCCTACAGGTGCGGTCTGAAAACACATAATTTTGTCCATTTTATCACCCCTCCCTCCCTATAGGTGCGGTCTGAAAACACATAATTTTGTCCATTTTATCACCCCTCCCTCCCTACAGGTGCGGTCTGAAAACACATAATTGTGTCCATTTTATCACCCCTGCCTCCCTACAGGTGCGGTCTGAAAACACATAATTGTGTCCATTTTATCACCTCTCCCTCCCTACAGGTGCGGTCTGAAAACACATAATTGTGTCCATTTTATCACCCCTGCCTCCCTATAGGTGCAGTCTGCACTCTCTAATGCTTCTTTTACATCCCAGTTAGGGTTCAGGGCTCCAAGTTTTTGGGAATAAAAAATAATACTGTACACCCACTGCCTCTAACAACCATGTCGTAATATGTGACTAACTGATTGATTTGCTGAAATTTAATGTGTTAGGCCGAAAAGCGCAAACATTGCAGCCTAGCTGTAAACAGCCCCTTTAATAGCAAAGAAAAAAAAAAGAAATGATGTATATAACAATGACAGATATGGCATTGGTGGTTGGAGTACTTCATCCTTTGGTACTATTGTATAGTTCATATTGAGAAAGTCTCCAGCAGTAAGGTCAATTTGTCTGGGTCTCCCCCCCCCCCTCCCCCTTTTTTACACATTGTTTTCCTTTCCCCTTTCATTAACCTTTTTAGTCACAGTTTATTAGATTAAATGGTATTAGCTGGATTGCAGGCACGCCTGTTTTCATAACAATAACAGGAAAGAACCATGATATCCTACCTGCATATTAACAGTTGTAAAATAAACCTCAGTCAAAACAGCAACTTCATAATCACACAGATGTTTGAATCGCTGCAGCTGGGCTGTTAGTTGCATGGCCAGACTCTTCAAATACTGATTGCTGGTGTCCATATGCCACTGGACATCGGCCACGGCCGACTGCCCTCCAACTAGAGTCTTGAAGTTGTCAGGTGTCAAGCAAAACTCGACACAATATATGAGAACACACACACACACAATAACAAAAAAGGTAACAGATCCCTGGGGGAAAAACAAGGAAAAATTCAACATTTTGTATTTGCATAAGTGACAGTGTTTTAGAGTACAGTATGTAAATTCCTATTTGCAGGTGTTGGTAAGTGTGCATGGAATTAAAATGTGTGGTATGAAGTAGGGCTGTACCGAATATTCGCTTCGTATTCGCTTCAGGGCCGAATAGTGGACCTAATAACTACTCTGTATTCGGCTGAATACTTGCTGTCGGACTGAATACGAATAGTGATTACCTTACACCCGTTTCTGCATACACTGTGATAGACTGAAATAACTCTCTCATTAACACAATAGTTGCTGTTGCCTAAGTCTCTCGTAGCAGGGGCAACCGCGACCCGGTTGCGTGGTACAGCATCCAGGTTTAACATATGGCTGTGAGTCCTGGACAATCGGTAGGCAGGCCAAACAATTTCTTGAGGTCTCAGAGATGTGATTTTGCTGAAGAATGCTTAAAATACCTTGGACAGCAAAAAAAAACAACCAAGAGGGTTTGAAAAAGGCAGGAGCCTGAAGACAACTTATCACAGACATCAGAAGAAGACATTATTTTTCAGCCATGTTATAAGAAGATGGAAAATGGAACATGTGGTGACCACTGGAAAGATCCATGGAAGGAGGGATAGAGGAAGACAACGAGAGAAGATTCTTGACAGTCTTGTATGGCACGGAGGTGTGTCAGCACACAAACTAATACACGCTGCAGGAAATCGCAGATTGTGGCAAGGCCCACGCCAGTCGGCAAGATACCTGATGATGATTATACACTATTCATATTCGTATTCGTTTTCGGCCGAATAGTTGGTCTTGCTATTCGTATTCGGCCAAATAGTAAAAATCCCTACTCGGTACAGCCCTAGTATGAATTGAGCGTTCTGTATTTATATATATATATATATATATATATATATATATATATATATATATATATATATATATATATATATATATATATATATATATATATATATATATATAGCAAGAGATAAAACAGACATTACCACACACAAAAATGAAACCTTATAGGCCTTTATGTTACCACTAGGAATAAACTATAGTCTTTCAATAGATAATTAATAAGATAATAGAATCAAAGATAAAACTAAGAGACGACAGATGTGCTTGGCCATGCTTACTTTTCTTCTTAGCATTCAGCCTCTGAAAACTGGTGGAAAGTTCTGGTTATTCGAGATAAGTATATGGCATTTGATAGGGTAAGAGATAGGAGAAGTCAAAGAGACACATATCTGGTAGCTTGGCAAACTGGCATCTTAGGGGCAAGAATACAGGCCTGATTTGAAACTTCAGGGATAATTTTGGATGGCAGGTAATGATCCCCTGAGCTTATTGACATGGGACATGATGCAGATGATGCTGAATACAAATATCAAAAATAGAAGGTTGAAAATATTTTAGCTATATACAAAGATACAAAATGGAAGGTAAACATGTTTAACTAAGTATATTTAAATATAGTGTAGCTATTTATAAACTATATTACATATATAAAGATAATACAAAATAGAAGGTATAAAATATTTAGCTATCTACACACAATTTTAGCTATATATAGATAATATAACACATAAGGTAAAAAAAAAAACCTAGCTATATAAATATATACACAATGGGAGACAAACAAATATAAAAAAAAAAATAAAACAACAGAAAATGAAAGAGTTAACATTCTTTATCTATATACAAATGTAGAAGATTGGCAAACATAGATTGCTGGAGTGAACAGATCAGTCAGGTCTGGAGAGAGTGATGCTGTGAGCAGTGACCAGGGGGCCAACACTCAGAAAACAGACCTATAATTATACTGCAAACAGTATCACTTGTATAGGAACTCTGCACTGACTGCTGAAGATGGGTGCAGTGTTCTTATGGGAATGTACTGAGTGCTTTGATGTCAGTTCCCAACTCATTTTAACTGACAAATAAATTATTACTTAAAGTTTCAACACATTCTTCATCCATGATTGCCTTCTATGTACATCTGTTTCGGCACCTTTCAGTCTTTCTAGCTAGGAGGAGGCATGAGACTCACAGCCCATGGTGATGGCTAGTGTGACTAGCAAGACCCACCCGTGTCAAGAAAAGTCTTTCACAATGATAGCATGAGATTTCAGGACCATTGTTGTCAACATTTCTGTTTAGTCTGTTTTTTTCTCAGACGCTCATCTTTTCTGCAATCATTTCTTCCTTTATACCAGTATCATTTATGTAGTATCATTCTTGCATTCGTCTTTGTACATCTATCAGTACTATCAGTGGTCAATCTCCTGTGTAACCGAAGATAACATACAACAAACATTACCTAAAATAACATGTGACCCATTTGCTACGAAGCTGAAACTAAGATTACCACGTTACCAAGTCAATATTTTGTGTGCAACTTTCTAATATTGTGTTTATTTATCTCACTGCATTTTGAATGTCATGATTGATAAGCTAGGTTTGGAGCAATGAGTGATGATAATAAAGTACATTACCTGCCATACAAGATGTGACTGTAAAACTTGGTGTAACACTCTCCACATGTGTCCATATCGTTGTGGAAGAAAGCATGTTTTCTTTTCTTTCCCTACCTGATGTTCAGTTTTACTCATCTTCTCATTCCAAATTCTCTGAAAAGCATTGTCATTAGATTCTGCCATTGCTAAATGTTTAAAAAATGCCACATCCATTTCTTTGTCTGGCTGGTAAGCCATAGTGGTTCCAGTAAGATAGTTTCTAGAAGGTTCTTCAGATTTTGAATACTGGCAGTCGGTTTGAATTACCATCAGCTGTTTACAAGCTTCATCAATTGGGATTCTTTCTGGGAACCCGTTGCAAACAGCATGCAGTTGCCGTCGCAGCCAGGTGACACGATAAACCAGCAGAACAAAATCAAATGAGAGGAACACAGCAATCAGGATGTACAAATGACTATCTCCTGCTGTTGAAGAATGAGGTACTGTTGTTGGAGCACTGTCTTCAGTTGGCGATGGATGATAAACTTTCATTTCTGAATTTGATGTTTCTTTCTGAACATCTGCTAAATCTGCAAGAAATTCATGATAGTCATCTGGCTTTTTATCTATATCATTACGAATATGTGGTTTTGTTTTATAGCTTGCTTCGCTTTGGATTTCAGATTCATGGTTTGATATTTGGCTTTCAATTTCAAATTCACTATGTTCTTCAGAATTCTGCAAAGACAATGTGTTGTCATGTGACGGGCGCAAACTTCTGCTCAGCTCAAAAGTTTCTGAATCTCTTCTTGTCCTACTGGTCACAGCTGGATGGTCTTTTGTTAGTGTATCATTTGGAAAGTCATCAGTGGTGTGAAAAAGTGGATCTAAAACTATGTACATGTAGGAGTCATTCACAGTGTGGGTGTCTTGAAGCCCCAACTCCAGATGTGGGTGCAGTGACGGAAAGTCCATATCAAGCAGAGAAACTTCTGGGGCAGCAATACTGGCTAACCTGTGTAATAAGAATATTCATAAATCAGTTCTGAAACAACAATGTGAAAAAGCCATTAAGCAGTAGAAGCAAGATAAGGAACCATGGTAGCAGAGTGTCTAGATGCTTGCCGGCCGAGCCAAAGGTCTAAGGTTAAAATCTACGAGATGTCGTGCAGTGTTGTGGTGCCCGTATGTGATTAAAATTGATTGCGTGGGCAGCTGCTGAACTGTTGGCGACAAGTTATACTATCATCAATGATGAACTGCATTTCTAATGTTGGACTGTTTGTGTTAGCACTTCGGATGGCTACCGTATGCTTAAATGCGAGTGTATGCTAGATATGCTGAGAAAGCAGTCTGTCAATCTTTCTACAAGAAACTATGATAAATATTCTGTGTGTTTTTTGTTGACACAGGAGCGGAGCAAAGATGGGGTGACCCGTTTGCTATGAAGCTGAAACTAAGACTACCAGACTTTTAGCCACATGCTAGTATGTGTACATCAAGCGGTGTTAAGTGGCTTCACCAATAACCATTTACTCCTGGCCCCATGCCAGTATGTGTACATCAAGCGATGTTAAGTTTCTTCCCCAATGACCATTTACACTAGATTTAGCCTTCTTGATAGCCATGAATGTCTGGAATTTCATAGTGGTTATTTCTCCCTTTAAGTATCTGCTGCAAAACCTTTAAGAACAGAAAGAACTTAACAGAAATAACTACAAGCATATGTAGTATCTTACTGTCTGACCTGCAGAAAACATTGATTGCTACTACAAATGATTCTTCATCGTTATAAACAAAAGCAGATATTTTTGTCTACAAAAGCAATAGCTACAGGAACACTTGTACTGGACAAAGGAGACATTACGAAACCCGTTTATGAATGAATGTTGATAGATGAGAAGGGTTACATGAAATAAATTATCCAAGAATGTGTGGACGTGAAATGGATCAGGAAACGGGGAGAAATGAAAGTATAAGAATGATGTGTGTATGGGAACAGTTAGCATCTACACCTTTATGACATTTGTTGCAGGAGACAGAGTGTCTGTGTCGGGGCCAATCAGCTATGTTTTTACTCTAGAGCCAAAATGTTCAAAATGCGGATTGTCATGGGTCAAAGGCACAAGGCCAGGCATAGAAAGACACTCATACACTACAGCTGGCAATGATGCATGGGCCACTTCCAAGGCCTCTGTGGGCCACAATGGGCCAGAGGGTTGCAATTTGAATAGCTCTGCTCTCTGGTGTGCTATGATGTCGATTCTCAAATAAGTAATCAGTGATTTACTTTTTCAGCATTCGTGGGTTTGTTAATGCAAATATTCCCCTCTTCCTTTCATCTCTCCGACTAACCTTCTCATACCAACTGGTGATTCTAAATGTGTATTATCTCTTCTCTGTCTTTTTGGTTTGCCTTGTGGTTTGCTCCCATCTAACTCATTTGTGAAGGCAGTTTTTGTCTCTCTCTTATCTGGCAATCTTTCTAAATTGCAGTCTATGAGGCCAGCATTTAGTAGTGCATTAAACAGAATTTTGTTGCTGCTCTTCACCCTCCATTCTTGGCTGTTTGCATCTTTGATAAGTCCAAAGATTCATAATTAAACTCTGTTCTCTAAAGTTTGTAAATAAAACTGTCTGTTTTAGCTGTACTCCATGTTTAAGAGTCATAGAGGACAACTGGCCTTATCATCTGTATAAATATGTCATAAAAAGAAGAAGTTATAGAATATAAGGGGGTATGGGGTGAAAGGTCGACCAAGTGGCATAATGCTGGCCATATTACCCACCTAGTGACAATTGGTCTGTAAAAATGTTGGTGTTTTTACTTGATGCATCTAAAGGCGTGAAAAGGGATCTATACTTTACTATCATTTAATTCAATAGACCAGTTATCATTTAATGAGTGATGTGTTCAACATTCCACCAACCGCCTTTCCTTCCCAGGGCATCTCCAGGTGATTACTTTAGGTGGGTCAACCTGTCAGTTATAGAAAACCCATGCTGATGCAAATTCAGAAATTGACAGAATTGTAAGTTTTTTCTGTGACCTGCCAAAGACATTCTGCATCATTGCAAACAACTCTTTATTTTATCAGCATGTCATGAAAAGAGATAGTTATACTGACTTCAGCCAGTCCCCAACATTCAGCACATTCCCATAATTCCTCTGTCCCTATCTTCAGCAGCCATTACAGTTACAATTCCAATAGCACCAGTAGCAGTCTGGTTGTCTGTCTAGCCTTTCCTCAATATATATATATATATATATATATATATATATATATATATATATATACATACATATACACATGCATAGTTACAAATTAAACATCCTATTTTGTGATCTACAACATACCTCATTTATTACATACACAGGCTTGTTTTATGAACATCTTTTGAAAATAAATAGCTATAAACAATAAAACCTTATTTTCTCACCTGCCAAAGACGTTCTCCGACACCACAAACAATTCTTCAGCTTTATCAATCTCAAGCCATGTTGCAAACTGCTTAACCTGGGTAGAAGACAAATATTTCCTTTCTGGGTCTTCTCCATCCTGATGTAGAAAAATCTGGCGAGGAACTTTTAACCAATCGTTGTGCACAGTATTTCGGATAAACAAATAATAATTAGCCTGAAACCTGTCAACAATTGATGTCAAAGTTTTGTTGCACTCTGTGACAAACTCCAGAATATGTCGCAAATAAACTGAAAAATTACGTTTCTGAATTTCATTTGTGAGGTAGTGCAGTGTTCCATTTTGGGTAAAAACCACATCAATGTTTTGTTTTGTTATATGCTGATAACGCAAAAGATGTTTCCTACTTTCACTTTTTAAATGCTGCAAGCAGGATTTAGTCTTCTCTTTGAAGGAAGCATATAGTCTTGTTCTTTCTTGTTGCTCAAACTGTGTGATCTCATTCAAGGATTTGTCAACCAAGAGTAAGAGTTCCTTGCTTAGATTTTTAGGGCCTGCTGTGTCCGACCAAATGGAAGACTGAGTCATATAAATTACACCAAATCCTAAACTAAACGTAAACATAAAAGAGTAAAGTGTGTAAAGTATAACAAATATGGAAATTAAACTTTTATTCTGGCATGTTGTCAATCCTGAGGTATGAGTTTCAGGAACATCAACTTCTTGTTGCTTCAATGTCCCTCCTTCTGAATTTTTTGCTGCAGCAAATGCTGTTCTCTTTAGATTTTTTTGTACATATTTTAAGGAGATGCAGTTGATAACAAGTAGAATAACGGTAACAATAACAATCATAATGATGGGTATCCATATGCTGAATAAACTGTTGGTACGGCTAGCTAACGATTGTTTTGACTGAAGCTCCCCAGAAGATTGTGAACTGTTTTCTTTCATAATCAAACTTGGATAAATTAATGTTAACACTATGTTGTGTATGGTAGTTGAATCGTTGACTTGTAAAACAAAAATATCTGGTAAGTCTTTGGTCACTGCTGGTAGGTCAAAGGTCACTGAGAAGTTGAGCGGACAGTTAATGAGAAGATCAAAATGTCCCACACATCTGGACATTAACTGGGTGAAGATCTTGATAGATATAATTGAAGGGCACTCATCCTGTGAAGCTGGAAAAAAAAAATTAATAAATGATAATAGTATATTGACAATTTTAAAAAAAAAAACATTTCTTCTTCTCATAGTCCATTTAGTGTGGTTTTGGTAGTCTTTTCTATCCATAACCTTCTCGTGATTTTTCAATTACCTCTATGACACACATGATCTTGCATGCCAAGTTGTCAGTCTGTCCAGCATCTTCTCTCTCAGTATTCCAGTATTCTTCTGCCTCTTTTCTCCTCCAACTTTCCCACCATCAATATGTCCTCCAGTTTTCTCCTTCTCATCACATAATCAAGGAATGTAGAGTGTCTCCTGGTGTGGGCAATTAGTTCTTTTTCTCATCACATAATCAAGGAATGTAGATTGTCTCCTGGTGTTGGCAATCATTCTCTTTCTCATCACATAATCAAGGAATGTAGATTGTCTCCTGGTGTGGGCAATTAGTTCTCTTTCTCATCACATAATCAAGGAATGTAGATTGTCTCCCGGAGTGGACAATTAGTTCTCTTTCTCATCACATAATCAAGGAATGTAGATTGTCTCCCGGAGTGGACAATTAGTTCTCTTTCTCATCACATAATCAAGGAATGTAGAGTGTCTCCTGGTGTGGGCAATTAGTTCTCTTTCTCATCACATAATCAAGGAATGTAGATTGTCTCCTGGTGTGGGCAATTAGTTCTCTTTCTCATCACATAATCAAGGAAAGTAGATTGTCTCCCAGAGTGGGCAATTAGTTCTCTTTCTCATCATATTATCAAGGAATGTAGATTGTCTCCTGGTGTGGCCATCGTTCTCTTTCTCATCACATAATCAAGGAATGTAGATTGTCTCTTGGTGTGGGCAATCGTTCTCTTTCTCATCACATAATCAAGGAATGTAGATTGTCTCCTGGTGTGGGCAATTAGTTCTCTTTCAAGACATCTTCATTATTCTTTTTTTGTGTGTCAATAGCAGTGCTTCTCAACCTTCATAATGCTGCGACCCTTTAATACAGTTCCTCGTATTGTGGTGACCCCCAAGCATAACATTATTTCTATTGCTACTTCATAACTTTAGTGAATATGTATTTTCTGAGGATCTAGAGTGATCCCTGTGAAAGGGATGTTTTACCCCAAAAAGGGTTGCAACCCAAATGGCTGAGAGCCGCTGGTCTAGGTTTTGTCGTCATTTGTCTAAAATAAAATTAAACACCAATTAAACTATTTCAAATGTTATTATTTGTGACTTGTTAATATGGACTTTTTTCTTCATTGTTTATTCAATTAAATCTATGATTAGTCTAGTTTGAAATAACTAAAAAACAATAATATCAGAATTCTTTTACTATCAAACACAAATTAAAGATCTAAAATTTTTATGTGTCACTTTCTAAATATATTTCCATTTATCTCAATGTACATTAAATTTTATTTGGTGTTTATTCAAATAAGTTTATAATAATCTCTGTCATTTTGCAATTAAACAATCAATAAAACAATTTGTTGAAAACAATGCAAGTAAATTCTGTTTTTTTTTTTTCAACTGACATTTTGATTCTTGTAACTACTTTAAAAATAAAAAAAGTTTTTCTTGACACCAGAAGTTGTAAAATAGGAAATGAAGAAGAAGAGGAATAAGAATAAGAAGACGAAGACATTTAAACTTTTTCAAAAACAAGCAACTGTAATTAGCTCAATTCTAAAAATGCGTAGCTATTAATAAATATTTATGTCTGAGAGTTACAAATATTGTTTGCAAGTTACAGTAAAGTTGAAGCAGTGTCGATTATTATTACATCTGAATGTGTCACAATGAATGCAAAAAATTAGATAATAATATTGAAAATTTTAAATGTCACACAGAGTAAGTTAGGAAAGGTGGAGACAGGTGCTCCGTGAAGAGTGGCAGGCTTTGCTTCAGAGATCCTGCGTAGTTAGTGTCCTCTGGATAATTTCTCCAGGTAATGCTTGTGTTCTAGAAAACAGACAGATTGGCTAGTCCTGCACCACTTGCTGATAAACTGATGCATGACAAGCCTGATGTTGTAAGAGCCTTATGGGAATGTCCTGAGTGCTATGATATCAGTTCCTAACTGTTGTACACGCAAAACTCAGGTCCAGGTAAAAGCCAAAAGTTCAAACGGATAATTAACCGGAACCTTCCGCCGGAATTCACAGCCGGTGAACGAAGAAGAAGAAGACGTTCTTAACTCTAACTCAATCAAAACTTAAAATAACTTCTGATGCGTTGCTTTGAACTGAATGGGTTAAATCTCAATTATTCTTAGTCTTAGTTGAGGTTTCAACTTCACTGCAATCAGGTCATCCAATATTTGCTCCACTCCTGTGCCAGTGAAAATCAAGGAAAATGTCCCTCACTGTTGCATTTGAAAAATTGGTGAACAAACAACTAATCCCGGCACAATTCAGAAGCTCGCTGTAAATGCATATGGCAGTTACTAGAGGTGTTAAAGCCAACAATCATCACCAGAAATGCAATTTGTCATTTTTTGGAAGTAGTCGGGCACGGTAAGTTTGCTATAGACAGGTAGAATTATTACATAATGTATCTGACCAGCCCACACATACACAGACTACCAGCCTTTTTTAATTATTGAGAAACAAAGAAATATCCCCGAAGGAAGTTGCATAAAAGCAAATATACCAGAGAAGTGAAGCTTCCATTTTGAGATCTGCTGGTGCCAAGTTGCTGTAGTATACAAACTGTCAGCCACAAGTTTGCCTTTTGCTGATGCTCCCTGCAGATGCTGCAGGACTGATCTTCCCTCTGTGAGGAGATAAAAGTATACTTTAAATATACTCCATATTTCTGTAGAGGTTTCATGTAGGAGTGGACAATAGAACATAAACTATAGTTTATAAAATTTCTAGACTTGTATAGTGACTACGCTTTAGGAGTGGAGACTACAACACGAAAAAAGTTGAAGTATATTTTATAGATTTCATATTTATGTAGTAATTTCGCTATAAATGATTTCTTGGCATATTGAAGCTTAACGCACATGTTAAATATGTTTCGGTTTTTGCCACTGTTGAGGTAATCTCGCTGAGCGTATGGTATCATTACCATCCTTACTTGTTAGCTGGAGATAGTCAGTACTTTAGATTTTGGTCGAGTACGTTGGTTGTTTTTAATGTTATATGTGGACCATGCTGATGTTATGTTAAGTAAAATAAACAACTGTTTAATGTGATTATAACTAATTTGCTTGATTTAATTTAGGATCTGTAGTCCGTGGTTCGTCTAGGTGTATGTACCCATGTAGTTAGGTTGTCATCATGTAACTCACGATACAAATATTCATTGTTTAGGTCTGAGTGAAATATTCTAGGATCTCTGTGCAGAAAAACCATTGTCTTTTCTTTACTTTTCTGTTTATGTTGTTTAGTGGGGAACTATTACTTTTGTTCTAATCACAATCTCCCTCATTATCTTCCCTTCTTTTTTTTTTTTCCTTTTTTTTTTTTTTGCTAGCACATTTAGTAAATATGTATGTGTGTGTGTATGTGTGTGTGTGTTGTCCATCAAGATGTTGATGACCACTCTTTTTCATCAAGTATGAGCATGTAGATGACTTTCATTACCACTTTATATATTTAGTAAATAATGTAAGCATGATACCCATGTTTAAAAAAAATGATATAAATATGAGACACAAGTTAAGAATTGGATATAGGTATAGATAACTTTTAAGAAAAATGATATAAGTATGAAACACAAGTTGAGAATAGGGTAAAGGTATAGATAACTATTGAGAAAATGATATAAGTATAGGACAAATGCTCAGTAAATGATACAAGTAAACCTACACAATAATCTGATATTATTGTCTTGTGTTCTCAAACTGGGGAGGAACAAAGAAAGCAAGATGTGACATACTTTCAACATAAAATTTCACATATGGAGCCCGGTCCCTGTGGTAGAGCTGGTAGGTGAACTCCTGAGAGCTGAAGAGAGCCTTGTTCGGCTCCAACTCTATCAGGCTCGTTACAGTCTGTTTTTATTATCTGTTTAGGGCAGATCTGTAGAGCAACACAAACAGTTAAATGTTACAATCTGTATTTATTGTTTTGTTGGTGCAGATCTGTAGAGCAACAGAAACAGTTAAATGTTTTAGTCTGTATTTATTGTCTAGTTGAGGCAGATCTGTAGAGGAACGGAAACAGTTGAATGTTTCAATCTGTATTTATTGTCTAGTTGTCTAGATCTGTAGAGCAATAGAAATACTGTTAGTCAGGTTATATCTTCCTTCTTATTCTTTCTTTGCCCTTAAAACAACAACTGGTATGTTGTGTTGCTGGGGTATCTGCACTTTTCAGCCTAACGCATCCAATTTCAGCAAATCTTTAATTAATTGCCTTTTACCACATGCTAGTTAAATGGCAGTGGGTCTGTTATTCCGCTAGGCAAAAGACCTATAGAAAAGAAAATTTATGCGGAAAGCTTAACAAATCTAAACAACAAATAATCAACAAATAATGTGGGTTCTGGGACTCCACTTTAGGGGGGGGGGGGAGAACAGACCCACTCCTTACCTTCTAAGCATGTCATACAAAGTGTCTAATTAGGGAAGTTTCCTTCAGCTGCAGTGCCTGAGAGGTGAGGAACCAACAGTCTGCTAACATAAACCAGATCTGTAAAATGGATGTGCACGTAAAACTCAAGCCTTGGAACAAGACCAAAGTGTAGAAGTGGACAATTGACTAGAACTTTCCACTGCAGTTTACAACTGGTGAATATTAGAAAGCAGAAGAAGAAGAAACGGGGATCCCTGTGGTTAAGTGGTTCAGCCATTTTAAAGGCGGCTTTCAACTCAAGGAGTAGCTTTAGTGAATTTCCATAAAACGAGAAGATAGGGATATCCCTTGTCATTCTAGGGTAGTGCACTAGACATCTAGTCTTCTCAGATAAGAACAGAGATCCTGGATGATGTGTTTGCATGGCATGCTAGTTATAAATTCACAAGGTGCCTGGTCTTCAGCCGATATTAGTAATAATGACTATTCAATCCTCTCTAGCACTAGATGTTTTAATGGAGTTCAAAGGTTATTTGTGCAGTTCTGAGTTGGGTTGAGTTGAGTCAAGAATTGACATCAAAGCACTCAGGGCATTCCCATGTGTGCTCCTTCCTCATCTTCAGCAGCCAGCACATAGTTCTAATACTGATGGTACCGGTCACAATCTGGTTATGTGTCTGTCTTGCCTTTCCTCAGAGCGTTGAATAGGCCAGATCCCCTTGTAATTCCTCCCTGCATCACTCTTACCAGACAGTAATGATCAATTGAGTTGAGTTGAGTTGAGTCAAAAATTGACATCACAGCACTCAAGGCATTCCCATGTGTGCTCCTTCCTCATCTTCAGCAGCCAGCACAGAGTTCCAATACTGATGGTACCGGTCACAATCTGGTTATATGTCTGTCTTGCCTTTCCTCTGAGTGTAGTGAGCCGGCCAGATCCTCTGTTTACACCCAGGTGCCTCATTATCTCCAGGCTATAATAATCTTCGTTTCTCTACTGATTATGTTGCTAGTTCCCAAAGGGCCTTGACCACATCTGCCATGTCATGTATCAATTCACCACACAGTGGTGCAGATCCAGCCAATCTGTCTGCCTGTTCATTACCCACTACACTGGCATAGTTGTGTGGCTCTGTGGCTTAGAGGTTAGTGCGATAGTTCTACTATGCAATCTTTCAGGATTACCATGGTTCTATTCCCTCAGTGGACAGTTTATCGTCTTCTTCTTAGCATTCACCAGCATTAAACTCCAGAGGAAGTTTTTTGTTTTTCCCCCCTTTTCTAGACTTTAGTTTTGTTCAAGAACTTGAGTTCTGCATGCACATCCATTTTACATTTCTGGCTTATTTGTGTGCAAAATATTGGTTCCTTACCTCTCAGGCATGCAGTATCCATGGTTAAGGCATTGCGAGTTTGACTCGTAACTCCAACATAATGCGATCGAAACCCACTGCTGGCTGTATGGATTTTTATCATGGTAATGGATGTCGAAGGTTGACCCAGCCTAAAGTGGATACCAGGATGAATTTCCTGTGGAAATAAAGACGGCGGGCACAATGCTGACCACATTATCCACTTAGTGGTGATTGGTCTGTAAAAATATGGGTGCTTTTTCCATATGCCCGATGCGCCTTAGGCATGAAAAGGGATCTCTCCTTTTTTTTAAAATTACCCCTCAGGCAGAGGAATTTTACAGTCAAAGGAATCAAGCCTAATTAGTTTACTTTTATAACATGCTTTTTAAGAAGGCCATTGGGCCCCCACTCATCCCCCTCCAAATGGGGCATCAGAGCCTATTTTAGCAATAAAGTAAATGACTTAACCATTTTGCCATGGTGACTCACTTCATACCTAACTAGTGACCACTGACAATAAAAATACAGCATTTCACAACTGATAATATAAATCAAACAACTTTACCTGAGACACATTTTTACGACAGCCATCCTTGTACCAAGACCGTGAACTAAACAAGAAAGGCTTCTCAAACTGTACATAAGCAGCTCTTGACGTATTACCCTTGGAGCTGCTCTTCTCTTTCTTCAAATCGCTGGCCGTCTTGAGTTCTCGGATGGCATACGGCTGCATGAGCCGGGCGTGGTAATGCTTTAGCTCATTGTGGTTGCCAATTAGGATGAGCTCTTCCGGCACTTTGATGCGGGTGTCATGCAGGGCTGTTATAAAATCAAAACTGTGGAGAGGTATCAATCATGTCATGTCAGATTGTTCAACAGAAAGACAGGAATGATGTTGTATATGTTTTCATATTTGTGTGACTAGTTTAACTTAAGTGTGAAATCTGGAATAATGTGCATTTGTCTGAATGTGTATGTGTGGGGGAATGCATGCATGTATGTGCATGCATGTGTGTGTACATGCATGCATGTATGTGCTTACGTGGGTAGGTCATACAGCTTATACCATAAAGCAAAGCAGACAAGAGTTAGATGTCCAGTCTTGTGCTACGTGAGTAGTTTGTGCCAGTTTTTAAACTGCATGTTGTCTCTTTTACTCCCTCCACCCATATTTTTCTTGGTCAGCCTATTGCCTTGTAGCCTGCTGTTTTCATGTAATACACTATAGCTGCTGGCTGATTTAGAGAAATCCTTTCCCCACTTAGTTATTTGCGCATCCTTTACTGGACATTGCAGAACCAACCCTTGCATTTTATGGCTGTTGTGGTTTTTTATAGGCAAATTTACATCCAGTAGTTTGCCACTGCTTCTGTGCGGTCAGTTTTTTGATACCCCTGTCGAAACCAATGCAAGGCACAAGGCCTGCAGCTAGGATCGAACCTGGTTCTCCAGTATTACGAAGCTCACTCGCAACGCCAGAGCCACAGACATAACTGAACCTAAAACAGAGGCACGATAAAGATGCTAGTACTTAGTACAAAATGACGAGAAAAAATAAAGCTTGTTGTATCTATTGTTAACTCTACCAGACCGATGTTTCTCTAAACCGGTGTCCCTCATTGTCGGTACTTTGCGCGCTACATGAAAACAATGCGTCACAAACTAAACATAACTAGCCAATCGTTGTCAGACCTCGTGGTTAGTCATTGCGAATTGCTGCGCACATTTGTTTGGATATACTTTGTGTGGTTTAACATGAAAAAAGTTTGAAAATTCACAATGAAATAAGTGGATATGATTCAGGCACTTTGACAGGAAAGTGAAGTAGGTCTAGGCTTTTCAAAGTCCAACAGGTGATCGATACTTTGGTTGATTCAGACTCTGAGGGGTAAAAATTTCATGAAGAATACGTTCCTAGTTGAAATGACTCAGTCAGTGTGAGCTCGAGTGATAAGAAGAATATGAAAATTATAGATTTAAACTAGATCGACATTAAGAGAAGGGGGGCGGGCCCTCAAACAGCAACATCTGGGGCTCACTTTGTGAAACAAGACCCATCTTGCTGGGTGGAATGGCACACAAAGGTAAAATACTGGCACTAGATGAAAGATAAACCTATTTTCTACAATGTCTCCAAGTTATCTTATTCTAACCACTTGTTTGCATGTAACTAATATTTTTGTATATCATGTTGGTTTTTCGTGTTGACGCCCAGGAGCTCAGGTATAGGGGCAGTTAGGTTCAGGGCCTCAGGTCTGGTAGGGTTAAATAGGATCAAAATATTTAGAAGCCTCCTTACTGTGATATTCTTCTCTCATGCTCTCCTCTGGAATTTGAGGCCACAGTGAAATGTTGAGATGTTGTGTTGAAGTTGACGCTGGGGATGTTGATAGTATAGCTGACGCTGTACAGTTTCTGTGGTGGAACGTACCTCAGGTGGCAGGCAAACTGGTAATCCAAGGAGTCAAAATGGGGGAACAGTGAAAAGATGTTTACCTCCCCTGTTGTTGGTAAAATTATTAAAAAATTTAATAAATAACGAAGAACAACAACAAAAACAAAATAGTTTAGATAACTAGTTCTGTACTACAGTTGCACATTTAGATGACCAATTCTTCACTAAAGTTGCACGTTTAGATAATTAATTCTAAACTACAGTAAAACGTTTAGATAATGAATTCTGTACTATAGATGCACGTTTAGATGACCAATTCTGTACTATAGATGCACGTTTAGATGACCAATTCTGTACTATAGTTGCATGTTTAGATAACGAATTATGTAGTATAGTTGCACCTTTAGATAAACAATTCTGCACTATAGTTGTACATTTTAATAACCAGTTCTGCAGTATAGTTGCACGATTAGATGAGTAAATCCGAACTATTGGTGCACTTCTAGATAAGCAGTTCTGTACTAGAGTTGCATGATTAGATAACCAATACTGTATTATAGTTGCACATTTAGATGACCAATTCTGCACTATAGTTGTACGTTTAGATAACCAAATGCGTGCTACAGTTGCACTTTTTTGGGGGGCAGAGCTATACAAGATATGCCAGAAACATCGGTTGGTATGGATATTGTTAACAACCTGCGATATGCTGCCGATATAGTTTTGATCGCCGAAAATGAAACTCAGCTGCAAGAAATGATGGATATAATTGTAAAGGAAAGTGAAAACAGGGGTCTTAGTTTGAACAGCAGAAAAAAACAGAAGTAATGGAAATTACAAAGAAACCTGACCGTCTAAAATGCAACATCAAAGTAAATGGGACAAACCTCAAGAAAGTTGCTTTGTTTAAATACCTGGGTACCCTGATAAAATCAGATGGAAGATGTATTAAGGAAGTCAAATGTCGAATAGATCAAGCAATGGCAGCATTTTAAAAGAGAAGGAATATTTTGCACAATCGCTCTTTGTCAAATGAGACGAGAGAGATAATTCTTAAAAGCTTTATAAATACTATACTGATATACGGAATAAGTAAATCAAGGACAATTTGTAAATTAGTGAAAACCTTTTTGGAAGCTGTGGAGGTGTGGTTTTACAGTTAGTTAGTTAGTTATTTAGTTAGTTAGTTGGGTTATCCTCATTGCACTCCGGACATGTCCATAGGTGCTCAGATCCTCCCCTCAGTATGAACCCCAACGTCCGATGGCTAATAGTACCAGTTCTATGTTGATTAACAAGTCTTCTGGAGTAGCTGGTGTGCGTCTCGTTTTTTGCTGTTCCGATCTTAATTCCCAAGTCTGCCATTCTGGCGAGTGATGTGGATTCACTGCCACCAAAGTCGTCTATCCTTACCATTTCTCTGAGGGCATTGATAATATCAGCATGATCCATAGGCTGACCGTCGGTAGTGATAGCGGATCCAGCCAACCTGTCAGCTCTTTCATTTCCATCGACGCCTGCGTGTCCCGGAACAAAAATAAAGGTGACTCCACGGACAGTGGACTTCTGTAATGATTCAAGCCATTGTCTTCGCACTGAACCTGCCTGAACCCTCCGGATCATACTCACTGAATCACTGAGTATACACACGCGGGTGTATTTTTGTGTTTCAAACCAGGCAAGCGCTTGTGTCACTGCCATCACCTCCATCGTCATGCTGCTGGTTGTCATGGAGAAGGCGCCGTTGGCTTCTTTGACTGTTCTGCCCGCTGAGCGTGCTGTAAATGCCCATGCGCTTCTTCTTTGGCGTATAACGGATCCGTCTGTATAGATTATTGTATCTGCTTCGTCTGAATTTTCACCGATGAGAGCGTTGATTTTACAGGCGAATCCAGAATACCCTGGACAGATAAAAAGAGTAATGAAGACGCCTTGAAAGAAACTGACTCACAAAAAAGAACTGATTGCCCACATCAGAAAGAGACAATCTTCATTCTTGTGTCATGTGATGAGAAGGAGAAAACTGGAATACATCGTGACAGTCTGAAAGATGGAGGCGAGGAGAGGCAGAGGGAGACCGAGTGAACAGATGCTTGACAGTCTGACAAAATGACACCGAGGATCATCTGTGTCAGAGTTGATTGAGCATACACGTGACAGTAAATTATGGATAGACACGACTACCAACGCCACATTGCATGGACTTAAAAAGAAAAATGTGCACGGTTAGATACCCAATTTTGTACTTTAGTTGCAAGTTTAGATATCCAATTCTGTACTATAGTTGCAAGTTTAGATACCCACTTCTTTACTATAGTTGCACATTGAGATAACCAATTCTGTACTATAATTGCAAGTTTAGATAACCAATTCTTTACTATAGCAGCACATTTAGATAACAAATTCTGTACTATAATTGCAAGTTTAGATAACGAATTCTGTACAATAGTTGCACCGAATTCTGTACAATAGTTGCACATTTAGAAAACGAATTCTGTACTATAATTGCACATTTAGATAACGAATTCTGCACTATAACTTGTTGATTATACCTTTACTATTTTTTTGGGCAGCACAATTGCCCCGCTTCTCCGACTACAGATCAAAGCTAGCGTGTTAAGATTAAAGGGACAAAATCATTATCACTTCAAGGCAACATAACGAACTCGTGGAATACAATATGCCAAATAAATGATGAGACAGACAAACCTGTAGCACATTCCACCGATGGAAGTGGGCAGTCTGGACTGAATGTTTTCTTACAAAACGTCTGCCAGTAACAGTGAATCCCGCAGCATTGGCCTTCAACCTGGTGTGCTGCAGAAACAGGCACGTGTGTGTGATTCATATATAGCCAAAGTCTAAAATTAACCTTTCAAAAGCACTGAAAAAAAAACAACCCCACTGCCAAGCGACCCTTTCAACCCAATGGTTGCCTAATTTGTGACCCTTTTAGGGTTTCTGTAGGAAATCCTGTCCTCGCCAATCCCTTCATGTCTAAAATTAGAGTATGTGTGGTGAAGTCCACGATGCCAGACTTATATTTATATGGACCACTCGGCACTCGGTGGATGATGTGAATGTATGGACCACTCGGCATTCAGTGGATGATGTGAACGTATGGACCACTCGGCATACGGTGAACAATGTGGATGTATTGACCACTCGGCATTCGGTGGATGATATGGATGTACGGACTACTTGGTCAATGTGAAATTCGGCTTCGAATCTAAGATCTTCAGAGCAGCAGGCAATCGTCTAGCAACTGAGTTACCGCGGTTCGCCCACCAAATGTGGATATATATCCTTTTTCAACACCCTTTGGCATTTTAGGGTATATAATGCAAGGCCTATATTTATATATAGCAACTGGAACAAGGTAAGTGATGTGGTCAATATCACGCCGACTGCCTTTACTTTCCCGGACTTTACCCAATACCCATATTAGGCTAGGTCGACTTGGGAGACAAGGTCAGTTTTAGAGAAAAAATTGTGGAGCTGAACCAATGACTTTCGGGTCCCAGGCGAGGTTCTAGCCGCTACGCCAGCGCAGTTCCCCATTAAAGGTAGGTACTGTGAATATCTACCCATTCATCTGGAACATAAATGTCAATGTAAGTCATAAAGTAGCCATGCTATATTATTTTCAAATTCCTACGCTTTTATAATGTAAACATGTAAATAATAAACAAAAATTCATTGACGTGTCCTTTCGCGAAGTGCAAATAAAAATAATTTGCACGTAGTGACCACTGGATTTTTACGACACGGTTTCAAATTCATTAATTTATCAAGTATAACATTTCAGATTTCAGTGAAAGCACTATTGCTCAAGTGCTCTGTCCCATCAGGGAAAAGAATTCCCGCACGCACGCACAAAAAGCAGGCTTAAATTAAAAAATCGGTGACAATGACATTTTCATCTCCTTTCTCTCCCACCTCTCTATCCTTATCTTCTTCTTCGTCTTCTACCTACAACTCTTTCTCATACTACTAATACTTTTACTACTACTACTACTACTACTACTACTACTACTACTACTACTACTACTACTACTACTACTACTACTACTACTACTACTACTACTACTACTACTACTACTACTACTACTACTACTACTACTACTGCTGCTGCTGCTGCTGCTGCTGCTCCTTCTTCTTCTTCTTCTTCTCGTACAGAGTAGATGTAGACCAGAGTAACTGTCTTTACTCTGCTTTTGTTAGACACTTTTGATGTATTTAGCTTTCAGCTTAGCAGTTCCACAAATCAACTTTCAGGTGTCTAATATCTTTAGTCTTTTGAACAAGCAATAGTTAAAGTGTTAAAAGAGGCTGGTGTGATGTTGACCAAATCCCCCACCAAGTGCCGACTGGTCTACAAAACATAGGTCTAGCCCTATATGCCCAATATGCCTGAAGGCGTGAAAAAGGTCCTTTGCCTTACTTAATATTTAATGTACTGTGCGGAGTCTAAAGATAAACTGTTACTGGTTACGAGTAAAACAAGAGCTGCTAAATGATGGTGACCATTCACACTTACGGTCGAGGCGGCTGGTACTGTTTGAGGGGCACGTGGAAGATTTCAGACACTGGTCACACTTCTGCCTGTATAGCTCACACTCTCTGGAAGGGAACATGTACTCCTGAGTTGTTGGGCGGGAACGGTGGAAAACCTGGCGAAGTATGTCCGTCTCTTCTGTACACACCACGCTGTTTGGACCATCCTTTAGTGGAGCCAGTTTGGTCGTCTGCAGTGTAGCAAAGAAATAACAGTTATAGTGGCACAATTTAGTATCTAGTAACTAGAACACATTTCTCCTTTCTTCCTCTTCTTTTGCTTTTCTAACCCCCAGTGGAGCATAGACGCTCAACAGCGCATCCCAAATCGTTCTATCCTTCGTCAAAGCATGTAGCTTTCCCCATGTCCTCCCAATCATTTTAACTTTACTCTGTAGCCCCTATCTCCATGTTTTTTTTTGTTTTTTTTTTAAAGTTATTTTTTATTTCTCTCCCCTACGGTTTCTAGTGCTAAGAAATTCTAGTTATATTGTTCTCATGTATTCTTAACATGTGTCACGTCCAGCGCTAGCGTCTTTTCTCCACCCCTTGGTCAATTGGAGCATATTTAGTTCTCTCCCAAAGCTCAGCATTAGTGATTCTATTTTACCAATTAATTCCCTCTATTCTGCGCAGTTACCGAATGTCTGTAGTTCATCAGTAATTGCCTTAGATATTCTTTATGTTTCCACTCCATACAACAGTACTAATTTGACATTAGAAATACAAATTGTAAGTTTATCAATGGTTAGATAGTCGCATATCTTAGATACGTTATAATCGACCCCAGAAGAAAAAAAGAAAAAAAATGAGAATAGCAAAGAGAAAAAAAAAGATCAATAACAAAATAATAATATTTTGAGAAATATTAACTTATTAAAATTACGAATTATCAAATGTTATATTTTCAACAGTACTACACAAGGAGGAATTGATTAATAATCTTCCTCTTCTTCTTCTTCAACGTTCCGAGCCCTTGAGGTTCATTGCTGCAGATATCACCCGCCTCTATTCATCTCTCTGGTTTGCTTTCTTTTTCCAGTTAGTGACACCAAGTGGTTGCAGGTCTGTCTGGACATTATCTCTCCATCGTCTTCTTGGTCTGCCTCGTGGTCAAGACCATTTATCTCCCTTGTGTATACAGTTTTCATTTTCTGTCATCTGACTTTCTTTCAATATGCCCCAATCATTTCAGTCTATTAGCTCTCATGATGCCAGTGATGAGGGGTGATTTAAACACATTACGAATTTCGTTGTTGCTTCTCACTCTCCATTTACTGCTTTTTGCTTCTTTGATGGGTCCAAATATTCATCGTATGACTCTGTTTTCAAAAACCTGTAATAGGGCTTGATTGATAACCTTGATATTAGAAATTAACTTGCTTTATATTAGCCCGGTTTAGTATCCTCTAATACAATAAAATGCAATAATTCAAGAAATACAAAGGACAAACCATGTAACTAGGGCAAGGTGAGTTAATGTTCCACTTGAGGTATCGATCCCCGTCTTTGAAGTGACCAGGGCATCTGGTCACGGACTCATCCTGGGAGTCGCATCTGACCACCTGGGCAGTGGAGGTTCTGTTGGCGATCAGCTCCATCTGTATAGAGTAGTAGTCTGGTAGAGGGTGCCTGTGGGAGTTCCAGGAGAGTCCGGTTGTGAAAGCATCCTCTACAAGACTGTACTATTGTTTGAAGTTTAACAGTTGGGATGATCGGTTTTTGGAATCAGTCTTCTAAAGGATAGGAGGGTTGTTGTTTCCCATCAACCCTCTAAAGTTGTTTGGGACCCACCTTCTAAAGAACGGAGGTGGGGGTAGGGGCGCATGTTTTAGAATAAAACTTCTAAGGTACTTGAGGAATATTGTTTGGGATCAACCTTCTAAAGGACAGGAGGGTTGTTGTTTCCCATCAACCCTCTAAAGTTGTTTGGGACTCACCTTCTAAAGAACGGAGGTGGGGGTAGGGGCGCATGGTTTAGAATAAAACTTCTAAGGTACTTGAGGAATATTGTTTGGGATCAACCTTCTAAAGGACAGGAGGCTTGTTGTTTCCCATCAACCCTCTAACGTTGTTTGGGACCCACCTTCTTAAGAACGGAGGTGGGGGTGGGGGTGCATTGTTTGTGATCAACCTTCTAAAGGACAGAAGGACTTTTGTTTAGGATCAACTTTCTAAAATTCTGTGTAACTTTTGTTTGACATCAACCTTCTAAAGGACAGGAGAACTATTGTTTAGAATCAACTTTTTAAAGTTCTGTGTAACTTTTGTTTGGGATCAACCTTCTAAAGGACAGGAGAACTTTTATTTAGGATCAACTTTCTAAAATTCTGTACAACTTTTGTTTAACATCAATCTTCTAAAGGTCAGGAGAACTGTTGTTTAGGATCAACTTTCTAAAGTTATGCGTAATTATTGTTTGACATCTACCTTCTAAAAGACGTGTAAACTATTGTTTAAGATCAAACTGCTAAAAAAACGGGTGGACCATTGTTTGGGATCAACCTTCTAAAGGATGGGTGGACTAATATTTAGGATGAACCTTCTAAAGTAAAGGAGGGCGATTGTTTGGGATCAGCCTTTTAAAGTTCAGGAGGACTTTTGTTTAAGGTCAACCTTTTAAAGTTCAGGAGGACTTTTGTTTAAGATCAACCTTTTAAAGTACGGAAGGACTTTTGTTTAAGATCAACCTTCTAAAGTACAGGGGGACTTTGTTTAAGATCAACCTTTTAAAGTACGGAAGGACTTTTGTTTAAGATCAACCTTTTAAAGTACAGGGGGACTTAGATAAACAGACAAACATGCTGTGTATGTAACTACAACCCATCAAGAACAAACAATCGCTCACCTACAGTAGTGAGACTGAACGTGATTATAGTAAAACCTGCTCTTCTGACTGGGGTCAGACAACCGGTGAAACAAGGCCGTATCGTCCACGGCCTCCATGTCGTGGTAATCTGGGACCAGGTAGACGTCCGAGATACTGACCGCTATGTCCAGACCAGAGGTTCGAGGCCAGGCGAAGTCCAAGCTCTGCTGATTGTTAGTCACATACATGGCTGTTTCTAAGGCGTCCATGTTGACTAAACGCTCCATGAAGACGTTGGAAGAGTGGTTCACGGAGATTTCCGTGCCGTCTGAAACAACACCGATAAAGGCGCTGAAGTCATCACATGTAATGCTAGGCATACTACATTAGGTCTGGCGACAAGATATATAAAATATATATATATAATTTCTTCTTATATTTTGTCATCTCACTGATACCAGCGTAAATAACCCAGTGTCGCGGTTTCTGTATTTGTCTTGCGCTTCAAACAATCGCTCACCTGAGTGTGAGGATTTATTAAACTTTTTGCAGGTTTTATCTACACCATTTAGGGGCATCTCTTTCTTTGTCTTCTGGTAATCCCTACCTCCCAGTCCGAGATTCTACCGCTAAAAAGTATCATTTGCAGTCTGGTCTGGCTCTGCTGATTGTTACTAGATGCTGTTTCGAACCATTTCATTCTTTGTCTGTCATGAAGATCCAGACATGGTTCTTATTTCCGTGCTTTCTCTCTAACCGATAAAGGCGCTGAATTCGTAACATGTAATGCTGGCATTCTACATTAGGTTAGTGACATCTTGCGAAGAGAGCGCATTTCACGTGTAGTTATGTTCTGTTCTTGTTCATTATTCATTGTCCAAATTTGGCACTGATATTCTAAAGTAGGGAAACAGATGCTATTAATCATTTGCTATTTTTCTGCAAGGAAGACATTTGGGTGTCTAAGCAGGGGGATAACTGGGAGGTGACAGTACTTGCCTTCTGTACTCGGGCTTCTATCCCTCTTTCAAGCCTGCCTTCCTCCGTAAATATTCTCATCAAGCATTCAAAGACTATAACTGCCTTAATTTATTGTGAAGCAGACATGTTTTAGGTTGAAAATAACAACAAATTAACTAGGCAACAGATCGATCAATCAATCAATCAATATATTAATTAACTAAATTGTCAGTTAACCCTTCAGATACCGCCTACTCAAAGAAGGTTGGCTTCAACGAATCTCTAATGCTGTGTATCTCTTGCCCCGGGAGTACATTTTAACAGCTTGCTGCTCATCCATAACTTGATCTTATCTTGCCACTTGTAACACTGTCTACCTTTTGCTCGTTTGTCTTACATGTCTCCCTTCTGTGTAAACCCTCCCCCCCTCTCTTTTCTCCCGTGTTTCAAAGAGTCTTGCAGTGTGGGGAAACATTTTTTTTTATCAATACAATTAACTGTCTTCTTCTTCCTGTGAAGTTCATGCTGTGTAGCGTTAGCAGTCATGACTATCCACACTATCTGTCTCGTGAACTTTCAAACAATTCTGCTACAGATGATCCTTTATGCCATAATGTTAAACTTTCCAGCATCTTTTCTCTCCTTCTTCCTCTGCTTATCTTCCCCTCTAGCTTTCCTGCTGTTACGATGTATTCCTGTTTTCTCCTTCCCATCATATGATCAAAAAATGAAGATCGTCCCTTTTCTGATGTGATCAATCAATTCTCTTCGTGAGTCAGTTTCTTTCAAGACCTCTTCTTTTCTCTTTTTATCCGTCCAGTGTATTCTCACAATTCGTCTATAAATTCATATCTCCGCTGCAAGATAATTTTTCTAATCTACCAACTGTCCATGATTCGCTTCCGTATATCAAGATAGGATTCATATAGCTTTTAAGAATTCCCCCCCCCCCCCCCTTAACTGACAAAGAAAGATTGCATAAAATATTTTTCATGTTGTCAAATGCTGCCGTTGCTTGAGCTATTCTACATTCAACTTCTTTAATATATCCTTCATTTGATGTTATCTAGGTCCCCAAGTATTTACTTGCTTGAGGTTTGTCCAATTTACTTCGATGTAGAATTTCGCTGTGTATGTTTTCTTTGTACTTACCAATTATTACCTAATAGTCTTAGGCTGACAATATTATCAGGTATCGGTCCCCTCATAGCCAATAATTTTCTGTATGCATGGAAAGCTGCAGCACCTCTAACCATCATCTCTTAAACATAATCTTATCAAGTATTCTCTCCCTCGGTTCACCCATGTGTCGAATGGCTAGAGCCTTTTCCAGCATCTATGTTCTCCTATCATTGTTTTTCCTAGGTGATACATCTGCAATCCACACTTGTCGCAGGGCATATCAGCTGTGGAGGTCTGTATTCCAAGGCAGGATGTGTGGCTTTAGTTGCTTCGTAGGTTACTAAATCAACATTCTTATCAAGTGCTATGCCAGCTGGCGTAGGCGTTCATGTAACTTCACAGATCTCGGTCATTGGTGTTTTGGGTCAATTCCACTGATGATATTCCTCCATGCCATTGTCTTAAGCCATCCACCATTATTTCTGTCTGCCTCTGCTACCAGTGATCTTTCCAGTCGTCATATTTTCTAGTGCTCCTTTTCTCATCACATGACCAAAGAACTTTGTCTCATTTTCCTTGTTGTATATAATGTTCTACTTTCATTAGCCATTTCCAGGCAATCATTGTTAGTTATTCTGGCAGTCCACGGTATTCTGAACATTCTTCTCAGCTGCCTCCAAACTTTAAAAAAAATTGTTTGTTTTTATTCCATGATTCACTGCCATACAACAGAACAGGCTCGATGTAACATTTCAGTACTCGTTTTGTTTACTAAATGCGTTTAACAGTTTAATGATTCTCGAGAACTACAGTTTGATATGCGCGGAAGACGGATTTTATTTCATTAAAAAAAAAAAAAAAAAAAAAAAAAACACCTCCGCTCTCACTGATTAAAAACACTGGCACGAGAGTCGCACCGTCAAAGATTTTAACGACTTACTTTCTGGTGGGCATGGGTTCTTTCCCGGAAGCCTCGTTTACTTCAGGAGTGCAGTTTTTACGGATATCTCTGGGGAATCTTTGCCGCAGCCACTTATATACACCCCGTTCAAGTTTTTCCACCTATCAGCTACCCATTGGCTCGCCGGTAGACGACTTCGTCACCGGTCGGGACAGTATTTGGGTCTGTCTCCTTTGATCGGATCAACACTGCACGAGTCCTTTCGAGGGCCCTTGGTGGTGTGCAATGCTAATAGCCATTTTATTTGGCACACTTAACCTAGTCACAATTATAACCTAAAGCTCCCCTTCGGGGATACTGGTTGAAGGTGACGATTTTTTCTTTCTTTCAGCAAAGCATTGGATTGGATTTAATTATTCTAACCTCTTTTCTTTGAACACTATTTAAACAGACAGAGGGACACACGTATTTGTAGATACCTATTTATGACAATACATAATTGTGTGCAGACTTTAGTAAAACACCATTTCCACGCAAGAGAGAGATTGGCCATATAGTGCTAGGCCCATATTTTTTAGGCCGCCTTTACCTCCAAGCCTATATCCATGTACCTGCTTTAGGCTGGGTCGACCTGGGAGACTTTACTTACCATCTGGCAAATGAGACTGGTTCATGGGAATAATCCCCATTGGATATGAAGCATCTGAGGAAGATAACAATATGAACAGTATTAAGTTGTGAGTTATGAGTTAGATTATCTTCACAGCACTCCGGACACATCCACAGGCGCTCAGATTCCCCTCCTAGCATATTCATCAGCATCGTGCAGTTATTAGTAGTAGTCCTATGCTGGTTAACAAGACTTCGTGTGCGTCCAGGTGTGCTTCTCATGCTTGTCTGTGTCGATCTTTACTGCCAATTCGCGTATTCTTAGCAGTGATGTGGGCACGTTGCTTAAAAAATTCTCAGAACGTCCTATCTCTCTAAGGACAATGACAATGTCTGCGTGATCCATGGGCCGGCCATCTTCAATTAATGCAGCACCTGCCAGTCTCTCAGCTCTCTCATTACCAACAACGCCGGCATACCTTGGGACGAATATGAAAGTAACTGCACACACATTATCAAGTGTTGTCTGTGATCAACTGTAAATATCCGCAACGAGCAACATTTATTTCCAACTCTGTCAGTGTGCCAGACGGGGAAATTAACTCTTCGAGTCCTAGGGGGTTAAGCATCAGAGACCCAAGGGATAGTAAAGAGATATTTATAATCAGCGCACAGTGCGTTCACTGGGCTTCTAGTTTGGAAACTATGAACGTATAATGCGTTCCTTGGGAACGAAAGAGTTAACATCACAACTCCCCACTTGCGATTGCTTTAAAGCAGAATTCGTCTTCCTTATACAGCAAACGGTTCTTAAACTTGGTTGCGGTATGGACAGTTTGATGAAGACGATTTATTGGTATTTTAAACTAACCGTCTCTCTACACCATATTTTATTTCTTCCTCCTCCCGACCCTCTTATTCTTCTATATATACTTGCTTTTTTCTTATCCCTTCTTGTTAGCATTGCACCCCCCCCCCCTCTTTTTTTTAACCAGCTCCTTTCAGATATGAACCTAGACCTTCAGTGCCTCTAACCGCAACGCCACGGTGGCTCCCAAAGGGCTTTGAGTGAGTAATGATAATAATAAAAATAGTTATTAGTATTATTTTGTAATGAATGACTATTAAAAATAGCATACCCTAAAACCACGGTAAACGTTCGCTTTGACATACGTTCAACTTGGTATACGTCCTGTTTAGACGCGAAAACGTTTACTTGGTGTACGACTTCAGTTTGGAATACGAATTTGTGTGAGTCAAAATTAGAACATAGCGCACTATCTTTATTTAACCTCTCTCGAGAGACAAAGCCCCGACTTGTGCGGAGAAGTATCACGCCAGGAAAAACCCAACAAACCGTAATAGCGTTGTCGGGAATGACTAGATAATGAATTTGCAGAAGCAAAGTTCTCTGAGCATATTTTAGAAACACTCAAACAGGTTGAACCTCAACCAGGTCCAAGTAGCGAAAAAAAGAGAGGGAAAAAAAAGGAGACTCTCCCATACATAAATATCTCCTCCTCCTTCTCCTCAGTACCTTCGGATCTTCTCAGGAAGGTAAAGTGAGGTTGAGTTTTCATTAAATTTGTCTAATTGCTTTAGTGTTTATGTATTTTAATATTAGGCAGTATGCGGGTTTTTCATTTATGACAACCCCACCAGTATATGATATACCATAGGAACTGAATTATCACTCTCCATTTATTTCTTAATGGACAATTTGTTTGGTATACATCTTGTTGGTATACGTCCTGTCTGGTATACGTCCTGTCTGGTATACGTCCTGTCTGGTATACGTCCTGTTTGGTATACGCCCTGTCTGGTATACGTCCTGTTTGGTATACGTCTTATTAGGTATACGTCCTGTCTGGTATACGACCTATTTGGTATACATCCTGTTTAGTATACGCCGTATTAGGAATACGTCCTGTCTGGTATACGACCTGTTTGTTATACATCCTGTTTGATATGCATTTGCTATATTTGATAACGGGTCAGTAATACCTAAACATTTGAAAAATATCATTTTTTTGTCTTAATACATTCTACGCCGCTAGCCCTGTAGATGAATTTGTCTATTTTCATATGCATTTTAAAAATTTACAATCTGATCAACATAATTTATTTTGAAAATGAATGGGTGTATGTTGGTTGCTCAACGTCATCATTTGACAGAAAATCCCAGAAACAATAAAGCCAGAATTGTTAGGACAAGAGTAGTCTTACTAGAGATCGCAGGCAAGCCCATCAGAAAAGACCGCCAGACTGACCGGGAGGGCATTAGCACATTCATGCCTAGTAAGTACAATTATTCTCTTTTAAAACTGCCGGAAAACTTTGCCTGAATTCGCTGGGTGTAACTATTTAAAAAAAAAATGATTATTTCTAAACTAGTTAAAAACGGAGTAAAACATCCTTTAAAGCGCCTTTAGACGTATAAGGCATATAGGGCTAGACCTATATTTTTTAGACCAATCGGCACAAGATGGGTGATGTGGTCAGCCGGCCGCCTTTACTTTCCGGGAAAGCACCCAGTATCTACTCAAGGCTGAGTCGACCTGGGAGCCAAGGTCATTTAAAAAAAAAAAAGTTTGGCTTCGCCAGGAAGCGAATCCACGACCTTCCGATCCACAGGCCAGCGTCTAGCTGCTCCGCCACGGCGACTCGCATTTCTTAACTAGTAGAGATAAATTAATAAACTTTGGCATACAGCTTTGTTTGTTTGTTTTGTTTGTTTTAGTATTCAGAAGCCATGTGTTGTTAAGCTTTAGGCTCGGTACTATGGAAGTAAAAGCGACCGACATGATGCTGACATCATCACCCACCAAGTGCCGATTTGTCTTTAAAAATATTGTTCTAGCCCTAAAATAGCGTGGAAAAAAGAACCTTCACTTTACTTATTTTGATATTTAGTTGGTCATTCAATCAGAATAGTACCCGAGTTCAGAGTGGACTGTCCGGTGTATGGCTGGATCGCCTGATATTGAATTAGTTTACAAAGCACTAGGTCCAGTAACAAGAAGACAGACATTCTTTACAGTATGCAGTTTTGCGCTTTTACAATTCTATTCTTTCCCTGTCCTTTAACTCCTTCGGTCCGAAGGAACGCATTATACGTTCATAGGTTCCAAACTAGAAGCCGAGTCAACGTACTATGCGCTGACTATACATGTCTCTTTACTATCCCTTGGGTCTCTGATGCTTAACCCCCTGGGACTCGAAGAGTTAACCCCAGTGGAGCATACGCCCTCCACCATCACACACTACTACTATACGGCTGCTACTACTACTGCTACTACTACTATTACTAACTACTTCGAAAACTATAATGACCTAGCACTGTAATCAACAGAATGAAAAAAGGAGTGGGAAGGGGAGGGGTGGGGGGTGGGGTGGGTGGGGAGGGGTGGGGGCGACAGGATTGGATAAGAGTTTATGAGACACAACAGAGAAGCCATAACGTGGGTTTGAAGAACTAGGAAAGGATGGGACGACTTGGCACTAGCTGTTCGAGAACTGATGCTCCATTAGGACATAAAAGGCAGACGGAGTAGAAAAATAATAATAGTAAAGTAATTGACCCTCTTCCACACATTCAGGTGTTTTATGCATACAGGTCTAGACCTATATTTTATAGACTAATCGGCACTGGCTGGATGATGTGGTCAGCATCTTACCGGCCGCCTTTATTTCCCAGGACTGTACCTGGTACCCCTTTAAGGCTGGGTCGACCAGAGAGCCAAGGTCATTTCTGAAACAGAAAGTCTGGTTGCGTCAGGATCCAAACTCACGACCTTTTGATCCGCAGGCGAGCGTGCAGCCGCTACACTACGGCGGCTGTCGTAATAGTAGTAATTATAAATATAAAAAGAAGGAGGAGGAGGAGAAGAAGAACTATAAACTTGAAATTAAGTAGGTTGTTGCGCTACAACTCTTTAGCGAAAACGCCTGTTTATATGTGCCCATGTCCACATCCTGCTACGAAAAATAGCCGTTTCACAGGCAAACGTACGTTGCGTGCCCACCAACATTCTCCGTTTGGTCGCGAGATGTATAAAAGACGTGATCATGTTTGATTCAGGCGTGCAATGGCCGTCATCTCAAATAGACTCGGTAGCTAAGTTTGCCAGATTGGAAGTGTCCTATTCAATTTGTCACACGGTCGATAGATTAGAGTAGTGTTTCCCAACGTGGGGGAGGGGGGGGGGGGGGAGGCAGTTTGATTGTTAAGGGAGCAATTCGAAAATGGACTCGTTCAGAATTTTGAGTGACACTGGTTGCATTCGAATTTGAGAAAGGCTAATTGGGGCGTGGCATAAACAAGTTTAGGAGACAATGAGTTAGAGTGTGGTCTCATCGATACATTTGCAATTGAAAACTTTCTGACAACTTTTCTGATAGGTAGAAAAGTTGTAATTTACACATAACAAAAGCCCTGTTCGACCTTGAGTGTTATAGTTGGGATATAAAGGGTTTACTGACTTTTTTAGCGTATTCTTCCCTTGTTTAATTCTTTTCTTGTACACATTTATGCATTCTGTGCCATTAGTACTTGAGTTATTGTCCTGTTCACATCTTTTGGGTTTGTTGCTGTACATTAAGAGGTCACTACACGGCATTTTTTTCCATTTTATGACAAAAAAATCACTTTTTCAATGTGTTCGTTTTTGCTACCTTAACTTCTTTTATCCACCGATACACGTGCCCATCAATATTTACTGAATTATGTAATAATTAAATTGCTACTGACAACTAAAACTGGGTGGCGACACTTACCAAAGCAGATTGTATCCCTGCGTGTATTACACTCCGCTGCCACATACTGGGTTTCGTCACAAACCGTGCACACTAAATGAAAGTAGAAACACTGAATGATTTCTTTGGCTTTTTGATGGATATAACATAAATCTCTTAGTGGATGGTATGGTCTCCACTTGGAGCTAGGATTAGAATAGAAACTCGCAGGATGTGTACATGGCAGCGAGTTCAATCAATGCTCATGTTTTCTAAAGTATTTATGCGAACAGTATATTACCATCACTACCATCATGCGCCTTGTAAGATTTCCACAGAGCACAGTCCTTTCTTTTCTGGATACGTTTAGATTATCTTTCTCCATGACATCGTCTCAGACTAGAAACAGACGTCATAAACTACTGCATGCGTGCCAAGTCTAGTTCGTGGAGCGATTTTTAGGAGCCCCAGTTGTGAGTTTGAGTATGAATAAAAGAACCATGAAATTTTATTTACAAAGGGTAAGAAATAGGACATGAGGACCGTTCTAACATTCTGCCCTTTTAGTCTTATTACTTACACACAGTTATTCATTCATTCATTATTTAACAGATAATATAAAACATTCACAGCGACATCTAAGTCTTAATTATAAAGGTTGAAGTGTGCTCTAGTTACACTGGCATTACCAAACAAACATAGTTTTTAGTACAGTAATAATTTAGTCTCAAATATTATACATCTAATATGTAATAAAACACATCATATCAACAATTAAAAGTTAATTTCAAAACCGGATTGTGCTTGAATATACACATTTTAAAAACATGTTTTAAAAACAATAAAAGTTTTTAGTACAAACTAATAAATCCAAGGGGAATATACCGGAATACTTAGGATACTATTATCTTACGATAGGGCATGTTGTCTACAGTGAGCTAATTATCAACTAGTTTCCAACTGTGTGTATAGACGTTCGTGGTATTTTTATTCGCTGTGAAAGATGATTCTACAGATGAACTGAAGAGTATACTTAGTTTATTATGAACAGATATATTCTAGGTTTAGAGATATTAATACGTTAAAACGTTTACTGTGTCTTCCATTATATTTAAACAATGGCCCACGGTAACCTTGAGAATTTTGGGATAAGATTTGTTAAATATTTGTAGCCTTAATGAAAAATAAGAATTTTTGGAGTCATAATAGTATAAGATTTCTAAACAGGTTGGAACAGTCTCTTCCGTGACAGTTATTGAGTGCACAGCCCCTCGTTGGAGTGCTTTAAGTCGTCTTAACAGCTAATCAATATTGTTAAGCTATATTCTATGTGGTTGTGGTTGTGGAAAGTGTAGAACAACTATCTAATGTTTCTTCTAGTGTTTTCATAAAAAGAATTTTAGAAAGTTTTGTAATAAAATAGTTTATTGCGCCAAATTATGATTAAAGTTCAGGAATCAATAAGTTGTTCCTCACTAGCTACGTTTATTTCTGAAACTGCCATGGCAACCACGATTTGGTTTACAATTAGTGTACGAATGTAGCACCATGTATCGCTAAAAACGACCATAACAGAATTGTCTAAATTTTTAAATACACAATCCCCCCCCCCCCCCCCCCACCCCGACGTATCGTGAACCTTTAGGACAAAGTGCAACATACTGGGTAGTGATCGTTAACTGCAGTTGGGAGTACCGTGCATTTTATGATATCAGCGGACATGTTGCATAAATATGATTTATAAGTTTTGACTGTTTTTGTTTTTGTTACTCTAGTAACTTGGTTGACTATCTGTTAGAGAATTTATGAAGTACCCATACTTTCGCACAAGTTTTTTGATTTTTGAGTATCGACTGTAAGTCGCCAAGAAGTATGATTTCTCTCACATGGCTGAACACCCTATCCATCATCGCAGTGACGTTTTCAGATCACATGCTTCAAGCGCTAGTGTTTAGATACAGATAAAAATATTCAACTACTAGAGGGCTTGTGAATTTGTAATTGCAATTCTAGCTAAACACATAGTCAGCGAGCCCTGTGTGACATAAAATGGCACAAACGGATGAAAATGATTAGGATAATAACAGTTCCAGTTACAATGAAGGATAGGCATGTTCACTGTTTTTAGACGTGGTATATTTATACTTCTGACAGACGGTTGAATTTTCCTCAATTTGTAGGGTTTAGGATACAGTTTTGTCTCCAAGCTTACTGAGCTGGGCGCAAAGCGAGACACAGTGAGCTGCAGGTGCTATTTAGAATGTGACCAACGTGGTGTTGTGAACTGTAGATTTAGAAAATGGCGAGTGAGCTGTTGGCGGTGCCTTAGGTGATTAAAACTGATGCGCGTGTGCAACTACTGATCGGCTTGTAACTGCTGCTTCCGTCGCTGACGAACAGCATTTCTAATGTCGTACTGTTTGTGTTAGCACTTCTGATGGCTGCCTTAAGCTTTTATTTTGAGTGTATTCTAGGAGATATGCTGAAACTGCGGTCTGTGTCAATTTTCTCACAAGTGACAGTGATGGACATTCTGTGTTTTTTTCGTTGGCACAGGAGCGGAGCAAATATGTGGTGACCCGTTTGCCATGAAGCTGAAATTAAGACTACCGGACGACCAGGATGATGAAACAAGTTTATCAAGAGTCAATCGCCTACCGTTTACAAGAGTTCGCAAACCAACCAAAGCTGGCTGTTTGCTACAGGAAGGCGGTTGATAATAATTATTTCCGTATATTAACTGGGTAAAAGTAATGTTTAGCTCCCCAGATCACGCCCGTATACACACTAGCTCACTTCTGATGGTAGACCTTGACTTGGTACAAGGTTACGGGGGTGTTCCGCAATTCCGTTAATATCGTGTGTTGAATATGCCAGCACGTCAGCGCTTTTGACATTCCAAAAAAAAATGGACAAACCGGGTCTAACACAACCCCCTAGAGAGTGCTGCAACCTATGTCTTATGCATTCTCTGTCTCGGAATAAAAACGTAAATGCAAGACAACCCAGAAAGCAAACAACTGAGCTTCCCACCCGTAACCTGCAGGAGAGTAAACCAGCCCAACAAATTTGTGACTAAAACGTGACCTACTTTGTTTGTGGAGACTAACTTAAACCCAACCCATTAACAGCATGCGTAGCTGTGAGAAGCCCATGCCAAAATATCATTATTTGGCAAAGGCCATTAAGAGGTCAGCTTGCATGCCCCGTTCATCATAAAATTAGATACAAGATCAAGAGGACGGCGGCGAATAAAATGGATCGACAACATTCTACGCCTTAACGGCATGACAATAGCCAGTTATAGCCAGCGTGCACTGGACCGCAAATTATTCCTCCCCACGGCGCTTAACGGCTGAAGTGGTTTATAATGATGATGATGATTCCTAAGTACAAAGTCAAATATCCTGCGGATTGGCGTGGACGATCATGCCGCTACGCTCTCTGCGATCCGCAACTGCGTGTTTCAGTTCTTGTATTGACACCCATCCACCCACGACAAAAGGCTGTCAAGAATCTTCTCGTGCTGCCTTCCTCTGTTTCTCTTTCTCTGTCTCTCTTTCTCTGTCTCTCTTTCTCTGTCTCTCTTTCTCTGTCTCTCTTTCTCTGTCTCTCTTTCTCTGTCTCTCTTTCTCTGTCTCTCTGTCTCTCTTTCTCTGTCTCTCTTTCTCTGTCTCTCTTTCTCTGTCTCTCTTTCTATGTCTCTCTTTCTCTGTCTCTCTTTCTCTGTCTCTCTTTCTCTGTCTCTCTTTTTCTGTCTCTCTTTCTAGTGGTCACAACATGCCCCAGTTTCCCTCATCTCGCATATAACAAAATTGGTGACTTGTCGCTTTCTGATGATTGTGATAAGTTGTCTTTGAGACCTTTCGGAACATCTGGGTAGCTCTTTTTAGCAGACCACTGAATTCTAAGCATTTATGTTGTTCACGCTAAAACCACCAACCACAATTCCTGGTCCTTTGCAGAACGTCGCTGTCATCACGGTCTGCCTGAAAGAAACTTGGTTTCGCGCCAGCTCTCCCGCCTCATGTACTTTTATACTCAATGAGTCACTTATATCCTTGCCCATCTTCGTGTCAGTCGGCCCCTGCCCCTCCTTCCTGACATATCCATGATAGGTATGACTATATATTTTTACTCCTAGGTAGCGGTAGCGTGTACAAAATATTCCCACTCCCATTTCAAGCGCAAACGAAAGTTTTGACTTCACTTCTACCCAGCCTGTTGTGACATAACCACCGTTCAAGGACGACCAGCTCCAACCGAAGGGCCATGCTACTGACGTAGCGCCGGTAAAGATCCTGAAATATTTTTTTTTTTTTAAATTTAAAATTTTGCCCGGGCTGCGTCGTTAGGCTACTCTTTTCGATTTCCAAATGTAATGCATTGTTATTTTTACGTGCGCAGCAATACACACGGGCTTCCGATCTCACTACCCAGAGACCAGGGGAAATTACTAGAAGTCCACGTGAACAGAAACAATCCCAGCCTTCAACGGGGCTTGAACCCGGGACTCGAGGCGGACACCATACCTCGAGACCACGTAGCTACCTTTACCTTTCTATACATTAGGTGCTAAATGACACAGAATGTGATAAGAAAGCCTAACGGAGGTAATGGAATGGAGGCGCAGAATAGCGTTACGTCAACTCCACAAGCAACATATTGATGAAATAAAAGGAGAAGGAGGAGGAGAATAAAAATAAAAAGAAGACATAAAACTGTCTTTCTTGGCTTTCATTAATCAGCTGATTTAATGCGACCTTCAAAAATCTTTTTTTTCTGTTCCTTTTAGCTTAAGTGGCATTATGTACAGCTGATGGCTCATCTATGAACATTTTTGATATATTTGTATCCGATCGCTGGGTGATAGAATGTCTATCGCAGTATCGATCTGTTACTGCTTCTGTCGTCCAAGGTCGAGCAGATAATAGATGGAACTAGTGACTTGAGTTCTACTGCAATATATTACAGTCGTGATCATTAGATCAGACAGGTTTGCGTTAAAACTGTATGTATCGACTTCCATTTGAACTCTAAGCATTTTGCCTCTAGCACTGAAGTTCGTGGGAGCTGATTTGAACTTCGTTGTTTGGGTTACAAATGCAAGTGTTTCGGAGGTTTATTGTGGGAAATAGGGGTCGTCGTTGGAGTTACGGAGTTAATGCTTTGTGCTATGCTATCTATGAGGTGCCAAAGGTTCTTTGGAAATAAATTAAGCCACATATAATAAAAACTGAGTGTAATGTAGTAAGGTATTAGGAACCATTCTTCTGCCATGTATTCCCCACTGGAACATGGGCCATTAGCTAAGTCTATGTGTTTAGCTACAGTTTCTGGCTCAACCCATATCCTCTTCACATTATTAATTTTTCATTCTTTTCTCCGTTTGTTGTTTTTGGGTTCTCTTTAGTTATTCAGCCCTGTGAATTTCACCGTAAGGTTGCTGGCCTGTCTGGGTAGTACTGTAGAGACTATCTGTTGCCCATACTGCATGTTCACCGCCTTCACTTAACTTGCTTACTCCAGATAGAGACAGGATGGATTCGAAGAAAATGGTTGGAGTCGCTGAGGAAATCTCGTCTGAAAGGAATCAGTTTAATGTTTGTGCCAGGACAGGATACTCTGGGGTAAGAGGGAATGAACGAGCTGATTGGCTTGCTGACAGGGACATGGTAGGTTCAGGTCCTAACGGAGCCGGACGTTTTTTTTTTTCAAAACGACTTTACCATCCAGGTCGACTAGCCTCAAACGGGTCCACGGAATTAATCGCTGCCGGTGTCATGTTGACCACATACCCACCGAATGCAGACTGGTCTATTGAAATATAGGTTCCCCCGTGTGGGTTCCGGGGCCCTATTGTGGGGAAAACAAGAATAGACCCACTGCCTCCCCAAAAGCATGTCGTAAGAGTAGACTAATTGGGGAGCTTCCTTTGAAGTTGGAGTGCATCTGCCGGAGAGGCAAGGAACCAACAGTCTGTATTCAAGAGAATGAGATCTGTAAAACTGATGCACACGCAACACTCAGGTTCTGGAGCAGGACTTCAGTTCAGAAGTGGATGAGCAGCCAGAACTTTCCGCCAGAGTGTACAGCTGGTGAACGAGAAGAAGAAGAAGAAGAAGAAGAAGAAGAAGAAGAAGAAGAAGAAGAAGAAGAAGAAGAAGAAGAAGAAGAAGAAGAAGAAGAAGAAGAAGAAGAAGAAGAAGAAGAAGAAGAAGAAGAAGAAATATAGGTCTAACCCGAAATGCCCAGTACGCCTGACGACATGTAAAGGGTCCATTACTTTACTTACAGTTTAATAATAAATGTGTTATTAGTAAAAGTCGTTCTTGTATCTGTCCCCCCCCCCCCCGCCCGCCCCAATTAGTTATGTCAGTCGTTGCCTAATCCACAATGGAGACACGCTCTGTTTCTCGTCCTGTTTGAGCACTATGAGATTGCTTGCTCTTCGTCCATCTCTTGAGATGTTCACACTTGCATCGTTGTCTACCTCTAGCTTGCTTTCCATCAGTTTCTCTGTCAAGTATAGGTCTCATAAGCAGCTCGTCTGATGTGCCTGAAATATGTCACTATTTTCTTTTCACAACTCTAATATTTCCTTATCGCTTTAGACCCTCTGTATTTGATTATTTTTGTTTCCAGGAAATTCAACTTAGTCTTCTGTATGTCGACATGTCTAGAGACTGCGGAACTAAGTCACATATCTTGTAAAATACGTGAGGAAAATTGCTGTCACATAATTCAGACCTCGCGTGAGAGAGACGGTGAACGTAACAAACAGATGATGGAATTATGGGTATCTCTCTGAATCTAAACAAAAGGGGTTCAGAGAGACTGCCAGCGACAGCTGAGAAATTCTCTCGTTAATTTACAGACAGACAGACAGACAGACAGACAGACAGACAGACAGACAGACAGACAGACAGACAGACAGACAGACAGACAGACAGACAGACAGACAGACAGACAGACAGAGATATAGAGCCACAGAGATGGGAAAGAGAGAGAGAGAGAGAGAGAGAGAGAGAGAGAGAGAGAGAGAGAGAGAGAGAGATAGAGAGACTGATAAGCAAACAGGGAGATGGACAAGAATAGAATGGAAACAGACATTCAGACATATAGGCAGGCAGGCAGACGGACGATGGACGCACCGACCGACCGGCCCATCGATGGATGGACAGACAGAAAGAGAAGGAGGGAGGGAGAAAGGGCGGCTGGGGGAAAAGGGTAGAGAGATTTTGAAAACTACCAGAAAGGTTGTGATCAGGTGATGCAAAAAGACGGAGACTGTTTTTACCTAGAGGAAACGAAACAAATAGTCTGGTGCTGAGGAACAAAAGGCAAGTCAAACCTAGCAGATGTCAGCCTTCAGCACGACAGAGCAAGGGCGCTGTCTCGCATGTACATGAACGCGCGCACATACACACATACACACGCACACACACACATAATAAAATCACACAAAAAGACACATAAAAACAGGCACACAAACACACACATAAATATTCACACAAAAACACTAAAAACACGCACACACACACAAACATACACAAACACACACATAAATATTCACCCCAAAACACAGAAACAACACACAAACACACACAAACCAAAATACACACACACACACACAAACACACACTAGAAACACATATACAAACACAAAAGCAAACGCACACAAACACAAACGCACACACACACCCATACTCACACACACACACACTCAAACACACCCACACTCACACACACACACTTACACACACAACATAAGTTAGGTTTGGGGGCGTTCAGCTCTTTGAAAATTAAGGAGGGAGAGGGGCGGCACTCAATATATCTGAGCTACCCAAGTACGGCGTCTATAATAATAAGAAAAACTCCACACAGGGGTCCACCGAACATCAGTAGAAACATCCCTCATCGACAATTGTTTTGGCCCGTTAACATTCCTGTACAATTTCGGAAAGTGGGCCGACCTGGGCCATGACTTCCAGACCTCGATCTTCCCCTGCTGCACTTTACTTGTTCGAACAAGACGATATGGTAAATTGTAACTGGTGGGAATTATTGATATTGTCGCTGCGGTAGCAAATTAGATCAGTCGACTACCTTACGACCATGGGGACAGGCTCGGTTGGTTCATCGGACAGGTGTTAGATTTGGCGTTTAGACTCTGGCAATCGACAGAGCGACATTGGCAGAATTTTCGGACACTTTGGCTTTTAAAGGATGAGAC
>CAJHNH020000612.1:518525-538525 GCA_905116865.2 Candidula unifasciata
ACCCAAAGAGGAAATTAGAAAAGCTATAAATCTTCTCAAGGAAGGAAAGGCGACAGGCCCAGATGGTATCCCAGCTGAAGCCATCAGGACCAACATAGACACATCAACAGAATTGCTACATAGATTATTCAGTAAAGTCTGGGAGACAGAAGAAATACCAGCAGACTGGAGAGAAGGATATCTTGTGAAACTGCCCAAAAAAGGTGATCTACAAGAGTGTGAAAACTATAGAGGAATTATGTTGCTGTCAGTTCCTGGAAAAATATTAAGTAGAATTATTTTGGAAAGATTAAAAGATGCTATTGATAAAATGCTGAGAGATGAGCAGGCAGGTTTTCGGTCAAACAGATCCTGTACTGATCAGATAGCCACATTACGTATTATAATAGAGCAAAGCATTGAACTGAACTCACCACTTTACATTGGATTTATAGACTATGAAAAAGCATTTGACAGCATTCATAGGGAATCTCTCTGGAAATTGATGGGGCACTATGGAATCCCACAGAAAATTATCAACTTAGTAAAGGCAACATATAAAGACATGAAATGTCGAGTTCTTCATGAGGGAAAGCTAACAGATGCATTTAAAATAAAAACAGGTGTGCGACAGGGATGTCTTTTGTCGCCTCTCTTTTTTTTTACTGGCTATAGACTGGACTATGAAAACAGTAACTGCTAACACCAAGAATGGAATTCAGTGGACCCCTACAAAACAGCTTGATGATCTGGACTTCGCTGATGATATTGCTCTTCTGTCCCATTCACGGAATCAGATGCAAGATAAATTAAATATACTTAATGCGAGATCACAGCAGCTTGGTCTGAAAATCCATAAAGGAAAGACAAAGATAATGAGAATAAATCAGGCAAATAGTAATGTGGTTTTTCTTAATGGCACCCCACTCCAAGACGTGGAGTCGTACACCTATTTAGGCAGTAATGTAGATAAAGATGGAGGAACTGATAGAGATATTAAAATAAGAATACAAAAGGCAAGAGGGGCTTTCATAGCACTAGGGAATTTGTGGAGGTCAAAAGAAATTAAAAGAAATACTAAACTAAAAATTTTTAATTCTAATGTCAAATCAGTACTATTGTATGGGGCGGAAACATGGAGAACAACGAAGGCAATTACTAATAAATTACAGACATTCATTAACTGGTGCCTGCGCAGAATAGAGGGAATAAAATGGTATGATAGAATAACTAATGTAGAACTTTGGGAGAGAACTAAACAGGCTCCAGTGGATCAGGAAGTGAGGAAAAGACGCTGGCGTTGGATAGGGCACACGCTGAGAAAACAGGAAAACAGCATTACTAGAATGTCTTTGCATTGGAACCCACATAGGCATAGGAATAAAGGAAGGCCAAAAAACACATGGAGAAGAGAGCTGGAGAACGAGGTTAGAAAGATTGGCAGGACATGGGGAGAGCCCCATGCAATGGCGAAGGATAGAACGACTTTGCGTGAGTTGGTTGAGGGCCTATGCTCCATTGGGGGATAGAAAGGCAGAAGAAGAAAGAGAAGTTTACAATAAACAATCTCTAGAGTTGGAAAGGCAGCACCATAGTTCTTCATGTAGAATTTCAAAGTCGCAGACGTACAGTGCTTCACGGGTAGGCAGGATTAATTCCTCTCATTCTTCTACGTTCGTCCTTAAAAGGGCGGCTGGCATGTTGTGTTGCGGTATACAGCTTGGCTGTGATATCTATACTTTTCGATTTCAGCTCATGCCTAATAAGTCGCCATTTAGCAGTTAACTGCCCCAAATGGGGCCTCAGAACTAACACGGAGAGCAGAGCTGCCTCAAATGGGGCCCCAGAACTAACACGGGGAGCACGGTAAGTGCGTTGTTAATAGAGAATCGACACCATAGTGCTCAGAATAAACCGTTAGATCCTTCGTGTTTCTTACTAAATACTACAAGGTGTCGACACTAATCTTTTATAACATAGGCTGGGTATTAATACTTCTGATTCGTTCCTTCAGACATCTCTCTCATTAAACATTAAGTCGAGCAGCTAATGACTAGTTCTTAACTATCAATTAATCAATCAGGTGCCGTCACCACAGTGAAGGTTAGCTGGAATAGATCTCCAACACGCTCTACCTCTTGTCCTGGATGTACACTCTCTCAGACTGCTGCCCGTCCATCTCTTGTTGTTGTTCTCCCATCTGTATCGTTGCCCACCTCTTGCTCTCTTGCCATCGACCTTTCTCTCCCGTATACTTTTTAAAAGCGTGTTATTTTTTTTAAAAACTGTGGCCAGAGTATTAAAAACATATATTTTTTAGTTTTTTCAGTAATTCCCTTTTCATTTGATAAAATGGCACTGGGTCTACATGCGCTCAATTCCTTACATCCTAAATTCCTATTAAGTTGATATAGAGCCTTTGAATGGATGTGACAAGTTCATGACTATATCAGTAAGTTTCTATAACTTGATATGAGAGTAATTTAACAGGACGTAACCAGTTCATTACTTTACGAATTTCTGTAACTTGATCTATGACATTTAAACAGCATGTTACACGTTTCCAACTATTTCAGTTCCTTTAATTTGTTACAACGGTATTTCAGCTACAAGTTTTAAAGATAGTAAAACAGTCTAACCACCTTATGACGGAGATCAGCAGCCGCCTCCTCCTCCTCCTCTCCTTCTCCATGTGATACCCACTATCTCTTGAATGGTACGGTACTTATTTCTTCTCTGCAGGCTGCTAGTTGAGAGCTGACACCCACAGAAACCCGAAAAGGTGCATGTTTGATGCCAATTTAAAAGGACAGATCCTGTTTAATCTCCCAAGACAGCAGTTCTCAAGTTATGGGAAGAACGACCATTTCACATCGCCCTAGACCATCGGAAGACACATATTCACTGAAGTTATGAAGTAGCAAAGAAAATAATTTTATGGTTGGGTGTCACCACAGCACGAGGAACTGTATTAAAGGGTCGCGGCATTAGGAAGTTTAAGAGCCACTATCCTAAGAAGTCATAATTAAGGCCACCTGTAACGACAGCCATTGAACAGTAACCACTGAACGCATGGAATGAAAGCCAAATGCATTCAAATACAAATGCCTGAGGAAACTTACGAACATACACCAGAGTGAATCCAAGAAAGGCGGAGAAATAGGAGATATGTCTGGATCATTACTTGTATCAAAAGTTATGGAATAAAATCGATTAAAGAGGCACTAAAATGAGAAACAAATGGACCGAAGAAACCAGAAAAACAAAATAAACACATCACCATCTGTTGTGCTTTACTCGAGTCGTTGAGCCTGTCATCAGGCGTCGAACTTCAGACACACTATAAATATATCTATGTAAAAAATCCAGACTGGTGTAAGATCTTGCGTTTTGAGGCTGTTTTGACGAATGATAAACAGCAAAAATGGCGTTCTTCGCATTCTCCGAATTGCAGACTATCCTATTCCGAAAGAGATGCATGTCATCGCCATGGAAACAGCAGGTTGTTTTTTTATGAAAATGATGTGTTTTTAGAGTGATGTGTATGCTATAAAATTAATTATTCTTATGATCCAACGCACGAAGACAAGTCTGAAACAGGTAAATATGTCACATGCGTCCTCAATTTGGGCCAAGAATTTGCTGTAATGGCGATATTTCTGTAAATCTTTAGAGACAGTTCGTTCAAGACAGTACTTCCTTGCCCCCGTGTGGGTTCCGGGGTCCCATTGTGGGGAAAACAAGAATAGACCCACTGCCTCCCCAAAAGCATGTCGTAAGAGTCGACTAATTTGGGGAGCTTCCTTTGAAGTCGGAGTGCATCTGCCGGAGAGGCAAGGAACCAACAGTCTGTATTCAAGAGAATGAGATCTGTAAAACTGATGCACACGCAACACTCAGGTTCTGGAGCAGGACTGCAGTTCAGTAGTGGACGAGCAACCAGAACTTTCCGCCATAGTGTACAGCTGGTGTACGCGAAGAAGAAGAAGAAGTACTTCCAGGCAGGGAAGACAAGCTAGAGTGATGTAAGACCTACTCTCGCTCTCTTTCTTACGCGTGATCTCTCCATCGCTTCGCTCGCAATGTCTCTCTATTACTCTGTTCTTTTTCTTTCTCTTTACAACTCCTCCACTTCCCCATCTCTCTTTTGCTCTTCTCTGAACCCCTTCTCTCTCTACCGCGTCTCTCCCTCATTCTTCTCTCTATCGATGGTCTCTATCTACATCTTCTATCTCGCTCCTCTCTCTACCGCTAGTCTCTCTTTGCTACTCCACTCTCTCGCTTCACTCTCTACCGCTAGTCTCTCTTTGCTACTCCACTCTCTCGCTTCACTCTCTACCGCTAGTCTCTCTTTGCTACTCCACTCTCTCGCTTCACTCTCTACCGCTAGTCTCTCTTTGCTACTCCACTCTCTCGCTTCACTCTCTACCGCTAGTCTCTCTTTGCTACTCCACTCTCTCGCTTCACTCTCTACCGCTAGTCTCTCTTTGCTACTCCACTCTCTCGCTTCACTCTCTACCGCTAGTCTCTCTTTGCTACTCCACTCTCTCGCTTCACTCTCTAAAACTAGTCTCTCTCTGTGCCTCTCCTCTCTCAACCACTCTTCTCACTCTATACTGCTCCCCCCCCCCTCCCACTGCTTTTCTTTCTCTGCCGCCCACTCTTCTTTCTTTTTCTTTACCGCTGTTCTTTCCTCTAAAACCCCTCCCTCTGGAAGCACGAACAAAGTGCCAGCACTGTGTGACAAAAAATGGCACAAGAGATGGATAATAATGAATTATATACGCTGATTTCAAAACTGACAAATGTTAGCTACACAAAACTCCAGTTTATACAATCCAAAATACAGTCACGTCTCGCTTAAGACGGTCGCTTTGTTGGCAAAAAAAATCCAGCAGGGACGTGTTACCCTATACTGTATAACTATATGGAAAGAAGTATTGTAAATATCACGTATATAAATTGTTTCAGCTATTTCAAAACTCAATAATTTCCTCTTCTTCTTCTTCTTCGTAATCTCCCTGGCGGAAAGTTCTAGTTGTTTGTTCAAAACTGGACTTTAGTCTTGTTTCAGATCTAGAGTGCTCTGTGCATATGCCTTCTACAGATCTGACTTAATTGTTTGCATATTATGTGACTTGCCTCTCAAGCTGATGCACTCCGACTACTTCGAAGAAAGTTCACAGTTAGTCGACTTCTACGAGATGCAGGTTGGAGAGACAGGTGGACAAATACACCCCCCCCCCCGAAACACATACACAATGGAGCCAAGGAACCCATAAGAAATGTGTCGATTCACACACACACAAACACACACACACACAAACTCACACTCAAACAAATACACACACAAACACATACACACACACACGCAAAAACACACACACAAACTCACTCACACACACACACACACAAACACACACACAAACTCACACTCAAACAAATACACACACAAACACATCTCACAAACAAAAACACAAACACGAGAACACACACAAACACACACACAATTTGGTCACGGAATCAACAAGGGGTCTCAGTAATTTGATATGACCCAGTGTCACACACAAACATACACGAACACACACACACAAACACACACACACACGAACACATACAAACACACACAAAATTGGGCCACGGAACCCACAAGGGGGTCTCAGAAATTTGATATGACCCATTGTCACACACGCACACACTCGAACACACACACACACACACATGTCAACTGTATCAACAAGTATCAAGTCTATAAATTGTCAACTATGTAAAATGTCATTTAAAAAAAAAGTGAAATGTCGGCTACATAAAAAGTGTCAACTCCGGACGCAGGTCAAATCTTTGAAGCTTCAATTTCATGAGGTGTCAGCAAGTGATTAGTCAATTCATAATTCATAAATGTCACAATTTAAAACTGTCAGCGACATAAAGTAGTAACTACGTTAATGTCTTTTTAAATATCAGTTATATAAAATATCAGTCAGGTATGTGAATTTTAGAATTTAAACAAATGAATTATCAACTACGTGATATGTCAGTTCATGACTGTCATAATTCAAACATGTGAAACATAAATTACATGATATGTCAGCTCTTGAATGTCATAATGCAAACATGTGAAACATAAATTACGTGATATGTCAGCTCATGAATGTCATAATTTAAACATGTGAAACATAAATTACGGGATGTTTCATAATTCAAACATGTGAAACATAAATTACGTGATATGTCAACTAATGAATGTCATAATTCAAACAAGCGAAACATAAATTACGGGATATGTCAGCTCATGAATGTCATAATTCAAACATGTGAAACATAAATTACGGGGTATGTCAGCTCATGAATGTCATAATTCAAACAAGTGAAACATAAATTACGTGATATGTCAGCTCATGAATGTCATAATTTAAACATGTGAAACATAAATTACGTGATATGTCAGCTCATGAATGTCATAATTCAAACAAGTGAAACATAAATTACGTGATATGTCAGCTCATGAATGTCATAATTTAAACATGTGAAACATAAATTATGTGATATGTCAGCTCATGAATGTCATAATTCAAACAAGTGAATCATAAATTACGTGATATGTCAGCTCATGAATGTCATAATTCAAACATGTGAAACATGAATTATGTGATATGTCAGCTCATGAATTTCGTAATTCAATCATCTGAAATATCAGTTACGCGATGTGTCAATGTAAATGTTAGCTACACGAAACGACAAAATGTGATATGTCAGTTCATGGATGTCAAACTATAAAAATGTAAGACATACGCGCTATATAAATCCTGTCCCGACATACGGAAGTGTGTCAATTCTATTAAAAAAAAAAAAGTGTTTCAAGAGGAGTTGGACGATTAGGGAAAAATTATTTAGAAGAGTGGAATCACTAAAGCTCTACCTTGTGGGTTCGGGGGACTAACTGTGGGAAAAACAAGAATATACCCACTGCATATCAAAATAAAAAGCATGTCGCAAAAGTCGACTTATTTGGAGCTTCCTTCGAAGTCGCAGTGCATCTGCCCGAGCGGCAAGGAACAACTAATTGAACACAAATAAGCGTGTAAAACGGATGTACACGCAAAACTCAAGCACTGGCACAAAGCTGAAGTCCAGATGAACGAAAAACCAGGACTTATCTTTGGAGTTTACAGCCAGTAAACATGTAATGCTAGATTTGAGATTTTGAACAAAGGATAACTATCATGGCACACGGGTGTAAGCCATAAGTGCTCTTTCTTCTTTTAACTCAAGTCTGAGTCCTAAAAGAAGCTCAGCACAGTGCACAGGTTTTGTAGCACCGACTAGGATCCTGAATAAAAAAACAAACTTTGGGTAGATTTTTAACTCCAAATTTTGCCCGGGCAGCGCTGTTAGGCTACTCTTTTCGATTTCCAAGGGATTTTTTACGTGCGCAACAGTGCACACGGGCGTCCGATCTGACTACCCAGAGACCAGGGGGAATTACTAGAAGACCCATATGAAAACTCCCAGCCCTTAAATGAGACCGAACCCGGAAGCTCTAGCATTCGAGGCAGACACCATGCCTCGAGACCACGCAGTGTCCATGCCGGTTAACAAAGAAGTAGTAGAAGAAGAAGAAGAAGAAGAATGTATCTCTGATCTGGATGGCAGAAAACTTTTACCAGAGGGATTATTGTGTCTGATTCTCAGTCGCCATCGTGGAGGGTTCAAAATGGATTAATGTGGCATGAGTGGATACGCCAACATTGCAGGGAATCACGTGGATATACTGTCCGGGCACGCAGGAGTGCGAGGGAATGAAAGCGGATTTTCTGGCTACAAAAGCGATAGCTAGGGAGACACTTATCAGTGTGCTACGGGAACAGTTAGCATCTACACCTTAAGACATCTGCTGCAGGAGACGGAACACCTATGGGTATGCCCGGTGTGCTATGATGTCGAATCTTAAATCAGAAATCAGTATTTAGAAGAGGCGGAGATGTGATTTTATAGACAAATGAGGCGAATTCCCCAAAAAAAAAAAAAAACAAAAAAAAAAAGTAATGAAAATGTCTTGAAAGAAACTGACTTACTAAGTGAACTGATTGCCGTCGTCAGATACACACTATGTACATTCTTTGGTCATGGCAGGAAGAGGAAATTAGAGTACACTGCAACTGTAGGGCCGTCAGAGGGGAAAAGAGGTAGAGGGAAAGGAAAAAATGATGCTGGATAGTTTGACATAGAAGATTATCTGTCTCACAAGTGACTGAAAATACACGAGACAGACGACTGCGGATAGACATGTCTACCAACGCCACACAGAATGGACTATGGAGAATCATCTGTGTCAGAACTCACTGAAAGTATACAAGACAGGAGGTTGTAGACAGACATGACTACCAATGCCACACGGCATGAACAATGGAAGATCATCTGTGTCAGAACTGAATGAAAGTATACGAGACAGGAGGTTGTGGACAGACGTTACTACCAACGCCACACGGCACGGACTTTGGAAAAACATCTGTGTCAGAACTGATTGAAAGTACACGAAACAGACGGTTGTGGAGAAAACATGACTAATAAAACCACACGGCATGGTATCAAGGTCTGTGTGGCCATGTGATGGCGGTTTATGGTGATGGTGAATAATGGACTAGAACGTAGTTGACCGTTTAGCGACCGCGTGTTCAACAGCCCACAAAGAAATCGACTGACTTGAATGACGGATGAACTAATCTCACGCACTGGGCAGTGAGTTAAAAACTTGACAAAAGCGATTTGGAAACGGGTTTTTGGTGAGTTTATCAGTGAGACTTGAACGGAGACGTGTTGTGTTTTGACTGTTAGCTGTTTCCACATTTGACTTACGTTAGCGGTGGGTACATTGTGACAACGTGTTAGTTTGATGGTAGTATAATTTAAGTGTTAGTCTATGCCAGAGAGAGAGAGAGAGAGAGAGAGAGAGAGAGAGAGAGAGAGAGAGAGAGAGAGAGAGAGAGAGAGAGAGAGATTTGTTGTGTTTAGTTATATTGGTATTCTGTGTGTGTGTTAGCAAGGTGATTCACAAAGAGGGTTTTTCCCGTTAAGTGACGTTTGTCTGACGTTAGTCTGTCCACTCACACCACTCTGAGTCATGCAGTAGCACAGCAGTCCCAGTGTAAGGTGCAGAAGCGAATGAAAGAGCTTGCATCGGAGAGTATTGGTTCCAGGTAATGCCTGGAACAACGGGATGACCAGTGTGTGAGTGGCGATTGTAAAGCACTCCGACAGGTTGGGGTAGGGTTGCGAGCCACCTCTGAGGCACACTGCCGGTCGCTTGTTGAACATTATATTAAAGACAGATGTGTATGCTGTGACGGTACTGGTTGTTTAGGGACAGACGTTACTGTTATGGAGCTGCCAAAGAGACATTTGCCTTGACGTCATTAAGTGTCAACTAAGGAAAAGGTCGTCCAGATGAAATGTCAACTGTACTGCATATCAATTACAGATTATCATAATTTGCAAGAACAACTATACGAAACAGTAACTACATTTCACACTGCGACAACTTACCAAATGGTCCAGAAGGATACGATACAGACAATTCGGATTTGTTTCCGTACAGTTCCGCCTTAGATGCTTTTGCCACTGCTCGACCTGCCCCTATGAAAAAGTAATAGGTTGTTAATTTATTCACTAACCTCAAAAAAATAGTATGAACTGGTGGATTCGGTGTTTGACCCATACAGAGCATAGGGGGCTTACCCATGTATGGGATCTCTGTCTCTCTATCTCTCTCTTTCCCGCTCTCTCTATCACTCTCTCTCATTCTCCTTTCACATTCTTTTTTTTTCTCCGTTTGTCTCCTATGCTCTCTCATGCGCTATATCATTCCTTTTCTCTCTCTCTCTCTCTCCCCCTCCCCCCCCCCTCTTCCTACCTATCCCTCTTCCATGTTTTCTTTAATTATAATCGAGAGTCGCTCTCCGCTTCCTTATTCTTTTTTTCGTTTTCTCTCTAATTCCCCTCTAATTTTCTGTCACTCTCTCCCCTCCCTCGGTAATTTTCTCCCCTTCCCCCACTCCCGCATTCTCTCTTATTTGCTCCACCCTCTCAATCTTTTCCACTTCCTCTCCCGTTTCTGCGTGTGTGTATCCGCAAGTTTACCTATGTGTATGTTGTGTCTGCATGTGCCTGTGCTTTAGTGTCTGTATATTCTAGGTATATGTGGCTGTGTGTGCCTGTGCTTTAGTGTCTGTATATTCTATGTATATGTGGCTGTGTGTGCCTGTGCTTTAGTGTCTGTATGTTCTATGTATATGTGGCTGTGTGTGCCTGTGCTTTAGTGTCTGTATATTCTATGTATATGTGGCTGTGTGTGCCTGTGCTTCAGTGTCTGTATGTTCTATGTATATGTGGCTGTGTGTGCCTGTGCTTTAGTGTCTGTATGTTCTATGTATATGTGGCTGTGTGTGCCTGTGCTTTAGTGTCTGTATGTTCTATGTATATGTGGCTGTGTGTACCTGTGCTTCAGTGTTTGTATGTTCTACGTATATGTGGCTGTGTGTGCCTGTGCTTTAGTGTCTGTATGTTCTACGTATATGTGGCTGTGTGTGCCTGTGCTTTAGTGTCTGTATGTTCTACGTATATGTGGCTGTGTGTGCCTGTGCTTTAGTGTCTGTATGTTCTACGTATATGTGGCTGTGTGTGCCTGTGCTTTAGTGTCTGTATGTTCTACGTATATGTGGCTGTGTGTGCCTGTGCTTGAGTGTCTGTATGTTCTACGTATATGTGGCTGTGTGTGCCTGTGCTTGAGTGTCTGTATGTTCTACGTATATGTGGCAGTGTGTGCCTGTGCTTGAGTGTCTGTATGTTCTACGTATATGTGGCTGTGTGTGCCTGTGCTTTAGTGTCTGTAAGTTCTACGTATATGTGGCTGTGTGTGCCTGTGCTTTAGTGTCTGTATGTTCTACGTATATGTGGCTGTGTGTGCCTGTGCTTTAGTGTCTGTATGTTCTATGTATATGTGGCTGTGTGTGCCTGTGCTTTAGTGTCTGTATGTTCTACATATATGTGGCTGTGTGTGCCTGTGCTTTAGTGTCTGTATGTTCTACGTATATGTGGCTGTGTGTGCCTGTGCTTTAGTGTCTGTATGTTCTACGTATATGTGGCTGTGTGTGCCTGTGCTTTAGTGTCTGTATGTTCTACGTATATGTGGCTGTGTGTGCCTGTGCTTTAGTGTCTGTATGTTCTACGTATATGTGGCTGTGTGTGCCTGTGCTTTAGTGTCTGTATGTTCTACGTATATGTGGCTGTGTGTGCCTGTGCTTTAGTGTCTGTATGTTCTACGTATATGTGGCTGTATGTGACTGCGTGTAAGTTTGTGTGTGTGTGTGTGTGTGTCATTGTTGTGTTTGTGAGTGTGTTTGTACATGCTGTGTATGCATGTATGTTTGCGTTCGTGTGTGTGTCTGCGTGACTGTTTATGTATATGTATGTCTCTGTGTGCATATCTCTGCGTATGTCTCTCTGTGTGTCAGTTTGTATATATCTGTGTGTGTTTACCTGTGTGTATGTCTCCGTGTATATTGCCTCTGGGTGTGTCTGCGTGTGTGTGTGTATGTGTGTATGTGTGTATGCGTGTGTGTGTGTCTGCGTATGTGTGTCTCCATGTGTCTGAGTATATCTGTGTGTGTGCCTGTGTGTATGTATGTCTGCGTATGTGTCTGCCTGTGTGTGTGTTGTCTGATTGTATGCGTGTGTATATGTATGTCTGCGTATGCGTCTGCATGTGTGTGAGTGTGTATCTGTGTGTGTGTGTATGTCTGCGTGAGCATCAGCGTGTGTATGTCTGCGATTGTGTGTCTCTTAGAGTGTCTACGTGTGTGTCTCTGTGTGTCTCTGTGGGTTTGTGTGTCTGTATATATGTGAGTGTGTGTCTGTGTGTGTAAGTCTGTCTGTGTGTGTATCTCTGTGTGCTTTTGTGTCTGTGTGTGTGTGTGTCTGTGTATGTGCGCGTATGTGTGTTTGTTCGTGTTTATGTCTGCGTTTGTTTTGGTGGGTGTGTCTGTGTGTGCATGTGTGTATATGTATGTATGTATATATGTATGTGTGTAGAACGTGTGTGTATGTAGGTAGGTATTATGTGACTGAATGAGTGTGTGTTTATGTGTGTGTGTGTAAATGTATGTGGGTGTTTAAATGAGTGGATGGGCGCGTGTGTATGTATGTATGTATGTGTGTGTGTGTGTGTGTGTGTAAGTTTGCTAGTGTGTGCATGCATTTTACCACCAATGCTTCTGTGTTTTTTCTTGATATTTACAATATGTATATTATCATATGAATCAAATCATAACATGTTTATTGATAAAATACAACTACTGTGTGAGAGACGGGTATTTAGAAAGGCTGAATGTAAGACATGCCTGCGTGCCCTATTTGTACCCCTAAATAATAAAGTTCGTTCTTTCGTTCTTTCGTTCGCTTCTGAATTATCAGAGCTAATAAGTTGATTAGTGCGATCCTCCAAAAGACTGTGAGTTCTAACTCCTACATCCGACTCCCAAACAGAGCTTGCGTCGATCGAAGAAGGGGAAAATTTCTGCCCCCGATACACATAAAGTGCCCATCTCCATGGGGACTGATGCTGAGTAAACGACATTTGTCCCCTCCATATGTCGTAGTCTTAGTCGAGTTTTCACTTCACTGCAATCTGCAATCCCCATAATTGCTGCGTTCCTGTGCCAGTGAAAATCAAATCAAATGTCCCTCCCTGTCCTAAAAAAAAAAAAAAAACCTGGTAAACAAACAACTAGTCCCGGGACAATCCAGAAATATGCAGCAAATGTATATCGCAGTTGCTAGAGGCGCCAAAACCTACAGTCAAAACCAGAAATGCAGTTTGTCATTGATACTCAGTCACAATAGGTTTGCAATACATGTAAAATTATTACATCATTATAACACCGTTCACATGTTGTCACTCTGCCCCCCAACCCCCCCCCCCCCCAAAAAAAAAAAAAAAACACTAACTGGTTAGAGGTGAAGGTGCAGACACTCTTTCGCGAAACACCAAGTGGCTAAATATGACGGTTCGGTCGCTCTGTAACGAAACAACAAATAGCTAAATGTGAGGGCGCGATCGCTGCTTCGAGATACACCAAATATTTAGAGGTGAGGGTGCGGTCGCTCTTCCATGGAAACACCAAGTGGTTAGAGGTAGAAGTATGGTCGCTTTACTGTGGCAACACTAAGTGGTTAGAGTTAAAAGTGTGGTTGCTTTTCCGTGGAAACACTAAGTGGTTAGAGTTACAAGTGGGGCTGCTTTTCCGTGGAAACACCAAGTGGTTTGAGTTAAAAGTGGGGTTGCTTTTCCGTGTAAACACCAAGTGGTTTGAGTTAAAAGTGGGGTTGCTTTTCCATGGAAACACCAAGTGGTTAAAGTTAAAAGTGTGGTCGCTTTTTCGTGGAAACACCAAGTGGTTAGAGTAAAAAGTGTGGTCGCTTTTTCGTGGAAACACCAAGTGGTAAAAGGTAAAAGTATGGTCGCTCTTTCATGGAAACACCAGGTAGTTAAAGGTAAAAGTGTGGTCGCTCTTCCATGGAAACACCAAGTAGTTGACGGTGAAAGTATGGTCGCTCTTGCTTGGAAACACAAGTGATCTGAGGTCAAAGTACTGTAGCTCCTTCATGAAAACAAGTGTTTAAAGGTGAAAGTGTGGTTGCTTTTCCAGGGAAATACCAAACTGTTTGAGGTGAGAGTATGGACGCTCTTTCATGGAAACGAAAGACTGAAAGAAGTGATGATCGATCGGCTTTCCGCAGAAACAGACAGATGTTAAAACAGACAGATGTTAAAACAGACAGATGTTAAAACAGACATATGTTAAAACCGCTAGATGTTAAGGTGTCGCCATTATCCCACAAAAACACCTGACTGATAGAGATGAAGGTACCGCTACTATTCCACAAAACACCGGACTAGTGGGCATTGTAGACGTTCTGTCAGATATTGTTATAATAAGAATAACAACAAGGGAAACAAACGACAGGAACACCAAGTGTCACTTACTTGTAACCCTGGTGTCAGAACCAATAGCGTGACCTCTGAACGTCCACACAATTTCAAGCATAGCGAAGATACAGACAGTAGTAAGGAGGACGATCCTCAGGCATCTTGTAAGTCGCCACGGCATGGCTGAGCGGCACTACGGCATGGTTACGTCATTCGTCGTTATGTGCTTTGACTGTTTATTAGTTGTGGGAGTTGTAACTGGAATCCTGTAGCTTATGTACGAGTCCATTCTGGTAATATCATCTGAAACGCAAATATTAGAAAAGACATATGTAAAATGACCAACACACAAATATTCTAACAAACACACGTATACACACACAAATCTGTGAGTGCATGTGTGATGTATTTAAATCCATTTTGTCGTCCGACATTTTATTGTGTCTTAGTCTTCCCTCTTTCTCCTCCTCCCGTTTTCTTCATCGTCTCCTCCTCTACTTCTAGTCCTGTTCTGTCTTTGAGCATCAGGTTTTGAAGAGGCATCGGTGAGAGCTTTGGTATGTGCTGCGTAGATGCTGGAGATTACGGCCTCAGATACTCCATCTGTCAATGGTTTGTGTGGTCATCCTCTAGCTCTGCTTCCATAATGTCTAAGTGACAGGGCTCTCTGTGGTGCACTATCTGGTGGTTGTCTTGACACATGTCCGAACCATTTGACCTGTTGTCTCTTGAGTTAGTTTAGTTTTTCTTTATCAAGTAGTGTCATATTCATGACATATAATAGCGTTCAATGTGCAACTTGAGCGCACAACGCACAAGAGAGAGAAAGAGAGAGAGAGAGAGAGAGAGAGAGAGAGAGAGAGAGAGAGAGAAGGGAGAGAGAGAGAGAGAGAGAGAGAGAAGGAAAGAGAGAGAAATATAAATTGATCTTGCTGTAAGAGGATCAAAGAATGCGCAGGCCCAGGATTTTGAGGGAAATTATTATCTCTGAGCATAATCAACATATGGAAGGCTCTAGATGTTCATGTTTCCATTATGTCACCTTTAAAAATCCACTACTTAGGCTGTGGGTCTTTCTGATCCAAATCTATCTTCTGCTGCTATATTTATACATGTGACATTTATTTGAAGAATTTTATTTTGTATCTACGTAAATTTTACAATTCTATTCAACTGTTTATTGTCCGATCTATGATTCATGCAACACTGCTTATCAATAATCTGTTTCATCTGAAAGCATTTTATTCGTTAATGCTGCAAATGTTTATTTTAACAGTCACGTTAGCGGCCTGTTTTATGTGCATTTCTTCTATTTAGTGCAAATGTCAGTAAAAGTAAACGCTAGCTGCAGTTTTATCACTTTGAATATTTTTTTTTCTCGTATGTTCACAATAATTTTTAAAAATTACATTTAGCCGTTATTTTCCTTGCAACTAAGACTGCAAAATAGGGGCATTAGGTGAGGAAGTCTTTTTTTCTTTGTCCTCATCTTCTTCTTAAGATTTTAAGGACTGCCAACATGCCTAACTGTAACCCTGAGTCACGGTCTGAGTCAATGTGCTAAGTTGGCGGTAGTGTTAATATAGGACGAACTGGTCTAGAGGGCTTCGACCACTTTAACTCGGGCCGCGACTCAGGGTCCTGCCCCCATCTACACCCTGTAAACAAAATAATTGCTAGAGAAAATTATGTGAAGAGACAAAGTAAGAATTACTAAACATGCACTGAGGAAACATCAGTGTGCAAAAAAAAAAAAAAGATATGTAAAACGGATGTACACTCAAGCCTCAAGTACTGGAACACGACTAAACTCCAGAGGGGGGCATAGAAGCTGACATGACTATCTGCCAGAGTTTACAGACGGTGAAGGATAATAATAATAATAATAATAATAATAATAATAATAATAATAATAATAATAATAATAATAATAATAATAATAATAATAATAATAATAATAATAATAAGAATTATGTTTCTCCAAACTGCATGCATATACAGCCGAGTAACTGACTGACTTTCTACCCCACTAGGACACCACACAAACGATAAACACCTGATGACACAAAGTGCCACCATGTGGATGAGGATCACCGTGGAAAGGTCCCAGAAACCACGTTCAGCCATTAGGCCATATTTATGGCCTGGCTATATTGCGGCCCCTGGCAAGAGCCAGGGTGGGGCTTCAAATAACGAAACATTTCATCTTAAAAAAGACGGTGTACATAATATGCATCTAGGCGGCGTACAGCCGAGTAGTTCCCCTTTTCGTTTTCGTCAATTTAAAAAAAAAAAATGTGATTGCTTGTCTCTTTTGTTGAAGAAAACATGCCCAGTTCGAGTGCGATATACATTTCAAACATTACTTGCTATATAACAACCCTCACTAATCTTTAGAACTGCACACACACACACAAATTGCACCATTGCAAAAATATAATTTTCTTTAAAAAAAAAAAGGAAAGGGGATTGGGGGGGGGGGGGGGGATACATCAAAACCCAAGGGGGGCTAATCCCAACCTGGGGGGGGGGGGGGGGTGTTTAGGCAAATTGAACGCCTCCGCCCCCTTCAATTTTGTAAGGGCATATAAAGACACATCCCTCGGCAATAATTCGTAGGCTCTCACCTCAAACATTCGCGAGAGGCAGAGATGCTTTCCCCTCCCACCTCCATAACCATACAAAGACGTTCGCTTCTCAAGTATTTGTTAAAACATTTCATACTGTTAAAATCTTTCACTTTATTTATTTGTCAATAAGCACATAAGAAAAATAGGTGCTGTTTACGTTTCCAGGCCCAGAATTAGAGTAACTTCCCTTGCCATTTATGCCTCCTTAGGTCGTTGGACCTCTCCTATGTTGACGGAGAGTCATGTTTTTCTTATTGTCAACGGTTTAACCGTTGCCTCTTCTCAACGCTCGCCTGCGTGACTATTTTTACATTCTGCTACCTGTGCCAATGTTTGAGAGTATAGAAACAGCAATATTGTTCTATTCCTACGCTCCTTGCAACTGATTTATTTCTCTCTGGGTGAAGCCACCGAAAACGAATGTAGACATACAAAAACATTCCAGTTTTGATAGCCGCGAATCGTCGCATCTGTGGCGCTTTCCCCTGCAGTACTCCTTACTTGTACACAGGCGCCTGCGGCGCCTGAAATATACTCACAACAATCCACAAACATTACATACGCCGAGCGAAAGCTAAACAAAACCCATATAATAACATCCCGGCAACATAGGAGAGCCCAGCGACCTAAGCAGGCATGAATGGCAAGGAAAGTTACTCCAATCCTGGGCCTAGAAACGGGAACAACACCTAAAAATAATAGTAAAAATAATAATAATAATCAACGTATCAGTTCTGGCGACCCTATGCTCTTAAGAAGTATGACATAAAAGGCGACTCATCATATTCTAGAACAAGACGGAAGTCTGGAAGTGGACCAACAACCGGAACTTCCGCCGAAGTTTAACGCTGGTGAACGCTGCGAATAATAATAATAATAATAATAATAATAATAATAATAATAATAATAATAATAATAATAATAATAATAATAATAATAAGAAGAAGAAGCAGAAGACTGAAGACCCTTAAGCGCCTCCTTTAAGACAATTATAAGAGGGCCGCAGCCTCTACCCCTCCCCCAATAAATTCTTTCTGGCAACATGCCTCTGCATGAGACATGGTTCAGAGCCGCGCGCAATTCTGTAACTAGGTTTTTTTTTTTTAATCACAATTTGAAATCAAAATTAACCTAACCACCCAGAAGACTGCGAGTGTTACACGGGAGCGGAAATTACTTCTGTAGCGGTTGACTTCATACGAGTAAACAGGACACGAACACACAAGAACTGTGTTTTAGTGCTGCAAAATTAAGAGTGCGGAACCGGTAAAAAAGCTGTCATTTCTTTTGATCATTCGGTTCGCGTTTATTATTACCGCCTATGATACATTGCATTAAAGTGTTTGTGAAATGTCGCGGTTAGCTGGTTGGTTGAGGTCAATGTCTTTGTAACTGAAAATGCGGGAAAAGAAGAAATGATAATGTTATGCCACTCAGATCGCTATATGCAAGTTTGCGGAACAGATTAGAAAAGGCGATAGCATAACAGTCGGACATTTTTTTTAATGACAGCCATATCGATTTAAAAATGTTGAATTTGACTTACAAATTTACATTATAGTACTCGGGACACTTCCATAAGCACTCCGTCCCCATATTTAGCAGCAAGCGAAGAGTTCCAATTCCGATGGTTTAAGTAACTGTCCGATTATTCATCCGTCTTGCCTTTCCCTTGAGTGTTGAACATCGGCCAGATCCCCTGGTAATTCCACGCAGCGCGATTCTCCTCAGACCGTAATGATTTATCTGTCCCCCCGCACTGTTCACTCGCTCCAAAAGGGCCGTTACAATAACTAGCTTGTCATATATTAATTCACCACTGATTGGTACAGAGCCAGTCAGTCTATGTGCCTGCTTATTTCATAACACACCGGTAAAACCTGGAGAAAATATCAAAAGGACGCTAACTACCCGGGACCTGTAAAGTGATGCTTGCCACTCTCCACGGAGTATGCCTGTCTCCACCATTCTTACATGCTCTTTGAGTCAGTTAAAATTACTGCACGTGTGTACCACTGATTCTTAAGCCAGCGGAAGGCAACTGGTGTTGTTATAATATGTAAACACAAACTTCAACTTCTTATTAAATCAATCATGTTCTGTCTCTACAATACATATTGTCTGGGGCTGATCCCAATCAGTCTCTAAACATTTCTCTTTTTTTTTTACACTCTCTCCTTTGAATCCTTAATTGCAAAGTCCGTGTCGACAGCTTTAACCATGCGTCCCTAAATCTTAAGTTTCAAAGACTCCCATGTCTATACCGCAGAACTGCTAAATACAGACAGTAATGCCAGTTTATACAGTCTCTCAGACTCTTGTTTCATCCATTAATGTTATCCTTCAATTTGTAAAAGTCATATTTGCCTTTTCATTGTCTTATTGTGTCATTATATGTCTATATAAGGCGTCCCCTCATTAGATGCAATTTTTTGTTATTTTGAAGCCCCACACTGACGTGTGTGTGTGTGTGGGGGGGGGGGGGAGGTGAATTAGGCCGGGCCATAAATAAGGCCTAACGGCTGACATGGGTTTATGGGACCTCTCCGCGGGTGATGCTCATCCGCATGGTGTCACTTTGTGTCACCATGTGTTTATCGCTTGTGTGATGTCCTGGTAGGGTACAACTACCTACCCACCTACCATTATATGTCACGCAGGGATTGCAGCCTAAGCCTCCATTCCGTTCTACCTTGTGCAGTTATCTCAATATCATGTATGAGATTCAGTCTAACACCTTTGGTTTCTCTCATCGACGTTCACTTTGCGGTTTCTTCTGCACGTCCTCGTTTCCACAGTCCTTCTATTTTCCATTTCCGTGACTGTTTTATAACTCATGATACTAGTGTTCGCCCAGATATTTCTATTGTTTCTTGTGTCCTCTTGTAAGCATCCCACTGTATGATCATCGTTTTTCTAAGGCAATTGTTTTCGAATCATTAAACTTTCATTCCATGTCTTTACTGGTTCTCCAAATTTTACTGGTATTCATGCTTTAGTGTAGTCAATAAAAAATAAATACAAATCTCAACTGATTAAACTTATTTTTTTAGGAAATGTCCTCAAAATTAACATGACATTGTTTGGGCAATTACTAGCAACAAATCCAAACAAACCACACTAGATTTCCGTACAGCAAAACAGCTAGAATAAATAACATTTCAGCAGTGTGATCTATGGGACATATTAAACAGCATTCACATATTAAACTGCAATCTATGATCAATTGATGACAGATATTCGAAAGGATTCCACCGACACGAGAAACACACGGACTGAGGAAAGAAGGACACCCAACTAAAGCCTTAAAACTAACATTGATGAAACAGGTCAAATGTGCCAGACTATACCCCATCCGTGTTGTCAAAAGAATTGAATAGGATAGAGCGAAATGACTTAACCGGATG
>CAJHNH020000612.1:543525-551025 GCA_905116865.2 Candidula unifasciata
CAATCATCATCTGTAGGATCCCGCTGTGAGTCGTCAATTTCCGAGGAGATTCTGCTAAAGCTTCTCTCATAGTCCATACAGTCAATATAAAGTGGAGAATTTAGTTCACTAGTTTGCTCTTTTATTATGTGTAATCTGGCTGTCTGGCCAGCGCAGGATCTGTTTGCTAGCAAGACTGTCTGCTCATCCGTCATGAAGATTGAGAGAGTTACAGAAGTAATTGTGTCTGTCTGTCAGGTGACAATAACGTGGGCGTGAGTGTCGCCAGTATTGTTCTTTGTTTAGGGCACAAACTGCGTGTTTGCTTTTATGTACAATTTATTCGATGATTGAAAATGTGTTTATGGCTTGTTCCGCTGTATGGGTTCGAAAACAATTATGTAAAAACAATTATCTGTCTGTCTGTCTGATCTGTCTGTCTGTCTTTCTTTCTATGTATGTCTATCTATATATAGGTGTGTGTGTGGGTGTTGGTGTGTGTGGGTGTGGGTGTGTGTGTGGGTGTGGGTGGGTGTGTATATGTGTGTGTGTGGGTGTGGGTATGTGTGTGTGTGTAACGCTCAAATGTCTGCCAAAAGCTGCCAGAAGGTTTTGAGTATGAATACGCATAGAGCAAGATTTCTCTTAAAATGACCTTGGTTAACCAGTTCGACAGGACCTAAAATGAGTATCAGGAAATGCTTTGGAAAGTAGAGGCGCTCAGCGTGATGATCCCATTTAGCCCGTCGAGTGCCGAGTTGCCCACACACATAAGAAAAAATGTGTGTCTAGCGTTATATGCCAGGTCCACCAGTAGCTTGAAATAGGCGTATTGGGTATATAGGGCTAGACCTTTACTTTATAGACCAAACGGTACTTAGTAGGTGATGTGGGCAGCATCACGCTGGCCGCCTTCACTTCCCGGGACTGTTCTGGTACCCACTTAAGGCTAGGTCGACCTGAGAGCCAAGGTCGTTTCTGAAAAAGTCCGGCCCAGCTTGAAATGGGTTAAAAACTATAAAAAACGCGCAACACAAATGGATGTTCCTGGAAGAAGATCAAAAAGGCTTATGGCACATAAGTAAACTGATCTGAAGACACAAGATGTACAAGGTAACATAAACCAGTCCTTTCGTCGGGTTTATTGTCAGCGATGCTGAGCAGGGATGAGGTCATACGATACGAGATAACGTCGGCACAGAACCCGTTCTAAATTACATAGAAAGACAGCAAATCAAATGGTTTGCCCACTTCGAGAGAATGCCTTTTGATGCCATACCATTCAAGGCATATACCAAAAGAGGAGAGGGGCGTAGAGCTAGAGGTAGACCAAGAACAATATGAAAGGGTAACATCAGAGAAACTCAACAGTACCACGACGTGTCTATGGTCGAAGCAGTCAGAAAAGCACGAAGCAGGACCTTGTGTCTCCCTCGACACCCGAAGCGGTAAAAGAGGACGTAAAGAAAAAGAACAAGATGCTGTGCAAGCGTACTGCGTCTTGGTGCCGATAACACAACATAACACAACATAACAAAACAAAACCATTGACCCGTTATGATCTTGGGGGTGTATCGATTGCACCACTAGCACATAAAACCCACCACATGTATCTGTCTTTCGCTTGATGAATAGGTGTATGATAACTTAATCGAGTCCATTCCTTGATGTTGTCTCTTAAGATTCTTCTTTGCCCTCCTCTTCTTCGACCACCCCCCCCCCCACCCACCCCAACCCTCCAATGTTTCTTGAAGTCCAGTCTTTGCAATCGACTAATTATGAGTTTGCTTAAACGTTTTGGGTCAAAAAGCTCAGATATCGCAGCCTAGCTGTAAACCAAAACAAAACGTACCAACTCACCTTTTCAGAGAAAACGAAGAAAATCTTTTTTTCACGAACAGCCTCTAGGACTTAACGACTGAGAAGAAACGGAGTTAGGAAAAGATCTCTTTACCAAGAAATTAGATTTGAAGAACGTCTGAGATTAACCGATTAGGACCGCACATGGGGGTTAGCGGATTTCGAGAACTTATGGGCTCACAAAATGAGGCGAGGGGACCGGAAATTAATCAACGGGCGTTGTAAAGATAATTAAAATACATGATTTTTAACGCAATTCTCACCTCCCCGTTAATACTCTTTGGCGAGGAATGTTGCGACTTAACTTCGACAGGGAGCCAAGCGGTTTCATTAGCGGTTTAACTGAATCCTTCGATCAATCAGTCCAGTGTCATCCAGCAAGGGATCTTGAAAAAGTTTAGTTTTTCGTGTTTTAAAAACTATGTCATGAAATCAAAAATTGTCAACCATTCGATATTATCTACAAGAAGTTTTGCTTTTCTTGTTTAAAAATGTATGTCAGTACACCAATGGTCAATCATTTCGTATTATATACAAGAAGGTTTGTTTTTTCGTGTTTTAAAAACAATGTCATAAACAAATGGACCAGTCAAAAACAAGTTTTGTATTTTTGTGAGTTTAAAAAAGTATATCGTTAAACAAATGATTAGTTAATCGATATTGCCTACAATAAGTCTTTTTCTGTGTGTGTTTTTTAAAAACTATTCATCATCAACAACAACCAAAAAAAAAAAACAACAAAAAAACAAATTTTTTTTTTAAAAATAAATTATCAACTAATCGATATTATCAACAAGAAGTTTCGCTTTTATGTTTTTACAAAATGTCTCTATGTCAATGATCAATCATTCGAAATCAAAGTTTTCAATCATTTACTACTCTCGACTTTTCACCACATATGGTTCTTATACGATTATTTAATCTTTTCTTCTGCTCACAGTCCATGCAGTATGGTCTAAGCATCATCTTGTCTGTCCACAGTCTTCTTTCTCGTTCACTGTTGATTATTTTTAATGCAGACGGCATTCTTTAATCAGCTCATTGAGAAATTGTAACAATTTCACAGCAACCAAGTCGCCCCATCTGTTCCTGTGCCAACGAAATCCGAACAGAATGTCCATCACTGTCTTTTATGAAAAATGTCCATCACTGACCGTTGTGAGAAATGTCCATCAATGTCTCTTACCAGAAATGTCCATCCCTGTCCATTGTGAGAAATGTCCATCCCTGACCCTTGTGAGAAATGTCCATCTCTGTCCCTTGTGAGAAATGTGCATCACTGACCCTTGTGAGAAATGTCCATCTCTGACCTTTGTGAGAAATGTCCATGACTGTCCCTTGTGAGAAATGTCAATCACTGTCCCTTGTGAGAAATGTCCATCTCTGAACTTTGTGAGAAATGTCCATCAATGTCCCTTGTGAGAAATGCCTATCACTGTCCCTTGTGACCAATGTCCATCACTGTCCCTTGTAACAAATGTCCATCAATGTCCCTTACAAGAAATATCCATCAATGTCCCTTGCGAGAAATGTCTATCAATGCCCTTTGTGCGAAATATCACTCACTGTCCCTTGCGAGAAATGTTTATCAATTGAGCCTTGTGAGAAATGTTCATCAATTGACCCTTGTGAGAAATGTCCATCACTGACCCTTGTGAGAAATGTCCATGAATGTCCCTTGTGAGAAATGTCCATCAATGTTCCTTGTGAGAAATGTCCATCAATGTCCCGTGTGAGAAATGTCCATCAATGTTCCTTGTGAGAAATGTCCATGAATGTCCCTTGTGAGAAATGTCCATCAATGTTCCTTGTGAGAAATGTCCATCAATGTCCCGTGTGAGAACTGTCCATCAATGTTCCTTGTGAGAAATGTCCATGAATGTCCCTTGTGAGAAATGTCCATCAATGTTCCTTGTGAGAAATGTCCATCAATGTCCCTTGTGAGAAATGTCCATCACTGTCTCTTGTGAGAAATGTCCATCACTGTCCCTTGTGAGAAATGTCTATCAATGTCGCTTGTGAGAAATATCCATCACTGTCCCTTGTGAGAAATGTCCATCAATGTCGCTTGTGAGAAATATCCATCACTGTCCCTTGCAAGACATGTTCATCGCTGTCTCTTGCAAGAAATGTTCATCACTGTCCCTTGCAAGAAATGTCCATCACTGTCCCTTGCAAGAAATGTTCATCACTATCCCTTGCAAGAAATGTCCATCACTGTCCCTTGCAAGAAATGTTCATCACTGTCCCTTGCAAGAAATGTCCATCACTGTCCCTTGCAAGAAATGTTCATCACTGTCCCTTGCAAGAAATGTCCATTACTGACCGTTCTGAGAAATGTCCATCACTAATCCAGTAGCACACACTCTCTCATTCATACGACCTTCCTTAAAATGAAATCAAACTGTCCAGACCTTCTCTGTTGATCTCCTTCTGCCTCTCTTGTCGGCCAGCCTTCCTGTTGTCCTGACGTACTCCAGTTTTCCTTCTTGTCCCGACGTACTCCAGTTTTCCCTCTTGTCCCGACGTAGCTAAGGAATACAGATTGCCTTCTTCTGTGGAGAGCAATACTTTGTTATGTCTTCATGTCTATCATCTGTGGCTTGTGTTTTGCGAACGCGCTTCGTAATGCTAAAGTGCTGGGTTCGATTGCGCATGCAGGCCTTGCGCCTTACGTTGGTTTTGACAGTGGTATCTAGAAGCCGCCCGTCCACAGAGCAATGGCAAACTAATAGACGTAAATTTACCTAGAAAAACCACAAGAACCACACACACACAGAATTGCTGGGGTTGCTTCTGCAATGTCCAGTAAAGGATACGCAACTAACTGGTTTTTAACATGTCTATTAAGGCAACTTCAGTAAGATTTGTTCCTGTCATGCTTTTCTTATCGTTCTTCTTTACAACCGCATTTCTGTCTGTCTGCCTGTCCGTTGGTCTGTCTGTCTACCTGTCCTTCTGTCCCTCCGTTAATCGGCCCGTCCATCCGTCTATCTGTCTGTCTATCTGTCCGCCTATCTACCCCGTCTGTGTGTATAATCTGTCTGCCTGCCTGTCTGAAAACCGAGTACCAAGAAAGTAAAGGTAGCGGATATGATGTTACTTCATGAACTGATTGGTGTAGAGAACTATGGATATATCCCTTAGTGCCCCCCCCCCCCCCGAAAAAAAAAGTAATATATCTCTCTGTCCCATATCAGGTGTTAGACACAATTATCCACAAATTAGAAAATAGTCTGATGAAATACAACTTCCACGCAGATTGAATTTATTAACTGCCTTAACTCACCAGTGGAAAACGGCGCAAACAAATTAACTTATCTATAACATTCATTCTTTTACAGCGTTGTGTGACTCACTACTTACAGGAGAGTCAGGCCTCGCTAGAAGAACTCATAACATACTCAAGCAACTGTGACTTGTCCACGGGCTGTCGTTGTTACAACGCGCCGCGCAACAAGAACCAACATAAACAGCTCTTGTAATCACCGGGCATGCGACTTCTGGCCTACGATAGTCACGTGACCCGATCAAGAGTTCTGGTGTTAACTGACGCGTGACTTGGCTCCGTGCCGTGACTGTGTTTGTCCTGGCTGTGTAATGGAGTCACCAATGACAGCTCTTTGCAAAAGTTACACAGAGTGAAGCTAATTCTTTCATGTATATTCAAGGGCTTGAAATGAAAAAAAGAAGTTACAATAACCATGCCACTGTGTCAAGACATGTCAATATTATTGTTACTGATGTCAAGAGTGTTAAGCATGAGACATTAAGGTAAAGACGAACACAATGACGTCATAATAACAGTTTGAGGTAAATTTTAGGGAAAGATATATAACCGAGTGGTCTCCCCATTTACATACCGCTACACACTAGCTGGCTTCTGATTAGACTACCTACACACCACCTTACTTCTGAAATGTCAGCCTCGAGCGATCCCACTTTCACACAATGTCACGGGGATATTCCGCACTCGAGCTGATCCCGCGTGTTGTATGTTTTACCAAGCGATGGTTTTTACGCTTCTAAAACATTTAGATACTGGGTCTAACACACAACCCCTAGAGAGTGACAAAACATATGTCACAGACCATCTCTTTCACGGAAAAAAAAACGTAAATGCAAGACAACAACAAAACTGTGACATCCATAACCTCGACCACGATAGACTAGTCCAGCCAACTCATCAAATTTAAAAGTGGCTGCCCTTCTCTTGACCAAAGAGAAGCCGCTTTCTTTTGCCACCCCGCCCCTTTTGTGTGTGTGTCTTTTGAGCAGTGAAGGGGTGAAAGATGCAGAAATTAATCATGATGATGATGATGATGATAAGGACAAGCGTGTGCCGAATTCTGCTGAAGTATTGAATGCGTGCACTTATTCCGGTTCCCTAAATTACGCTAAAACAAGCAAATGTAGCCTTTTGTAAGATTCAAAACATACTCCACTATTTGAAGGGTAAAAAAAAAAAAAAGCCAAAAGTAGTTATATGAAATCATCAAAGCTCTCAGACTACTAACATCATCAAAGCTCTCAGACTACTAACATCGTCAAAGCTCTCAGACTACTAACATCATCAAAGCTCTCAGACTACTAACATCATCAAAGCTCTCAGACTACTAACATCATCAAAGCTCTCAGACTACTAACATCGTCAAAGCTCTCAGACTACTAACATCATCAAAGCTCTCAGACTACTAACATCATCAAAGCTCTCAGACTAACTTCATCAAACCTCTCAGACTACTAACATCGTCAAAGCTCTCAGACTAACATCATCAAAGCTCTCAGACTACTAACATCATCAAAGCTCTCAGACTACTAACATCGTCAAAGCTCTCAGACTACTAACATCATCAAAGCTCTCAGACTAACTTCATCAAACCTCTCAGACTAACATCGTCAAAGCTCTCAGACTAACATCATCAAAGCTCTCAGACTACTAACATCGTAAAAGCTCTCAGACTACTAACATCATCAAAGCTCTCAGACTACTAACATCATCAAAGCTCTCAGACTAACTTCATCAAACCTCTCAGACTACTAACATCGTCAAAGCTCTCAGACTAACATCATCAAAGCTCTCAGACTACTAACATCATCAAAGCTCTCAGACTACTAACATCGTCAAAGCTCTCAGACTAACATCGTCAAAGCTCTCAGACTACTAACATCGTCAAAGCTCTCAGACTAACATCGTCAAAGCTCTCAGACTAACATCGTCAAAGCTCTCAGACTACTAACATCGTCAAAGCTCTCAGACTAACATCGTCAAAGCTCTCAGACTAACATCGTCAAAGCTCTCAGACTAACATCGTCAAAGCTCTCAGACTACTAACATCGTCAAAGCTCTCAGACTACTAACATCGTCAAAGCTCTCAGACTACTAACATCGTCAAAGCTCTCAGACTACTAACATCGTCAAAGCTCTCAGACTACTAACATCGTCAAAGCTCTCAGACTACTAACATCGTCAAAGCTCTCAGACTAACATCGTCAAAGCTCTCAGACTACTAACATCGTCAAAGCTCTCAGACTACTAACATCGTCAAAGCTCTCAGACTAACATCGTCAAAGCTCTCAGACTACTAACATCATCAAAGCTCTCAGACTAACATCATCAAAGCTCTCAGACTACTAACATCGTCAAAGCTCTCAGACTAC
>CAJHNH020000612.1:556025-563525 GCA_905116865.2 Candidula unifasciata
TTACAGTCTTAAATTTGAAGAAGAAAAAAGAGGCAGGTGAGTTTATTTATCTGCATGCAATTTGTTCCGTTTCCAAAAGTGATCCAATGTTAGTTTGCAGAAGCACGACCAGAAATCGAATCGGCCCGTCATTTCCGCTATGAGTAATGTCCAATTTTGAGCGAACAAAGAGAAATATCTGCTGCGAGTGGTTGCCAAATACTGTCTACAGCAGAGACATTGTGTGGAATCAAATTTATTGGTTTGTCTGTTAGCGCGTCTGCATGGCTGCAGATAAGCATGTATACAACCGGCTTTTTAAAGGCATACAAGAAACGGCTGGCTGACCGAGTAAGATCGCAGGGTTCTCATTTGGAACACACAGGTTCGAATCCTCGGTAAGGCGATAGATATATTTTTAAAACCCTGACTTGCAAAGGTCATGGTGGCGAAAATAAACCAGTCCCAAATATAACTGGACACTGTCGACAGCTTCGCTAATACCAAGTTGAACGTGGCCAAATTTGTAACGGTGATTGCACTAACCATGAACGAATTTAACCTGTCCCCCGAGAAGCCGCAAAACCGACACTGCTGGTTGGGTCAAATTCCCTCTAACCCTTAATTTTCCGACTTGTCCATAGTGGCCTGTTTAATCTTTTCGCGTCGGAAAGTATCAAAACAGGCCGTTCCGGTATAAGTGCAATGCTCACGTAAATGCCACTTAACTTGCGTGGCTATAATGACTTGTTTACAAGAAGCATCTGATTCTTTTTACACGTGTGCAGATGTTTAACAGGCTGGCAAGGGCCATAGTTATACTATAAATAGCTTTTGTGGGTGGTTTCTTGTGATAAACTGGCTTTATTTATAGAAGACAAGATGTCATCATTTACTGTTAGTCACCGTGGTACCCAGCGGCCGGGTCATAGCGTAGAAAGGAGTCATCGTGTTAAATTTATTTAATCTTAAAAAATGTAACCTAGTTGTTTCTCTGCTGCATCCGTTTTTACTGAGAAGCCCATTTCGTCAGTGGGTAAGTTTAGTTTGTTTATGCCGAAAAATGGCATTTTAAGCAATTTTGTGTGTGAATTGTGTAAAATTTTTGCTTTTTTACTAATTACATTTTTGTGTGTGGAAAAACACGAAATTTGAAAATTACGGGGTTTGTTTACTGTTCTTGTTAGGTCACCGGAGTAAAAGGGTTAAAAGACGCAACATTAATGTTACTGGCTGTTTTCGCACCTACACAAACATTTATAGGACTAACAAATTAAAGCAACAACAGGAAGCTTCTAATCTGATGTAAAGGAAGAATAAGGATATGCCTGCATTAACTGGAAATAGCATTCGGGGTGGGGTGGGAGGTTTCTTTAAACCAAGTAGCTTTTTAAAGCTAAGTTGGCGTAACATTTTCTAGTAGCCTCAATGATAGAGGTTAAAAGGTTCTCGGCATGAGTAACTTTTTTTTTGGTATGTGTTTTTAAGACACAGCGGAAAGTATTCAATTAAACGCTTTACCCTGGTTCGTTTTTTTATTACTTTCTTCACACATCTTTATAAATTTCAATGAGAAATATATATATATATATATATATATATATATATATATATATATATATATATATATATATATATATATCTGCGAACTTCTCATTCTGTGGCGGGTGCCTTGTTTTTTTTTTTTCTTCTTCTTCTTCTTCTTCTTCTTTTTTTTCTTTTTTTTTTCTTCTTCTTCTTCTTCTTTCTTCTTCTTCTTCTTCTTCTTCTTCTTCTTCTTCTTCTTCTTCTTCTTCTTCTTCTTCTTCTTCTTCTTCTTCTTCTTGTTCTTCTTGTTCTTCTTGTTCTTCTTCTTCTTATTCTTCTTATTCTTCTTCTTCTTCATTTAACGTTGACCACTTTCAGCTAGGTCAGAAAACTTTTCTGCTCTCTGCCCTGTCCGCTATATTTGTGATAAGGTTTTTGGTCCTCATCTTACCTGATTTTGATTGTGCTTTCTTTGCCTTGTAAGGTGTAGCGTCTCATTTATGTTAATTAGTTCAAAGACGTTTTCAGTTCTGACATCTAGTTCCCTAGTAACCGCCTGCATGCACCAGGGCCACCTATCAGAGACCAACTTTGAAGAGCTAACTAACTAAAAGCGAGAAAGGCTGACATCGTATGAGTTCTTCTTCTTCTTTTGTCGTCTCACTGACACCAGGTTGTAGCCTACTGTCGTGGTTTTGTCGTCTCACTGACACCAGGTTGTAGCCTACTGTCGTGGTTTTGTCGTCTCACTGACACCAGGTTGTAGCCTACTGTCGTGGTTTTTGTCGTCTCACTGACACCAGGTTGTAGCCTACTGTCGTGGTTTTGTCGTCTCACTGACACCAGGTTGTAGCCTACTGTCGTGGTTTTGTCGTCTCACTGACACCAGGTTGTAGCCTACTGTCGTGGTTTTGTCGTCTCACTGACACCAGGTTGTAGCCTACTGTCGTGGTTTTCTGTATTTGTCTTGCGCTTCTCGGGTGGCTTGGGTGATGGTTTTGTTCATCTTTTTGCAGGTTTCAGCTACACCATTTATCCATCTCTTTCTTTGCCTCTCCTTTGCCTTCCTCCTAGATGCTCGCCGGTAAAAAGTATCATATGCAGTTTGGTCTGACTGCATTCTCACTAAATGGCCGAACCAGCTCGGTCTCTATCTGTCAAAATAATCCAGACCTATTCTTATTCCAATTTTCTTTATAATGCTGGTATTCGTAACCCTGTCCCCTTTTGTGGTGTTACTGACGTTGTGGAGACAGAACATTTTACGTGTAGTCGCAGGCCGCGTTAGCGCAGTCGATAAGAGGCTCGCTGTCAAATCCAGCTGCGACTCGCTGCAGCCCACGGTTGGTGTTCGAGCTGTTTTTTGCTGGAAAGGAGACACTTGGGTGTCTAAGCAGTGGGGCTACCTAAGGGCTGACAGCATTTGCCTTCTGCATTCTGACTTCTCTCTATAGGATTATCTGATTGTATGACTTAATCCAGAAATTAGGTAAGCCTCCACAGCATGTAACGACTGGATTCAGCGAGCGTGCAGAGTAAAAGTCGAATGTATCTTTTTCTCTCTCACACCCCTCCCCTCCCCCAACTTTACCTATTGTTGACACCGTAAAGTGTCGCAAAGAGAAGTTATAGTTTTATGTTTTTTGCCACATGCTAGCTTGTGTTAATGTCATGTTGCGTTGCATCTCTTGTACTTTATCCATACATCTCTTTCTTGGTCGGCCTCTCGCCTTGTAGCCTGCTGTTCTCGTGTACTACGATGACCAAACCATTTGCTTTTTCTGTTTTATGAAATTATTAACCAGTACTGTGCTTACCCTTGTTTTTATTTCTTTTTTGTGTCTGTGTTTTTTTCCTCGGTATTTCTTATGCAAGCTATCTCACGTGTTGTAATTTTCCTGTGTGTTTTCCTAGGACTGCTTAGATCTGACGTTGGAAGCACAAAGCTGGTACGAATAACACATTTATCAGCTGTATATATGTGTGCGTGTTGATATTGTGATGCTTTTTGGTGTCTTATTCACAAACAGGCGACAAGGCGACTTTAGGCACGCTCTGTAAAGAGCAGAAACAATCTCTGTACCCATCTGGTACACATTTTTTGTTATTTTGAAGCCCCACCCTGGCTGTTGCCGGGGGCCCTAATATAATCTAATTGTTGAATGGGGTTTCTGGGACCTCTCCCCTGATGATGCTCATCCGCATCTTGGTACTTTGTATCACCGGGTGTAAAAAGTCAGTCACCAAAGAGACCGTGGTAATCTAATGCACCAGAGTCCATCTCCAGCCACGTCTTGTGGATCAAGTTGGAGACGGACAAGACATTGCGACTGAGGCAGCTTTTTTACTGGGATCCAAATCATGGGACAAGTTACTGTTATCAGTGTGATGTGTTTGACTCTATCTGCTGTCAGTCTGTCTACCTGACTGCCTGCCCGCTCGCCTGCTTTTAATTGTCAGCTAAATATAAACATTTTGATTAACTCATAGAACACACCCACCCACTATACTTGTCTCCCCGGGTGCAGTGGGACACTTTTTAAACATACCTGACTTAAAATATCACCTCAACAAGCCCCAACAATTGTCAGGAAAGCAGGAGACAAGAAAAAGAGAGCTTAGAAACTTCTAGACGCAAACGTCACCTGTCATTCCAAATATGTGCCTCGCACGTAGCAGTAATCAGGACACAGTAAATTATGGTATTGTTGGGAAACAATCCTGGAACCAATGAAAGGATCGAAAAAAAGAGAAGACATGCGACATAAAGCCTGTGTGGGGGTGGGGTGTCTGGTTGGGGGGTTGGGGTAACGACAACTTCCGTACCTGACAATATTACCTGGGTGATTTTCAATGTGAAGGTAGTACGACTGGTCGGTATGATTTCTGGTCGATAGAATCGTAACATTGTGGATGGAAATTAGCTGATGTTGGAAGAGGAAGGGGAAGGGAGAGAGAGAGAGAGAGAGAGAGAGAGAGAGAGAGAGAGAGGCAGAGAGCCAGAGAGCCGGAAAAAGGTGGCAGAAGGTATTACTTGTAGACAAAGTGAGGGAAGTAGAGGAAGAAACAGATAGTGTGATAGACAAAGGTAAAGAGACAGACAATGTGACAGATAGTAAGACAGAGAAAAGTAAAGAGACAGACAGTGTGACAGACAGTAAGGCAGAGAAAAGTAAAGAGACAGACAGTGTGACAGACAGTAAGACAGAGAAAAGTAAAGAGATAGACAGTGTGACAGACAGTAAGAGAGAGAAAAGTAAAGAGACAGACAGTGTGACAGATAGTGAAACAGAAGTAAAGAGACAGACAGTGTGACAGATGGTGAAACAGAAGTAAAGAGACAGACAGTGTGACAGATGGTGAAACAGAAGTAAAGAGACAGACAGTGTGACAGATAGTGAAACAGAAGTAAAAAGACAGACAGTGTGACAGATGGTGAAACAAAAGTAAAGAGACAGACAGTATGACAGATGGTGAAACAGAAGTAAAGAGACAGACAGTGTGACAGATGGTGAAACAGAAGTAAAGAGACAGACAGTGTGACAGATGGTGAAACAAAAGTAAAGAGACAGACAGTGTGACAGATGGTGAAACAGAAGTAAAGAGACAGACAGTATGACAGATGGTGAAACAGAAGTAAAGAGACAGACAGTGTGACAGATAGTGAAACAGAAGTGAAGAGACAGACAGTGTGACAGATGGTGAAACAGAAGTAAAGAGACAGACAGTGTGACAGATGGTGAAACAGAAGTAAAGAGACAGACAGTGTGACAGATGGTGAAACAGAAGTAAAGAGACAGACAGTATGACAGATGGTGAAACAGAAGTAAAGAGACAGACAGTGTGACAGATGGTGAAACAGAAGTAAAGAGCGTCTACAAAGAGAAAGAATTTAGCGTCAGACAGAGGGAAGGCAAGTACCACAGAGAATGACATATAATGAGCTGTAAAGAATGATAGATAGAGCAGCCATAGGGAGATAGAGAAGGGTAGAGACAGAGAGACGTACACGAAAGAAGAGAGAGAGAGAGAGAGAGAGAGAGAGAGAGACAGACAGACAGACAGACAGACAGAAAGAAGAGAGAGAGAAGAGTGAGACAGTAGCAAATTAAAAAAAATTATGACAGATAGTGATGTGCACACATGCACACACACACACACACACACACACACACATATATATATATATATATATATATATATAAAATTATATATACGAGGAGCGGCTGGCCCAGCGCTTACCACGTCGGGATGACATGCGGGAGATCCGTAAGTGATGGCGTTTTTTTTTCTGTGGCGACATCACTAGCCGTGTGCCCTAAATTCCCATGCATACGACCCCCTGTCTGCACCGCCTCAAAAGTGGCACATACGAACAGTACTGACATATTTATATATATACACACCTTTCCCACTGCACTATATATATATATATATATATATATATATATATATATATATATACATATATATATGTATATATATATATAGTACAGTAGGAAAGGTACATAGAAAGATATATATATATATATATATATATATATATATATATATATATATATATATATATATAAAAGAACAAGTGTCAAAATGAAAATCAGACTGGGGGATACAATGACAGATAGTGAGAAAGACACAGACAGAGATACACACACAGAGAGAGAGAGAGAGAGAGAGAGAGAGAGAGAGAGAGAGAAAGAGAGAGAGAGAAACACACACTTAGTAAAAGAGAAAGACAAAAATAGATCAATCGCGAGAAAGACAGAAGGAGGGGGGAGAGAGTGTGGTGTGTGTGTGTGTGTGTGTGGGGGTGTGTGTGGGGGGGTGTTGAGAAAGAGACGAAGAATGATACAGAAAAAAAAATTATAAAAAAAAAAAAAGTGACAAAGAATGAGCTTGTGACTCGAACAGAAAATGAGCATTCACTTTTTCTCATAAGCCACACAGTGAGTCCAAGTCATCTGTTGGAAGCTGCCACAGATTAAGGGGGGAAGGAATAACTGGAAACTAATGCACACTGACTGACTGATGCTCGCGCTGGCAAACCAATCCGATAAACGGTGTGGGGATTACAGGAAATTGCGCGTGTAGGGTAATCGGTTTCTATTCACAGACAGACACACGGACATGCAGGCAGACAGGCGGAGACATGCACGCAGAGAAAGGAGGGGGGGGGGGGAGAATAAATGGACAAATAGAAAGTTATATCGATAAACAGACAGATAGGAAGATGAAGAAGACAGACAGATAAAGAGACAGACAGACAAACAGACGACAACCAGACAGAGGGACAGACAGACAGACAGACAGACACATAGATAGATAGATAGATAGATAGATAGATAGATAGATAGATAGATAGATAGATAGATAGATAGATAGATAGATAGATAGATAGATAGATAGATAGATAGATAGATAGATAGATAGATAGATAGATAGATAGATAGATAGATAGATAGATAAGATAAGACAGTTTTATAGATGGATAGATAATCTTCTTTTCTTTTTTGTTGTGTTCACCGTCTGTAAGCTCCGGCGGAAAGACTGCTTTTTTTGTCCGTTTGAACTTTGGCTTTGTGCCAGTCCTTGAGTTTTGCGTGTACACTCGTTTTGTTGGCTTATTTGTGCGCGGCTGGTTGTTCCTTGCCGCTAGGACAGACGCACTTCGAATTTGATTGAAATCCCCAATTAGTCGACTCCTACGACATGCTTACTAAGGATTCAGTTGGTCTTCTACTGTTGCCGCCTACAATGGGGCCCCAAAACCCGTACGGGGGCAGACAGATACTTAAAATCGATACAGATATCTACAAGCCAAGAATAAATGATAGCACACAGTAACGAGAACAATGATTGGATGATGGATGTTGCTGCACGTGATTATTTTTCATTTTGAGGGATCTGACTGTGATTTGTGTGTGTCATAATGTCAATCAATCCCTCAAGCAGAATCTCTCTTTTATATTTTCATCTTCCTCTGTTCATCTCTCT
>CAJHNH020000612.1:567199-578716 GCA_905116865.2 Candidula unifasciata
ACCTTTTTTAAGTGTTTCGCAGTTTTGTAGTAGGTATCTTCTTATTGTTTAACAGGGTTTTATGTGGTTTTGAAGGAGAAATCCCTTACATTAGGCACGGGCGAAAGGAGTGGAGATGTGACAGCTGCCAAGCGATTGTCGCCCTCAAGTTGCTCCAGCCAATGGTCGTGATCTGTTCCAGGAATCGAGGAAGAGTGGGCAGCCATCCCACAGGCCCACATCAGACATCTGATCACATCCATGCCCAGGAGATGCCACTAACTGATTCATGCAAGAGGCCACACACCATACTAAGGGGAAAGGCCGTACGCCTAAAAGTTTTTGTGATAAGAAGAAAGCGTAACAATTAATTGGTGGAACTGTAACGTATTCTTGTGTGAAATTTGAGCAATTTTACTTATTGCTTTACAAAGATGCAGAATGTTAAAATTGTGAGTATGTATGTTCCTTTTAGTAGCCATGCGTTTCTTCGTTTTTGGACAGTATAGCAAACACCTAAACATTTTACGTATTCCTAAACCTAGAATTGACCTTCGCAAAACAAACTAAACGCACTCTGCAGCTAAACTGTGGAACCATCTTCCACAACAAATCAAACGTCTAACTAGCCCATATACATACAATTGGAAACTGTTGGAATATTATCTGAGCACAGATTACATGCCCCCTTGAAAGATAAAAGTATGTTAGAAATAGTGTAAATATCCCGTACATTAAATACAATTACAATGATTTGCTGTGGTTAGAAACGTAGGTGTAATTCGAAGACTTAACATTTAACTGCTGCTTATAAGGTTTACTATTACGTGTTAACAGAATGATGTATGAAAGGAAGGACATTTGAAGGGCACAATGTCAGACGGGCCTGCGTGCCCAGTTCTTCTTCTTTTACTTCTTCTTTTCTCTATTCCTGGAATACTTGCAGCGTCAGGACAGGAAAGATATTTATGGAACTGGCCCTTATGTTTACTTTGTATAATGTATACTTCAGTGTATCTGCTATTTGTGCGGTCCACGTTCTGCGTGGTCGACCTCTGGTTCTGTTAAAGCTGTATCTAAATAACATTGCTCTCTGTGGTGACCTATCTGATGCCAAACTTATTTTATGGCCAAACCATTTGATTTGTTGTCTACCTATAAAGTTCAGTATTTGTTTTGTGCCGACTCTCCTCCTAATATCATCGCCCTAAGTCGATCTTTCCTTGTTACGTAATTCTTAACTCTTTGAAAATAAAGTCCCTTTCTTCATTCGTCTCTCTCTCTCTCTCTCTCTCTCTCTCTCTTTCTCTCTCTCTCTCTCTCTCTCTCTCTCTCTCGTTCTCACTTATACAAGGACATACCTTTCTGTGGCAGTCTGACAGACATGGTCTATAAGGACAAATGGTCAATACAGACAAATTATTGTTTTGTTGCTTCTTGTATTGTAGGAGCGAGGTTTCTTCTTCTTGCCGTGAAATCACAAATCTGAAAGTAGTAAAATAAATTAGCATTCATCATAGTAACCGCCAATGTTTTTTCTTATAGCTACTATATCTACAGTATATATGATATAACGTCTAGTTTGAGAATGGAGGTGGAAGCGGTCACTGCTGCCTTCCGCTGGATTCATAATCAACTGAACACTCACGTAGTAATTTTTAACTGATTCACAGAGTATGATGAGAAAGGTAGAGACAGGCATGCACACATACATACACACATACATTGAAACATACATACATACACACACAAACACACACACATACACACATACATGCACACATAGACACATACACACATACATGCACACATACACACATACATGCACACATACACACATATACACATACATACATAAACACACATACATACCCACATACACACACGTACAAACTCACATACATACACACCCACACACATGCACACCACACACCCCAACGCATACATACATTAGAGAGAGAGAGAGAGAGAGAGAGAGAGAGAGAGAGAGAGAGAGAGAGAGAGAGAGAGAGAGAGAGAGAATAAAATGTATGACAACCAATCAAGTTACTAACATATTATTCACTGCACTATTGCCCCTCTATGTGCCAACCTTTTCTGTCTGTCCACCAAATTCTATCTGTCCGACAGTCACATTTTCTGCCTATCCGTTTACTTCTATTTGTCGAGCAGCCAAATACTCCGCCTATCCACCTGATTCTAAAAATTCTGAAAGTTAGATTTTCTGCTTCTATCTATTTAATTATACCTATCCGCCTATCGTCCTGATTCTGTCTGTCCGGCAGTCTGTCAGATCCACTGTCTATCCATTTGCTTATATTTGCCAGCATATCTGTAAGCCTACCTATGTTCACAGACGAGCACTTACATGTGTCTGATCAGCCTTCTTTTCATTAGGAAATGGACAGGACTAAATTATTAAACACTTGTTCAACAAGCATAAGATAGATACTGATGGTGGGTTGGGTGTGCTAGTGGCTCCGTCGATGCACCTCCACGGTTAGTTCGACGTTAGTCTCCCTAAAAAGAGTAGGTCACTTTCACAAGTTTGTTAGGCTGGTCGACTTTCCTGAAGGTAACGGATGTGTCCAGCTCTGTTGGTTGGTTTATCTGTTGTCTTGCATTTACGTTTTCATTCAGAGAAAGAGAATGCATATAACATAGGTTGCAGAACTCTCTGGGGGGGGGGGGGGGAAGAAGAGTTGTGTTAGACCCTGTTTCTCCATGTTTTTGGAGAGTTAAAGAGACGGTGTGCTAAAATAAACAAAACGCAATATCAACGGCAGTGCGGAACCACCCCCACCCCTTGTGCGAAGGTCACGCGGCTCAGGAACTACCAGTCAGAAGTGAGCTAGTGTGTATATGGGCGGGGTCTGGGGAGACTAACGTCGAACTAACCCACCTCCACCCTAGCGGGTCAAGTTTGCTTTTCTTCTTTGTTCACAGGCTGTAAGCTCCGGCGGAGGGTCCTGGTTGTTTGTCCATTTGTACTTTGGCTTTGTGCCAGGGCTTGAGTTTCGCGTGTACATCCTCTGTTTTGGCCTAGGTCAAGGGTTATGATATGCTATGAAAGCGGACAGAACGGAAACAGACTAACCAATTTCCCGTTTAATGAAATTATCAAATAAGCAGACATAAACGTTGTTTATGAGTACAAAGCGTGCACATGACAGACAAAGCTGGTTAGCATAGTAAGAGTCACCCAACTCTGAAGATTAGGGTAAAGTGGATTGAAGATCCGTGTCTGTCGGTAGTCTGAATTTCTGTTTACAATAAGCGCCGCAATGGGCACTTGAACTAAACCATAATCATTATACTGACCGAATGTTTCCAGGAAAACCAGAAAAGCTTCCAGAATATCAAAAACCTGATTACACTAGCTGCGGGGTAAATTCGGTGTCAAATTACAAGAAGCATCATCAACATGGGGCTAGTTGATGAGCCCAAGAGGTCATGTTTCTTCGTTTCAAGTTCCTCGTGTGGGCTCCTGGCCGCTATTTCTATGGAGAAGAATAGACCTACCCCCATCCCGACCCCTCCCTTTCCGCTCACACAAGGCTGTCATAAGACGCCACAAATAATGGATTTGATGAAAAAAATATATATCTGGTCCGAAAAGCGCATTATCGCAGCCTAGCTGTAAAATTAATCAGCTGGTGGCCCACAAGCAAAATCCGACCTCAGTTACACCGTTTAACCTAGAAATAAAAACATAATTGGGCATGTGTAAGGCGAGAACAACGTTTGTCCTTTGTAGGCCAGGGTAAATTGACGATGTTAGATATGACACAAAAACATACAAATTGTCAGTGCTCATGAATGGTAAACAGATGGGATATATGGTTATGAGTGATGGTAAACACAAACCAAATGTCAGTAAATATGATTGTTAAACATATACAAACATTTGCCAACTGAAGGTAAGGAAGCTTGAAAAATAGAACTTGACAGTAAGTGTGAATGGAGCAATAGCAAAGAGCTTGTAGCCAGAACAAATGTTCTTTGATGACAATCATTTCCCCTGCCGTTTGTGTTTCTGTCTGCTAATACTGAACTTAGTGAGCCCATTTTGTCATCTTGGACCAATTTATGGGACAACTGAGTGACACGATGGACGTTTCCCTGCAATCATTCGTCCTGGAATCATATAATTCTACAAATCTGAGCTAGATCAATGCTAAATTGTGACCAATTTCTCGGAGGAAACTCTGGAGTTATATAGGGAATAGAAAAAATCTGAAAGTCAAAGGATCAGATGGGAAAATCGATCGAGGAGTTCACGTAGGATGTGGTGTGACGTCACTGTAGTATTAGTGGTTCCCAGCTGCTTCACGATCAATCAATCAATCAGGTGCCGTCTCCATAGTAAAGGCTGGCTGCAATGGAACTTCAACACGCTTTGTCTCTTGTCTTGGTTGTGCTTTCTCTCTATCTCTTTCTCTCTCTCTTACACTCTCTCTCAGACTGCCGTTCGTCTATCTCATTGATTTTGTCAATCCGCATATACCAATGTCTACCTCTTGTTCTCGACCTTTCCCTCCATTATGGTTTTCAAAACTGGTATTCGTTTAATGAGACCAAAATTTTTCAATTGTCTCTCTCTCTTTTTTATTTTTAAATTTCTACCAGTATTTCACCTTTCATTCGCAGCTTTTCCAGAACCTCTGAATGTTGTGTTTATTTCGATGAAGTAGGCATATTCTTCTAAATAACCACATTTCCAGAGACCCAAGTCGATTTTCTGGTCACATTATGATATAATCTTTCAGCTTGTCAACCATCAACCCCCCCCCCTCCCCCTTTTTTCTCGTAATCAAACCTGTGACTGACAGAAACTTTTAGGACACGTTAAAGCACTTTATAATAGCTACGGTATGTCATTTCCAGAGAAGACAATTTCAGGAAATGTAAACTTTTGTTTGAAACTACAAACACACACTCACACGCGCGCACCCACACAGGCGCGCACACGCACACACACGAACACGCATGTACACATACACACATGCGCACATATACACATAAACGCGTGCACACATACACACGCATATACGCAGCAGACACACTCACACAGAGTATAGCAGAATGCATTGTCTGCTATATATCGATGTATCCAGTTAGATATCGGATGTGTGGCTAAGTCGATGTGAATGCTTCATAATGCCGGGATGCCGGGTTCGATCCCAGCTGCGGGCCATGCGCCTTGTGTTGGTTTCGACAGTGGTATCAAGAAAGCCAACCGTCCAGTAAGCAATGACAAACTACTGGACGTAAATTTGCCTAGAAAAACCACACAACAGCCAGGGGCTGCTGGGTTTGGTTCTGCAACGTCCTGTAAAGGATACGCAACTAACCTATTCAGTTAGGTACTGCTAAAGTAATTACCCTAACACATACTGGAGTCAACCATGCAATAAATTGTTCGTATCCTCGCCATTCACATTGCAAAAAAGAAATAGTGAATATTGTAGAAAATTAGTTTGCACCGCTTTGTCTTTCTAAACGATAGCATTATACTGGTCTATAGGTAGGCTGTGGTGTCGTGGCTAGAGCCTCGCCTGTGGATCCGAGAGTCCTCGGTTCAGATTCTGATAGAGCTGGCCTAATTTCAAAAATGACCATGGCTCCCAGGTCGACACAGCATTAAATGCCCAGGGAAGTAAAGGCGGCCGGTGTCATGTTGACCACATCACCAACCTAGTGCATATTGGTCTTTAAAATATAAGTGTAGTCGCGTAGTTCGCTCCATGACAGAGCCGGACTTTTTCCTCTCAAAAATAACCTTGACTTCCAGGTCGACCCAGCCCTGAGTAGGTACCGGGTGCAGTCCAGGGAAGTAAAGGCGGCCAACGTGATGCTGACCATATTACCCATTTTGTCTATAAAAATATAGGCGCACAAAAGGGACCTGTACTGTTACTTTTTACTAGTCGCATATGGACTGCACAGCATGGACAAGGGTCCTTTGTATGGAGGCATGGAACTGACAGCCCATGGCGATGGCGAGTGAGATTAGCAAAGCAAAGCTGCTCGTTCATGCTAAAAAAAAAAAAAAAAAAGTGTTTCTCACTTTGAGCATGGGATTTCAGGTTCACTGTTGCCATCACATATATTTCACACGCTTTTTCTCAGACACTGTGCTTTTAACTGGCAATCATATTGTCCTTAACCACTACTCCGTTCATAATTTGCAAGTCTATGCAACCCGCCAATGGCATCATGTTCCCGTGATACTAATTAAAAACAAAAAGCGGACGAAAATGACTGCATCTAGTAAAACTAGAAGACTAAAAAGACAATGGATGAGCTGATAAAAGTCGAAAAGAAGCAGCAAAGAGAAGAAGATGAAGTAGCGAACATAAGATTAAGAAGAAGACGGGCGAGAAGGAAAAGGACAAGGAAGAAAAGCAGACGGAAAAATAAAAAAGAGAGACGGAGGAGGGGGAGAAGGAAAAGCAGAAGTAGAAACAGAAGTATATTTAAAAATAAAGGAAAGAGGGGGTGATGGAAAAAGGGAAAAGGGGGGGGGGGGGGGGGAGAGAGGTGTTCAGGACGAGGGGGAGATAAGTATAAGAAGAACTCCACAGGAGAGCATGTACAGTAGGAGTCCACCGCTCATCAGTAGAGAGATCCCTCGTCGACGATTGTTTCGGCCCGTTACCATTCCTATACAATCTCAGAAGGTGAGCTGACCTGGGTCATGACTCCCAAGCCTCGAACATGGCAAATTACATCGGATATAGACTGAAAAGGGGGGGGGGCGGGGGGTGGGGAGGGGTCCATCATTTCCCTTCTCTAACAAATCGCATAAAACACTAGCCATCACGCAAGGTGAAACTACAACAAAATAGTTTGTAATTTCCTGTCTCGCTAGTACGTGCCGGGTACTGAGCGCAGACATCAAAGCCAGGATATGGAACGTCGCACCCTCGATATTACAGTGAGCAAGTTTATGCAACACTTTCACTCACAAGTGGGGCTAACCTCAGTACAAGGCTAGATTCAACAATGTCCAATCACGTCGATTTATGAACCTTGAAATATTTACTGACTCAAAAAAAAAAAGGATTTATATTATTTCATAAGAACTCTGGTTAGGTTATATTACCACATCAGCCACTGAACACCGCATAAACACACAGGACACTACATTCAAATGTAAACGTAAAGTGCCCCAGTATAAGGGGCTGAGTGGTGTTTCTGTAGTTGAGTGTTAATCTTTTCAAAGCAAACCTCACACATTTTAACAGTTTTAAAATATATAGAGCAAGTATCAAATTCTCAAAACGAATCCAAGGCACGGATTGGGGCCTTTATGCTTTCTCTTCTGTTTTTTGGAATCAAGAGGTGGGGGTGGAGGAGAGAGGCAATAGTGCAATGAATAATATGTTAGTAACTTGATTGGTTGTCATATATTTTATTCTCTCTCTCTCTCTCTCTCTCTCTCTCTCTCTCTCTCTCTCTCTCTAATGTATGTATGCGTTGGGGTGTGTGGTGTGCATGTGTGTGGGTGTGTATGTATGTGAGTTTGAACGTGTATGTATGTGAGTTTGAACGTGTGTGTATGTGGGTGTGTATATGTGTGTTTCTGTATGTATGAGTATATGTGTGTATGTATGTATGTATGTATGTGTGTATGTGTGTATGTATGTGTGTCTGTGTGTATGTGTGTATGTATGTCTGTGTGTCTGTGTGTCTGTGTGTCTGTCTGTGTGTCTGTCTGTCTGTGTGTCTGTCGTCTGTGTGTCTGTCGTCTGTGTGACTGTCGTCTGTGTGTCTGTCGTCTGTGTGTCCGTCGTCTGTGTGTCTGTCGTCTGTGTGTCTGTCGTCTGTCTGTCGTCTGTCTGTCGTCTGTCTGTCGTCTGTGTGGGCGCGTGTGTGGGCGCGTGTGTGGGCGCGTGTGTAGGCGCGTGTGTGGGCGCGTGTGTGGGCGCGTGTGTGGGCGCGTGTGTGGGCGCGTGTGTGGGCGCGTGTGTGGGCGCGTGTGTGGGCGCGTGTGGGGGCGAGTGTGCGGGCGCGTGTGCGAGCGCGTGTGCGTGCGCGTGTGCGGGCGCGGGCGTGTGAGTGTGCGTGTGCCCGTGCGTGTGTGTGTGTGTGTGTGTGTGTGTGTGTGGACGTAGCTACGGAGTTGAGTGCAGACGCTGACACAGGCGGACAGTTACTTATTAGCTGTCCGTTCTAGAGGCAGAGCACTTACGGTTTAAAACCGTGTGCAATGACGCTGGTTCAAATCTCTCGACTTTACCTTTACCTTTGTTCCCGTGAATGCCCAGCGTGTATTTATTTCCCGGTTACATATATAGAAAGGCATATATTATAATAAATACGAATAAATGGTCATTTGAGTTTCTTTTGGTACACACGAAACGAATTTGAAATTCATTTCTCTATGACAGCTTGGCTGGAGTTGGTTCAGGGTCTGTTCTCCATTGGGAAATAAAAAAAAAAAAAGGAGAAACAAAAAAGAGCATAAACGAATGGAATTACAAGTGGCACTGCTGAATCGTGGGATCAGACTCATAACTTATATATCCAGGACGTTTTTCAAATCAAACCGGACGATTTTCAAACCACCACTGAGAATGTTATTCAAATAAAACTGGACGATTTTTCAAAACACTCAGGACATTTTTCAAATCAAAATAAACATTTTTCAAACTAAAGTGGACAAAATGAAAGAATGTTTTTTAAATGCCTAAATTCGAGGGCATGCAGGAACTTAGGAGATTTTCTGGAACAAACATTACGTAATTTTTTTCTGGAATGTTCTATTGCGGTATCTATCAATAGAGGAATGCGCTTTTATCCGTTTATTGTACTGTCCTGTAAACTTAGTGAAGCACCCAAAAATGAGCAGCTAATCTCACAACGACGCCTTTCTGAGGCCTCGACGGTGTAAGAGAACTTCCTTAGTGCATAAAAAGGTTCTTATAAAGCTTGTGTTTGTCGATGGAAAAACTTCTAAAGAGGCAGCTCAAGTCGCTGGTATCAACGAGAGCACAGCCAGAAACATCATCAGTGCCTACAAACGAAAAGGTGTCATTTTCCAGCGAAGCTGAGGTGAACAACGAAAAGAAGATGACACCCAATGTCTTGCAGCGCGTTGAAAATATCGTTGAACGACATGCAGATGATACTTTGGTGCAGATACAGCAGCGAATGAAGGAGAACGAAGCTGACGTGGCCGTATCTTCAATTTTCAATGGCCTCAAAAAGCCTAAGCTTAAGATAACCTTATAGCAGTGCCATTACGAGCTTAATGGTGTCAAGAACATCACGATGATTTTAAGCTGGCAAACTGATGCTCTCGTCTTCTCAGCACATGCTCCACAAGACAAGGAGAAGTGCATCTTCATTGATGAGTTTAAATTAATCTTCATTTGCGGCGGAAACAGGTTCGCTCGAGGAGAGGGACACGATCAACCATTATCCTGCCCTCAGTGAGAGGCCGCATGAGGACACTAATTGTGGCGATGAGCAACCAAGGCGTAGTTCACCCAAAGATCATTGGTGATTCTACCTGCAATGGCGAAAAGTTCATTTGTCGAAGAGCTTGTGACGCGTATAGGTGGCAGGGAAGAGCTGAACGGTGCATGGCTGATAATGGACAATGCCAGCATCCAACCAGTTGATCTACAGAGAATCCTGGGCTCCGCCTATCCTCTAAAATTTCTGTCACATTACTCCTACATACTAAACCTGACAGAAAACCTGTTCTCCGAGGCGCTAGAGAGTTGAAGTTAAAAAGATAGGGAGGACATGGACAGAGTTACATGCAATAGCAAAGGATATAACTATTTAGCGAGGGCCTATGCTCCACTGGGGGCTAGAAAGGCAGAAGAAGAAAAGATGCTAATATAGTGCGTTTCAAAATTCTTGCCCTCACACTTTAACACATTTCTCACACCCTCCTGTACGAACAAACACAAATTTTTGCATGTGGTCTCAGGCTTCACTTGTCCATATGATTTTATATTTTACAGTTCGCGTTCGCCTGCTGTAAACGTCGGCTGAAACGTCGGACTTTAGCTTTGTTCCAGAATCTGCGTTTTACGTATAGTATGCAGACTCTTGGTTTCTTGCCTCTCAGGCAGATGTACTCCGACTTTGAAGAATGTCCCTACCTTGTTTACTTCTACGACATGCTTATTGTAGAGACAGTAGGTTTATTCTTGTTTTTCCCGAAATGTTCCCCTTTCCCTCTTCTCATAACATGGCCGAAAAATGATGACTGTCTCCTTCTGATGTCTGTGATAAGTTGTCTTCAGGCTTCCGTCTCTTTCAAAACGTCTTGGTTGCTCGTTTTGGCTGTCCAAGGTATTTTAAACATTCTTCTGAGGCCTCAAAGAAACTGTTTTGGTCTGCCTTCCGATTCTCCTGGACTCACAGCCATATGTTTAAAACGGGATGTATGGTAGCAAGCAAGAATTCCTGTTCTAACCCTCAATGACAAAGATATATTGCATAAGATGTTTGCTGCATTTGTCATATTCTGTTTCCTATCTCAATCTCTGATGTTTATACAATGTGCCCGGATACTTAAATTTTCTGTACTTGTCCCAAAATAACATCATTGACTTTTATTACACATTAGGAATAATCTTTTTCTTTGAAACAACAGTACTTCTGTGTTCCCATTGTTCAAAAACTGAGGGCCCTTCTTCCACTTTCTAACACCACAATGTCTAATCATTTCCTGTAGTTCTTTCTGACTTGTTGCTATCAAGACTGTGTAGTCACCAGCATAACGTAAATTGTTTATATTGTGTCCCACCAACCACAATTCCGGGCATATAAATTAAAGATCCATTATCTATTCACTGTATGGTAAAAATAATAATCAGGTGACAAGTACAGATTCTTGTCGTTACACAGTTCTTTATGTACTGAAATATACCTAAACATTTGTTAATTCTTATAGCTGCTCTCTGCTGCCATAAATATCTTTCTTATTCAGATATTATTATTATTAATATTATTATTAGACAGGTTTTTAAAACGTGAAATACAGGGATTGAGTAAGCTAACTATCCAAAAAGAAACCATACAACGACAGTTGATGAGAGAGGCCAAAGATGCCGGATGGGATTCCATTCATGCTATTGAATTTATGCTGCACAGGTTAGAACGGTATAGATGTAAAGATGTAATAAAATATAGGCAGAAAGGGGTAAATGAACAAGCATACATTTCAGACCCACCACACGGCGTACTAATCCTCACTTGTGTGAACTGACAGAATGGGTGATTAGAAAGCCATGGCCCTAGCCAGCTATGCAGAACACACCGCCATGACATCTGACAGTGAGGGATGAAACATTCGACGAGTAGTGCCCGAGAAGCTGTGACCAGCTGACGAGATATGTTCTATCCAAACGTGACCACCAAGTACCGGTGACAGGGGAGTGATTAAGATGGGTACGGCCATGAGGAGCGGGAAAGCGGTGGAATAAATTCAAGCCAGGGGCGTTGGAGAATTTAGTTTAGCCCCGGAACCGCGTGAGCGGACGTGTTAGGGCTGGATCGCTAGAGAAAACC
>CAJHNH020000613.1:0-175000 GCA_905116865.2 Candidula unifasciata
CTACTTATTATTTATTATTATTCTACCCGGAGGGACAGAGGTGACACACAGTCACGTACCTGAACAAAGCTAGAGCTGTGCTTTTGGAAGGAATAAGGCAAATCTGGAAATCCAACAATTACTGCAGAGGAACGAAACTCCGGACTCTACAAGAGCATCATTTTGCCAGTTCTTCTTTATGGATGCGGATCATTCGCTGGAGAATGACCAAAAAGGATACACACAAGCGGTCCACCTTACACTTCCACACATGACTACGTAGAATTATCAAAATTTTCTGGCTAGATACAATCTCAAACACTAAACTACTTTCAAGCCACCAAACCAAAGAAACTTTAGGACAGTATTGATTACCAAGAGAAGATGGAAATAACTTGGCCACGTTATGAGAATGACTTCTGATATACCTGCCAAAACAGCTCTCACATGGACACCAGAGGGAAAGAGAAAACAGGGGCGCCCAAAAACAACATGGAGACGAGCGATGGAAAGTGACCTGAGTGCGGCATCTTTGACATGGAAAACTGCACTGAAGATTGCACAGGACAGGAAAGCATAGAAAGTCCTCTCTGAAGCCTTATGTGCCACTAGGCATAACGAGAACTGATGATGAAATTATGATGATTGTTTACTACTTGGTTAGTTATTTTCTTTTTTAATTTTGTTGTTGTTGTTGTTAATTGTTTACCTGGTTAGTTGACTTCATCGTTGATTTGATGGTTTCTTGGACATGTTACTATATGGTTATTTGGTTCGTGTGATTGATGATTGGTTCATCGTCATTATCATCTCGTAACACTACGTGTCGTTGGGTCACCGGTTTCTGTTGACTGTCCGATCAGATTTCTCCACTTTTGTCTGTTAGATGCGATGGACTTCATGGTTGCATGACTGAGGTCTGTCCAGTCAGTCAGGTTCTGTAACCAGGTCCTTCTTAGTCTGCCTCTTCTCCTCTTTTTCTCTACTGAGCCCCGCAGTATTGTTTTTGAGAAGCCGTTAGATCTTATTACATGTCCATACCATTGTATTTTTCATCTTTTCACTGTAGTTAAAAGAGGTTCATTGTTGTCACTGTGCTGTATAGTTTTATGGCGAACTTCCTCGTTTGTTATGTGGTCTCTGTATGATATGTCAAGAATTTTGAATGACTGACTTTTACCCCACCAGGACATCACACAAGCGATAAACACCCGATGACACAACGTGCCACCACGTAGGCGAGGATCACTGTGGAGAGGTCCCAGAAACCGCGTTCAGCCTTAAGGCCGTATTTATGGACAGGCTATATTGCGGCCCCTGGCAAGAGCCAGAGTAGGGCTTCAAATAAAGAAAAATGTCTTCCTAAAAAGTACAAGAATTATTCTGAAACATCGCATTTCTAATGCCTGTATCTTTCTTTCAAGTTCAGCTGTTAAGGTCCACGTAAACATGATTGGATGGTCTGATAAATTATTGCCTTTTTGTTTGGTTGGTTGTTAATTGCTTTTTGATTGGCTGAGTCCGAAGAAGCTCAGCACTGTGCACCGACCATGTAGCACTAGCGAGTGTATTAATGTTGCCCGTGCAGCGACGTTAGGCTACTCTTTTTGATTGCCAACTGCCAAAGGACTTTTTACGTGCACAATAGTGCACCCCGTCGTCCGATCTCACTACCCAGAGACCAGGGGTAATTATTAGAAGTCCAAGTCAACGTGAAAAAAATCCCAGCCCTTACTGGGGATTGGACCCGGAACCTCTAGCACTCGGGGCGGACACCATCCCTCGAGACCACGCAGTCCCCTCTCTAAGGGAAAGAGGACTATGTACGTACAACCAACGTATCCTACGTGTCAAGACATTTGCTGTGGAAGACAGAGCCCCTATGTGCATGCTCGATGTGATATGATGTCAATTCTATAATCAATAATTTTATTATCTTACATGTGTGTGCGCGCGCGAGGGCGCGCCTGTTTACTTTTATGTTTTTGTTTATTTAGCCTTGTAAACTGCAGAGCGCAGAAATTTGTGTGATAACATTACCAGTGTTTCATGTTGCGTGCCCTATTCATAGCCAACATTTTTCCTCACCTACTGATTAACGGGAATGTTTCTTTCAGCCGCATCATTCCGAAGAACAAGCAATCGATCGATCGGTTTCCTGCGTCCAGGCTGCTGCCTAAAGGTTTATTACAACGAGATTTTTTTAAATCTAACTTTTTTACGGGAGATCGACACGGCAGATCCCAGATACCCTGTTCAACCTCTAAAGAAGTTATAACTGGGTAGCTATAACGGCCGCAAAACCGTTTGGTAAACATGCAGTCTTCTTGTACAGGTAAGGACGAAATGACGAAGAACAATGAGCTGACAATCCTTTTTATAGGTTGCCTAAAATAGAACGCTGACAACGTGGATTGCTCCTTTGTGTTAGCAGGATCAACCTTTTCCTGTCTGAATTAGAAGGCATTTTTGTGTTGTAATTTAACTAATTTTTTTTTCAACGAACAGACAAATAAATACTATGCCAAATACTTTGTCACGAAACAGAATATATAGGAAAGAGAAGATGAATAAATGAAGTGGTTGGAATTAATTCTTTTGTCTCTTCTTCGCGTTCACTGGCTGTAAACTCCGGCGAAAAGTTTTGGGTGTTCACCCACCTTTGAACTTTAGTCTTGCTGCAGAATGTGAATGAGTGCACGTAGGTTTTACACATCTGGCTGATATAATGCAGACTGTTGGTTACTTGCAGACGCACTCCGACTTCGAAGGATGCCCCCGTATTAGTCAACTCCCACGACATGCTTGTTGGGGAGGTCTATTCTTTTCTCCACAATGAAGCCCCTGAACTGACACGGTGCGGAATGAATTCACTGCTGGAGAGGACTATCATCACAGCACGCCGGACAGAACTATAGGTTCTCCAATCTTCTACTCAAAAGCTACAGATGTTATGTTGGGTGTAGAACAACAGCAGGGCATCGTGACAGAAGAAAAGTTTTAGTGGGGAAAAGACAGAGGGAGAAGGACACAAAAGATGCTAGACAGTCTGACATCATGGCATGCAGGATCATCTGTATCAGAGTTGATAGAAGGTACACGACGTAAAAGGTTGTAGGTATACTTCTTCTTCAGCCATCTTTGGTCATGCACGTAACCCACTGTGTGCCATCAACTGGGATGTCTTTTCAAGGTCTCTTGGTTTCCCCAAAGCTTAACTGTCAGGTCTACTGGGTGCTGCCACATGTTGCTCTGCAGCTCCGCCAAGAGAGGACAGTCTTGCAAGACATGTTCTGGAGTCTTTTCCGGACGAAGACACTATAGAAAGCTGTCTGGCTCATACCTAAGACCACTTTTCATCCAAAGTAGTAATGATCGAGAAGGTGGCTGATAAGTCCAAGATCAGCTCGCAAAGTTCTTGGGCAGGCGGCAACAGGTGGAAGCCGCAGTAAGTGTGGGATTAGCAATACGGTTCTTTTTAGTCTGCCTTTATTTCTCTGCCTGTGCAACCTCTGCTGCCTAGCAGGCTAATGCACCTCCATACACATCATATGCTAACGTACCACCATTGTATTTGTGTGTGTGTGTGTGTATGTATGTGTGTGTGCATTTGATGGCCTGTAGTTACCATGGTGCCCGGTAGCATGTCCATTGTTTCTAGTTGTCCAGCCCCCGATGTCCGATTGTGCTACTGACGATAAAAACATCCCTTGCTTACTAACACACTTAACTGAAATTCATAGCTCTTTAATAGAACTCTAAAAATAAACACCATTCAAATATTGCCTGTGTTCGAGTTTATTTGTTTTCCCCTGCTGGATTCTGTGTCGCTGAAATACTTGCCCTATTTTCGGATGCGATCTGGGATAGGTGTGGATTCCAGGAACGTTTTTAAAATCATCCATGCGTTGGCTTAAACGTTCTTTTCTTTATCATAACGTTCACAGGTTGTCAATTCTTACGCTGTAAATCTCTGGCGAAACGCCTCTATTCTCAGACGAAAAGAAGGGTGAGGCGTTTATCCAGAGATTTATAGCGCAGACAGATCAATGATGCAGAGACTAGAGATACTTCTTTTTCTTCTCCATGTTCACTGTATGTAAACTCCAGCGGAAAGTCCTGGCTGTTCGTCTGTGTGTACTTTGGCTTTGTGCCATGCCATGAGTTTTGCGTGTACATCCGTTTTACTGGTTTATTTGTGTGCAATTGTTTGTTTCTTGCTGCTCGGATAGATGCACTCCGAATTCGAAGAAAGCCCACAGATAGTCGACTCATGCGACATGCTTGTTGGGAAGGCAGAGGATCTATTCTTGTTTTTTCCCACAGTTGGGCCCAGGAATGCTATTAGAGAGAATTGATCTGGCACCATAAAGAATATGCATTATAAATACATCATACGAGTTGAAGAAAAACACTGCAGTAGGGCCCGACGGAGTTGGGTATGACCACATAAAGGCATTGAGCTATGACGACCTGAAGGAGATGGCCCACTGCATTAGAAAGGCATCCATACCTCAGAATTCGATGCACAGTTATGTAATCACACTTCCAAAACCATACAAGGCTCATTCAAAGCTTCATGGCGTACAATCATCATCTCACAAAATACGTTTGGGAAGGTCGTAGAGGAGATAGTCGCTGCCAAGCTGCAAGAATTTTAAGAAAGGGGACGCTTCTTCTAAAAGGTCTGGGGAGCTACTGGCCTTGAAAATTCAACCACTTTTGGCTTGGGGGATATGTCTGATTTTTCGTCAACTTCTGGATTTTGGTTTTGTTACAGAAGTTTGAGTTTGGGTGCACATCCCCGTGTCTGTAACAGGCACATTAGCGTGGCTTGGTATTCAAATAATCACACACGTATGCATGCTAAGTGACTCGATGAATATGCTTTAAAAAATCCAGGCTGGATTTATTAGGCAAGAATTGATTGCAACACTAAGCACTTTACGAATAGCTGCCCTAACCTTCATCTTTGTGGCAGGTGATGCTAGTGTTCAAGGGAACGAGCATGCAGACTATCTTGCTGACACTCCAGTTGCTATGGCTGGTCCAGGACTGGACAGAATTGACGTTATCAATGCTATGCGCTGCACTTACCGTACCGAGCACACCAAAGGACATGACTCTGTATCCCTGTCTAGACTGATGGACATGAGGGTGCAGCCTGGAGCTGCATGAAATGATTATTTCACTAAGGATACAAGACCTGATTTGATTGAATTGATTTGATTCAAGAACCGACACCACAGCACTCGGGGCATTCCCATAAGCGCTCCGTCCCCATCTTCAGCAGCCTTCAGATACTAATGGTGCCAGTAGCATTCTGATTAAACCTCCGTCTTGCCTTTCCTCTGAGCCTCGAGCATCTGCCAAAACCTCTCGTCACTCCCCGCTGCATCAATCTCACCAGACTGTGGTGATCCATCTGCTCCTCCGAACTGTACACGCTCTCCCACAAGGCACTAACCACGTCTGCTTTATCATGTATCAGTATTCCACCAAGCTGTACAGAGCCAGCCAGTTTATCCACCTGATCATTTCCCAACACCAGTGTGCCCCGGTGAAAAAATCCAGACAATACTCCTCACCCGTGTCCTCCGCAGCGAAGCATGCCACTCTGCACGAAGCATACCTGTTCTGATCTTCCTCAGCATGCTTTCTGAATCAGTTACAATCACGATGTGTGTGTGTGTGTCGTGTTCTTTAGCCAGCGGAAAGCCGCAGTGACCGCCTCCACCTCCATTCTTAAGCTGGATGTTGTGGTATCATACGCCAGGCTCTCCTGCACCAAACATCGACCATTAACTTTTGCTAAGAAGCCCCAAGCACTTCTTTTGCCTCTTGACACTGAACCGTCTGTGTAAATGATCAAATCTTCTGAGCGAGCATTATCTTGAATTAATTGCTGAATTTCCACCTCTGTGGCACCTGCTGGCCAGTCTCTGCATTCCCGGCTCAGCGTGATTATGACTCTACACAAGTCTGACTGTTCAGGTGACACTTTGACCCACTCTTTTCCTCGCCTAATGTTCTCAAGGATGCAACCTGTCTGATTGTGTCGTCTGCCTGAGCCATCCATGACCTCTTCTTATCAGCCGCTGACCCTTAACTGCACCCATGCTTCATGCAGAGGGAGGTCTGTGTCTGCAGCTACCCTGATATATGACTTCGCATGCAGCACAATGTGCCTACCTGCAACTCTAGTTTGGCCATCTTACTCTTTGAGACGGTAAGCATTCCCAGGCCACAATCAACCACTGACAGGATCAGGTGCTGATATAGTGTGAAAAGCATTCTCTGCTCTATGTCAATTGCAGCCATAGTCCTAAGTGCTTCTTCTTCTTCTTCTTCACTTCCTCTTTTACCGCTGTGGGTGTCGAGGGAGATATAAGGTTCTGTTTCTAGCTCTTTTGGCTGCCTCGACCATATACACATTGTGCTGTTGTAGAGTTTTTCTGATGTTATCCTTCCATCTTGTTCTTGGTCTACCCCGTGCTCTACGTCCTTTTCTTTTCATGTATGCTTTGTATGGTATGGTGTCACAAGGCATTCTCTCTAAGTGGGCAAACCATTTCACTTGCTGACTTTGTATGTAATCCAGAATTGGTTCTGTGCCGACTTGTTCTCTTATGATCTCATTGCTGGTCTGATCTCTTATGGTCACTCCTATAGCCCTTCTCAGACATCTCATTTCCGTGGTTACTAATTTTCTTTTATGGTTTGTTGTGAGTGACCATGTCTGGCACTGGTAGCACAGAGTTGGAATAAATATGCTTTGAATAAGATGTCTCTTTGTGCTGATTGGGATTGTCTTATGCTGTAAGAGGGGGGCTAGCTGTCCCATACTTGGTTTGCTTTACTGCATCTAATGTTAATTTCTTTATCCAATTTCCCGTCTTCGTCCTAAGTGCACTAAGTCCTTTTTGGCACCTCGTCACAACACTCTCCACATGGTCCTTAAATGACACGCTCCTGTAAAATGTAATTCCCAGATACTTCAGTTTGCGCTTTCTCTCTCTCTCTCTCTCTCTCTCTCTCTCTCTCTCTCTCTCTCTCTCTCTCTCTCTCTCTCTCTCTCTCGGTTGACGTTTCTACCATCTATCGTGAGTCTTGTGACATTAGCTTTAACGATCCTGTAGTCCAGAGAACACCACAAAACAGACGCCTTTTCTGGGTGGACAACAGCCATTTTTGTACACTACTAGGTCACTTTGTCTACTGTCGCTTGTAGCTCCCGGGCTAATTGTTCCCTCTCTTCCTATATGCAAGTATATCATCCGCAAAAGTCAGTATCCTTCCATTTTCTGGTGCTTCTAGGCTTGCAGGGGACATGACCTTTCATTAACCAACACAGAACAGGGACGTCCGTCGTTTTACACTTGTGGAGATTGTGAGGAGGAGATCGAAGCATCCATGGATCAGTCAGGAGTGCTGTGATGATAATTCTTTCTAATCCCTAATTACTAATCCCAGTGTCAATTCAGTTAGGGGGGGGGGGGGGGGGAGATTTACTGCCTCCCAAACTTACATGCCGTACAAGACGAGTAATTACCGGTGTCTCTTACGAAGTCAGAGAGCATCTGCCTGAGAAGCGAGGTACCAACAGTCTGCATACAAATAAGCCCGTTCTGTAAAACAACTGTCGTTGCTCTTTTGAAGTCTTTATAACCTACCCGGTTCTTTTCCTCACCACTTATGCCCAATTCTTTCTTTACCCTTTTCTGTTCCAGATCGTTTATATAACTCCTTCCATACAGATATGCATGACCCAATCTCCCTGTCGGGGTTCCGGGACCCACTGGGAGTTTGACGGAGGAGAAACCCACTGGCTACCTAACAAGCGTGCCGTAAATGCGACCAACAGGGACTTTTCGTTTGTTTGTTTTGTTGAGTTTCCCCCATCTAAGTTTGCAGTCTGCAAAATTAACACCTCAGGGATGAGAATCAAACGGGCACACATCCTTCAACCGCATAGACATATAGCACAGTTACAGCGGGGCTCCTGAAAGGTTTACAGGGCAACCAGTAGGCAAGTGTGGGTGGATGTGTGTGAAGTGTGGGTGGATGTGTGTAAAGTCTGGGTGGATGTGTGTGAAGTGTGGGTGGATGTGTGTGAAGTGGTGGGATGTTTCCTTGCAAGTCGAAGTGCTACTGTCTGAGAGGTGAGGAACCAACTGGCTGCTCAGAGTAAGCTAGATCCGTAAAACGGATGTACACGCAAAAGTCAAGTTCCGATACAAGACTCAAGTCTAAAGTGGACGAACAATTAAAACTTTCCGCCGCTGTTGACAGCTGATGAACGCGAAGAAAAAAGAAGAAGAAGATGGCGTATCAACTTCGTAGAATGATACATACAGAGGTAACACCAGTATGTTTATGCGAGTTAAACAGGGAGTTAATTTCTCGTTATGTCTTTGCTTCCTGATTTCATTTTGTGCATTTACTAAGTTGTCTCCCTCCACTTAAAATTGCACACTTCTTTAAAATAATTTTTAAACCGGGTGGAGACGAACAATAGATTATTGGCGCAAAGATACCCCCTCCTTAACCCCCCCCCCCCACCTAACAACTCCCCCCCTCCTCACCAAGAGAGAGAGAAAAAAACGTTTTCCTTGGGGGGGGGGGGGTGAGGAATAACAATTTTTTGCGGAAAAGGGGGAGGGTTCCCCCTCCCTTCCCCCCCAGCTCTTTTTGAGCACCCGACCCCTCAACTAACTTAAAAATAATTTTGTAAAGGAATAGGATGTCCATTTTAAGCATGTACAGAAATGTGCCTTACACATTTTTTCAATTATATAATACATTTTTGTTTAAACCATTCAACACATAATAAAAATAATAAAATTATTATTATTATTATCATTATTATTGTTATTATTATTACTATTATTATTATTATTATTAATATAATTAAAAATTGTCTGTGCAACCATTAGTATCAACAGTTATCAGCAGAGAATCGCCAAACAGATGTTAACATAGGAAATAAAGTGATTAAGGAGGCGAGGACGCCCCAGAGAAACCCTAAGACGAACGTTGATGAGAAAGGCCAAAGATGCGGGATGGGATTCAATCCGTTATATTAAACTGATTAAATAGGGTAGAGCGGAATGGAGTATACTGCGAGCCCTACGTGACATATGTTGAATCTTGAATGTTGAATTGAGAATAGACATCATAGCACTCAGCGAATAGACATCATAGCACTCAGCGAATAGACATCATAGCACTCAGCGAATAGACATCATAGCACTCAGCGAATAGACATCATAGCACTCAGCGAATAGACATCATAGCACTCAGCGAATAGACATCATAGCACTCAGCGAATAGGACATCATAGCACTCAGCGAATAGACATCATAGCACTCAGCGAATAGACATCATAGCACTCAGCGAATAGACATCATAGCACTCAGCGAATAGACATCATAGCACTCAGCAAATAGACATCATAGCACTCAGCGAATAGACATCATAGCACTCAGCGAATAGACATCATAGCACTCAGCGAATAGACATCATAGCACTCAGCGAATAGACATCACTGCACTCAGCACACTACCATACGCGCTCCGTCCCATTTTCAGCAGCAAGCGAAGAGTTCCAATTCCGATAATACCAGTAACTGTCTGACTGTATTTCCTATCAGTCTCGCCTTTCTCTTGAGTGTTGAGAGTAGACCAGATCCCCTGGCAACTCCCCGTAGCGTCATTCTCCTCAGACAGTAATGATCTATCTGTGCTTCTGCACTGTTCACTCGCTTCTAAAGGGCCCTCACAACATCCAGCTTGTCATACATCAGTTCACCACCAAGTGGTGCAGAACCAGCCAGTCTATCTGCCTGCTCATTTGCCTAACACACTGGCATTTTCTGGAGAAAATATCCCAAGGATGTTAACCCCCTGGACCTCTGAAGTGATGCTTGGATGTTTCCACTTTTCTCAACATGCTCTGTGAGTCAGTTACATTCACGGCATGTGTGTACAGTTGATTATCAAGCCAGCACATCCGGTAATGACTGCCTCCACCTCCATTCTCAAACTAGACGTTGTGATATCATAAGCCAGGCTTTGCTGCACTAGGCAACGTTTATTCGCTTTTGCTATGAACCCTCATACACTTCGTCTGCCTCTCAACACAGAGCCGTCTGTCTAGATAATTACATCACCTGAGTTGGAATTGACATGAATCATTTGTTGAACTTCTGATTCTGCAAAAAATGGTTACTACAAACCCACGGATTCTCACAGTTATCTCCTCTATAATTCGACTCATCTACTACCGTGTAAAAATTATATTCCGTATTCACATCATATCTGACATATCTGTCACAGCATTAAAATCTTGCTCTGGCGATCATACTACGCTCCTCGCTTTTTGAAAATCGGCTCATCCAAAGTTTAGGCATTCTTAGTCCGGGTGGTATTAATATCCAACATACCTTCATCTAAACAGTGTTACTCTTATCACATTTAAAATGTTAATTAGTTTTCCCCTTTATTTCATGTTATAACTTTATTCTATCTCTTATCAGTATCATTTATGTATCATTTACATTTGTATTTCTTTTATTCCCACTATTAAATTGATCCAGAACACCAATGACCCACATCTGTGGAGATATATGAAAGCCTAAGCCAGATGGCAGTTCACTTGACGATGATGAGTAAGAAATTGTAGTTCTTTTTTTTTCTGTTTCACCCTATCTCGGAGGCTCCAAATTTTCCCAGGGAGTTCCCAGTAAAGTCGCATATTCTAGGGGTGTTATGACGTAACTTCGTTCCGTTTTCACACAATGAGCGAGAAAGTGCGAGAAAAGGTGTGTACCGGGTCGACAATCTGTCCTCTACACGAAAGTGCGCAAGTTTCTTGTGTGTGAAGTGCGAAGGCACAAATGGATTATTACGGTCTGAGAAGAATGGTTCTGCTGAGAGTGTTGCCAGGTGATCTGGTCAACGCTCAACACTCAAGGGAAAGGCGAGACGGACATTTAACCAGACTAATACAGGTACCATCGGAATCGGAATTATTAGCTGGCTGCTGAAAATGAGGACGGTGCGCTTATGAAAATGTCCAGAGTGCTGTAATATCAGTTTTTATCCCCAGACACACACACACGCAGAGAGAGAGAGAGAGAGAGAGAGAGAGAGAGAGAGAGAGAAGGGGGGGTGAGGGAGGGGGAGAAGTTCCCTAGAGCAACCTTTGTACCCAGCACTTTCTAATGTGATAAGCTTGTTGCAGCTGGTCATATTTTGATTTATTATGTAGAAAATTGTATGCAATTTGTCTTTATCCATTGGGACGAAAGAAAATTATGAAAACGAATAAATCGTATCTTGATATATGGAAGTTACTCATGGACAGTTGGTAAATTAGTGAAAACTTATGTGGGAGCTGCAAAGATCTGGTTTTATAGAATGATGAAAATACCCTGGACAGATGATAGGAGTAATGAAGACGTCTTGATTGAAAGAAACTGACTCACGAAGAGAACTGATTGCCAACATCCGAAAGAGAACAGTCTACATTCTTTGGACGTGTGATGAGAAGGATAAAACTGGTGTACATCGTGACAATAGGAAAGTTGTAGGGGAGAAGAGGCAAAGGGAGACTGAGCGAATTCATCTGACAGTAAGAAAATTGGAGGGAAGGAGAGACATAGGGAGACCGAGAGAAAAGATGCTAGACAGTTTAATATCATAGCATGGAGGATCATCTGTGTCAGATGGTTGTGGATAGACATGACTACCAACGTTGGAGTTAAGTTTTGTATTTGCAAGTCATCCCCCCCCCCCCTTTTTTTTTTCCAGGTTTGGGATTAAAATCTCAAGGACGAGAATCAAACAGGTGCAAAACCCGGAGACCCGGTTTACCCGTTTAGATATATAAAAAAAAACAAAAGAACCCTTTTTCCGTGCCTTCGGGAACATTGGGTAAATAGAATTAGATCTATATTTTATAGACCAATCGGCACTCGGTGGGTGATGGGGGCCTGCATCACGCCGACTGCCTTTACTTCTCAGAACTTAACCTGGTACCCATTTAAATATGGTTTGCCCGGTGCGCTAGCTCAGTTGGTTAAACCTGACTGCCCGGCGACCGGGTGACGAACTCGGTGTGGTCCTGGTTCTCACCCTGGGATAGGCAGCCAAGCCACATTAGTCCCCGATTTCTGGTATCTATCATGGAATCAAGGCCATTAAAATATTCGGGACAAAATGTCTCTATGAAGCGCAGGTATAGTCAGTTCGGTCAATAGTCTGATCGGGATAAATTCAAACGCCAGTTAACTGGCGATTAGTCCACAGAGAGTTAAAGGGGGGGGGGGGGGGTGGGGGTCCGGATACGTCTGGGGCCTGAACCCATGACCTTCTGATCCGCCGGCGAGCGTCTAACCTCTACGCCACTGTGTCTGACGTTTAGCCATACAGCACAGTTATTTTGAGGCACCACAAAACGTCACGATGTAGCCTGTAGGCCATTGCGGGTGGGCGTGGTGTTAGGAGTTTTCACATTTCACATGTGCCTTACATACTAATTCCAACGTATAAATCCTACTGGACAGGGATGACATGGACAGTATCTGCTGGTGGAAAATTGGTTGAATCATGGGGTTCTTAACCTGGACCGGTGGAATCATAGTCCACCAGAAGTTTAGGGTATATAGATAGATAATGGGGGAACAACCTGGAATTTAGTAAATCTTTACTCTGCTGCTGAATCTCTTGTCACAAAGGAACATTGGGACTGGCTCAAAGAGTTGGAGGAAATCCCTGGTAATAGGCTTCTCATCTGTGGGGATTTAAATGCGCGGAAGAGCATGGGACAGAAGTGAGGACAAAAGGCAAGGAAATGCTTAAGCGCAGGTTATGGTAGTCTGTATAAATGACAGTAGGCCAACTCGAATGGCAATGATACCTGGTGATGCACACCCGGCCATTGATTTGGCTTTTGTTACCCAGTCAGCAGTGCTGGACACAAAATGGAGTGTCCTGGGCGATCATAGGAGTGACCATATGCCATGCTCAGTCTTGATTTCTAAAGCTAGCAAATTAAGAGCTGTGAGAACGCGCACGAGTTTTAAGTATGAGAGGGACAGTACCCTTCTTGGACGCCTTCGACAGAAGGTAAGCAGCAGAACCACCATCTCTGCTTTTTTGCAGCCTCCATGGTGGATCCAAGAAGTAGAACAGGCATGGAGAGCAAAGCGAGCAGCAATTAAGAATTTACAGAAAGTGCGAAAGGCACCTAACAGGTTGCAAGAGGATGTAGAGAGGCTAGAAAGAGTTTTAAAAAAAAGAAAAAGTAGAAGATTTCAAGCGCTGTGCAGCAGATGCAAAGGAAGGATCGGTCTGTTACAACAGGCATTATATACACTGATAATGATAGACCAATGAAAACAGACAAAGAGAAAGAGGAAGCTTTTTTGAAAAGATTTGTAGCCCAAACTAATCATAATGATAGGGAGCTTAGAAATTTAGTTAGAAATAATCTGTTTAATACAATAAATTATAAATGTTTTGAGGATATCATTAGGGTGGAGGATATAAAACATGTATTGCAAAAAGCAAAGGACACTGCGCCTGGGCCAGACGGAGTCAGGTATGCCCACACACAGCGCCGGGGACAGACGGAGTCAGGTATGCCCACACACAGCGCCGGGGACAGACGGAGTCAGGTATGCCCACACACAGCGCCGGGGACAGACGGAGTCAGGTATTCCCACACATGGCGCCTGGGACAGACGGAGTCAGGTATGCCCACACACAGCGCCGGGGACAGACGGAGTCAGGTATGCCCACACACAGCGCCGGGGACAGACGGAGTCAGGTATGCCCACACACAGCGCCGGGGACAGACGGAGTCAGGTATGCCCACACACAGCGCCTGGGACAGACGGAGTCAGGTATGCCCACACACAGCGCCGGGGACAGACGGAGTCAGGTATGCCCACACACAGCGCCTGGGACAGACGGAGTCAGGTATGCCCACTTGAAGAGCATGAGTGAAGAAGACTTGAGGGAGATGGCTTTTTACTTCAACCAGAGCATCAGAACAGCTTCAATACCCCAGGAATAGGTACACAGTTACATAATTCCACTTCCAAAACCAGGCAAAGATCATTCCAAACTCAGTGGCTTCAGGATTATCACCCCACAAAATACTTTTGACAAGGTGCTAGAGAAGAACTACAAAAGTTTTTTGGAAAGGGAAGAGCTAATGCCAAAATGTTTGGGTAGTTAACGGACACAGAAAGATACCAATGCAGCTACTTTTGCTTTTGGATGTTTATGAGGGGTTCCAGAACAGACAGGAGGCAGTTGCGGCAGCACTTGATCTTGAGGATGCCTACAACAGAGTCAGATATGATATTTTGATTTCTGCGCTCATGGAGAAGGGGGTTTGTCCGTGGTTTGTGAACTGGATAGCAGCTGTCTTGCATTCACGTATGGTAGCCCTTCAGCTGGGTACATGGACCTCAGAACAATGTAATATCGCCCTTGGATTACCGCAGAGTTCTGCAATTTCACCAGTGCTCTTTAATGTGTATACAGGCAAGATTGCAGAACTTGAATCACCAGGTGTTGGAAGATTATTGACATTTGCCGATGATGTTCTTGCATACAGGCAGGAAGAGATAGACGACGGATAGCTCACGAGCAGCTGTGGACAGAATGACTGACTGGTGTGCAGAAATGGGTGCTGTCATTAGCTCAGAAAAGGCAGCTGTTTTGTGGTGCTCTCTAGACAATAGAATTGTAAAATCTGGTGTTCCAAACCTTACAGTTTAAAGTAACTTCAAAAGAGAAAGCAAACTGAGATACCTGGGTATCATTTTCGATAGAAGCCTGTCTTCGGGGATCATGTGGATGCAGCTGCAGTGAAATGCCAAAAAAGGATTCAATGCTCTCAAGATTATGGCAGCAATGAACATGTAACAAAGAATGTTGTTTACAATGTTCCAGCATGTAATCCTGTCGGTGATAGATTATGGACTTGGCATGGTTACCATATCAAAGAGTCAGCTGATGAAACTTGAACGCATACAGAATGAAGCCATGCGGGTGATTCTGGGATGTACAAGAGATACCCCGGTAGTATGTATGCGATATATACTTGCACTGCCTACTATTGCAGATAGGCTCAAAGTTCTGCAAGCAAAGTCATTTCTCAGAGTAGCTGCGGACATGAGGTACCACCTGCATGAAGCCTTGGATAGAGCTTAGGCTCACAGACTGAAAAGAAGAAAGTCTTGGATGGCGTAAGCTGAAAACACAATTGGACATGTGTGCAGGCTTGATAAATTTAGGCGAGGAAAGGAGTGGGTCAAAGTGTCCGATCATGTTTCAGACTTGTGTAGGGTTCTAATCACTTTAGGACGTGAGTAAAGGTACTGGCAAGCTGGAGCTGCAGAATCAAGAGTTCAACAAATGATTCATGACAATTCCCGCCCAAGTGATGTGATTGTATACACAGATGGCTCTGTGTTGAGGGGCAGATAAAGTGCATGGGGGTTCATAGCGAAGGCGCCTGGCGCAACAAAGCTGGCATATATCACAACGCCTAGTTTTACTTAGGCCAGAACCATGGACAAGCAAGCCAAAGAAGGCAAATGTAGTTCTAAAGGTACCAGGGATCACTTCAAAAGATGCCCAGACGGAGACACGACAGAGAACCATGGCTCTTGCTTGATGAGAAGTATCCAAACACAACTTGGACTCAGGTTTTCACCGACGGCTCTGCTATAGATGCAGTCAGAAAAGGGAGTTGTGGAATTTACATTAAACCCCCTAGCAGTAGAGCAGAAACTCTCTCTCTACCAGCAGGTGACATCTGCACTAACTTCAGAGCTGAAGCAACTGCCCTCCTTTCTGCAGTCCAACATCTCATCACTCAAGAACACAGAGGGCACAAAATTGTTATACTTGGTGACTCATTGTCTGTTCTCCAAGCACTATCAAGCAAAAAACAAGACAAACTAATTGCAGATCTAAGGACCAACATTGGCTTACTATCCAAGGAAGCAGAACTGGTCTTGCAGTGGATACCAGCCCACTGTGGTATTCAAGGAAATGAGAGAGCAGATGAGTTGGCAAAAGCTGGGAGTAATCTTCCACAACCTCATCCACCACACAACTACAAGTAAACCAAAACAGCACTAAAGCAGTCTTTCAAGCGGGAGTGGAGAAAGCAGAATAGAGATTACAGACCAGAGAGTAACAGCATAAACAAACTCAACAGGAAAGAACAAACATCAATTTTTAGACTTCCGACTGGACACTGTGGTCTTCGAGCACACCTGTACAGGATAGGCATAAAAGAATCTGCTACCTGTGATTGTGAAGCAGAAAGACAGACCACTGAGCACATACTGCAGTACTGCCCTAACCTCTCCCAGCAAAGACTGTGGATCTGGTCCAGGGGATCCACATTGCGAGAGAAGCTATGGGGGACCGGTGGCGACCTTAAACGACGCACAATCCTATGTTTGACCCAGACGGGACTCAATGTGTAGCAGAAGAAGAAGAAGAAGAAGAAGAAGAAGAAGAAGAAGAAGAAGAAGAAGAAGAAGAAGAAGAAGAAGAAGAAGAAGAAGAAGAAGAAGAAGAAGAACAACAACAACAACAACAACAACAACAACAACAACAACAACAACAACACCTAGTGTGAGAATGGAGGTGGGGGCAGTCACTGCTGCTTTCCGTTGGCTTGAGAATCAGCTGTACACACATGTCGTCATTGTAACTGACTCACAGAGCATACTAAGAAAGGGGGAGACAGGCATGCTCCGTGCAGAGTGGCAAGCATCACTTCAAACGTCCCGGGTAGTTAACATCCTATGGATATTTTCTCCAGGTCACGCCGTTGTGTTGGGAAAGAGCAGGCGGATAGACTGGCCAGTTCTGCACCACTTGGTGGGAACTAATATATGACAAGCTGAATGTTGTGAGGGCCCTTTGAGAGCGAGTGAACAGGGCCGAGGAACAGATAGATCATTACGGTCTGAGGAGAATGGCGCTGCGAGTAGTTACAAGGGGATCTCGCCGACTCTCGACACTCGGCAGAAGGGCGAGACGGATATACAATCAGACTGTTACTGGTACCATCGGAATTTAAACTCTTCGCTTTCTGTTGAAGATGGGGACAGAGCGCTTATGGGAGTGTCCAGAGTGCTGTGATGTCGATTCTTAATTCAACATTCCAACGTACTGCGATCGAAACCCACTGCTGGCTGCGTGGATATGTATCATATTATCAGAGGTCGACCCAGCCTAAAATGGGTACCAGGGTGCTTGTCATGGGGAAGTAAAGACGGCCAGCGTAAAATATGCCCCATTCGCCTTCACTTTACTTTTACTTACATACCAATAGTTTCATATACGCAACTAACTACGACTTGGCTCGACATGGTTGTTGGAGAGATCTAGCGCTTGTTTTCATCAGCAACACAAAATGGCGGCCTGAAAGAACCCTATCTCAACTATCTGTTTTATTACCAAACAACATTCGGCAAATAATGTCATTACAGGCATGCTAATTTGATATGGGACTCAGAAAAACATATTACTGAATATTAACAAAGTCACTGATAAAATTGCAAGTTAACTGGTAGCCTACAATCCACTCTGCGTAATTAATAACAGAATATTCTAAATGTTCAGTTGAGCGAGTTTCGATTAATAAATGGATATTGACATAGTCATAAGTCAGTCCTTTTATTGGATAATGATATCATAGGTCCTGTGAGGTTCAGAAATTATATTAGAGTGACAGTTATGTTGTACTTTATTTTAAAGTTCTTTGTTACGTTTTTAGCTATTCTAAATGACTGTAACTGTTTCATTCAGTGACACAGGTCTAAAATCAGATTGCAGATTATTGTCTGTTTAAGTTTTAAAGATGGTTTTTGTTTTCACTTTGACGCCAAATTATGTACGATGTTTTCTGGAATGGCCCTGTAGTATTTATGTATAAAAATTATTACTTTTACAAGACTGTATAAGTTGTGTTAACTTATTTGTTTAGTAGTAGAGAGTGAATAATGTTCCCGCATTACCAATTCAAATCAAATGATAGACGTTCTGGGAGAACACTGTTGGTTAACTTTGACTGATGTAAGAAATCATGCATTATTTGTATATTTGTTTTGTATCTATATATCTGTCAATATAAGCCATCTTTCTATTTACCTGCCTTCGTATCTATCGGTCTGTCTGCCCATCTATCATATTTAATTTATCTATCTGGGCTATCCTCCAATAACGGTCCCAAATTATCGAGGCTGAAAATATACCCTAACAGGGCCTCAGTGACATGTAAATTGCGGACTTCCGGCGACTTAAATTGCGGACTTTAGGCGACTACCGCCACTGCTGAAAGTATCTCCCACGCCGCTGTGCGCTGAACAGGGCTAAACTAGATGGCTCGGACTCACGAGCAGCATCTACCACATCTCCTGCAGCTTACTTCATTTTATTTGCTCATGAGTCCCAGCCATCAAGTTTAGCCCCATTCCGCGCTGCACGTAGCGGCATGGGAGATACTCTCGGCGGTGGCGGTAGTCACCGGAAGTCCGCAGTTTACTTGTGACTGAGGCCCTGTTAGGGTATATTTTCGACCTCGATAATTTGGGACCATTTTTCGGAAGATAGCCATCTATCTACATGGTTCCCATCTGTCTGACTGTGGTCCATCCTATCTTTCTATCTACTAGCCATCTTGTCTGTTACTGTCAGCCTGCCTATCTGTCTGGTAATCTGCCTGCATATCTGTCTGTCACTGTCAGCCTGCCTGCATGTCTATTAATTTGCCTACATGTATGTCTGTCTTAGTTATCTATCTACTTGCCTTTCTACCTGTCGGTATGTCTTTTACTGTCTGCCTGCCTGTCTATTAATCTACCTGCCTATCTGCTTACTTGTCTACCTCTGTCTGGATCCTGGATTAAATGTGGAAGAAACTGAAGCCAGTGATGAGGTTTAAAAAAATTTAAGAAAAATCTGGGCAGTTTTGTGAGCAGAGAAGAAAATAAATACCACTGTTGCCAGAGCTCTCTATAAGATCAAAAAGGTGATAATAAAATGGGTGTGGCAAAGCAATAGAGACGATACAGTTGAGATATTAGTCTTCAAAATGAGGGGTGGGAGAATAAAAAAGACAGGCTAAAAAAGAAGCAGAAAGGTGTACATGAAAAACAGCTTTGGCTATCTTCATTATTTGCAAATTACAATAAGTGTATTTATAGCTTCTTGTGTAAAAAAAAAGTACAAAAGTAAATGATCCTTTTTCCATGCCTTCAACTAAATTGGGCATATATATGCCCTGAGTGTATACACCTGACCATGCTGGTGTGAAAGGTAACGAATGAATGGATCAGCTGGATAGCAATGCACTAACGCATGAGGGAAACAGCTTAAACTGAGCAGATATCATCACTGCTGTACAGACTGGGTTGGTGGATAATGGCTAACCTCTGACACTAACACGATAGCATGACATGGGAGTAAAGCATTGGTGAAGACCATCTACACCATCATTGAGGCAATGCTAGGAGACATTATAACCAATTTTGGTTCTTTATTAATATCCAACCCCAGATGATGTTACAGGACAGTCCATCATTTTAGAGGGTGGTAAAACTAGGTTTCCCAGCTTTCTGATGCTTTTAACAACCTCAAAACATCTAGAACTGGCCCTAACCCCAATCCACTTACGTCCCGCGAGAAAGTGCAGCCTAGGTCCCACAAATACATGCAGCCTAGGTCCCACGACTACCACCCCCCCTGAAATATTAGACTGTCCCGTGACCTGTGTATTTCCCATGTTTGGTGTGATGTATTAATAAAGCACCCCAATTTCTCGTGTGAACAATCAGTAGAGGTAATTTGGATTGGCTGCTGCATTGGAGGATGGAGCACACATTGGAATACCCAATTAGCAGTGACGTTACCTATGATAGCATAACATAAATAACATAACATAGTGGTACCGAGAGCTGACCGTTTAGAAAGCAGTGGTAAACTACGGAGCGTAAAATTTGCCTAGAAAACCACTACAGTGAAAAAACGCTGTGATTGGTTCTACAACGTTATGTAAAGGATATGCAACTAACCTGAGAGTCACTTGTAAAAAAATTAAAAATTAAACGTGATGTCGATTTGAAAACAAGACCTTGTAGTTATACCCAATAGTGCACAAAGTAAAGTCTGCTAGCTCTTTTCTTCTGTGTTCTTTCTTAAAAGAGGGGATGGCTCATTCCATTGTGGTTTAAAAGATAGGCTATGATATCTTTTTTTAAAGATAGGCTATGATATCTTTTGTTTTGACCTAACACATCTGACTTAACCCTACCAGACCTGAGGCCCTGAACCTAACTGCCTCCTAAACCTGAGCTCCTGGGCATTAACACGAAAAAAACCAACATGATATACAAAAATATTAGTTACATGCAAATAAGTGGCTAAAATAAGATAAAACTTGGAGACATTGTAGAAAATAGGTTAACCTTTCATTTAGCACCAATATTCCACCTTTGTGTGCTAATCCACCCAGCAGGATCAATCTTATTTCACGAAGTGAACACTAGATGTTGCTGTTTGAGGGACACGCCCCCCCCCTTCTCCTACTTTCGATCTATTTCTAGATTTATAATTTTCAAGATTCTTTTCATTATTCGAGCTCTCACTGACTGTTTCACTTTAACTAGGAACATATTCTTTATGAAATGATGACTCTGCAGAGTCAGAATCAACCAAAGTTTTGATCACCTGTTGGACTGTGAAAAGCCTAGACCTACTTCACTTTCCTGTCGAAGTGTTTGGTTCATCAGCCGCTCATTTTATTGTCAATTTTCATATTTTTTTCACGTCAGTCAACAAAAGTTTTAATCCAAACACACGTGGGCGGACATCTAGGAAGACTATCCACGAGATCTGATTATGAATGGCTAGTTATTTTTAGTTTGTGACGCATTGTTTTCTCATAAACGCTAATTCCCGACATTGAGGGACAGCAGTTTAGCGGCAGGTTAGGAAATTCTCGTAATAGTGGGCCAGCAGTTTGGTAGAGTTAAGTCATCTGCTAGGATAAAATGTCTGTTTCGATGGGGAAAAGAGAAGGAGGTATACTCTTTTTCCCTCCAAAAATAAGGCCCTGGAACTCACATGGGGGGGGGGGGGGGGGAAATGGCATGTTCAACATTACGCCTGTTACCTTTACATCCCAAGACATTTCCTGCTACCCGTTGTAGGCTGCGTTTGCTTGGGAGGCAAGGTCATATATTTCTGAAAAAAAACATTGAACTGATGCAAACTTCAACCCAAGACTTGTACCCACAAGGTCAAATCATTTTAGTAAGGCATTTAAAATTGTTATCATCTTCATGTGCCCTGCCCAGTGGTGTAGGCTGTCATGTTTCTTCACAGATCTTGGTCTTTGGTATTTTGAATCAGTTCCACTGATGATATTTGTCTCTTCTAGTGGTCTATAATCGTTTTCAGGTTACGCCTTCTCCCTCCCTGGAGTATACTGCAATAGCAAGATCCTATGCCCCCCCCCCCTTTAGTATATGGCAAGACGCCCCCCCCCCCCCCACATCCTCCCTGAGTGAGTACACAGCAAGACCTCTATGCCCCCTTCAGTATATGGCAAGACACCCCCCCTCCTCCCACACCCGCCTTGAGTACACAGCAAGACCTCTATGCCCCCTTCAGTATATGGCAAAATAACAAAATGTGATTAAAAAGAGAAGGACAATAGATTCTGCAACAAGACAGATGGACAATATGGAGTTACATTTTGATCAGAATATGGTTATGAAAACAAAATGAAATAAAATGTCCTTGCCGTTTTGTTTTTTATATATAGTTTTTAAAACAAAGATTTATAATTGAACTGGAAAAAAATGTAATGGATTATAGCAAATACAAATGCACTGAATTTCAAAAATGTTTGATGCCCCCCTCCCTCTACCCTGAAACTTCCTCGCACCCCTTCAGTTGGAGATCACTGCTCTATGCCTTAGCTTCAGGTTTTACTTTGTCAGCTTCTGCCTCTTCTACCGTTACCATTGATCTTTCCAGTCGTCGCAAAGTTCATTTCCTTTCTTCTTCTTACAAGAGTGAATAACACTGATTACTTCTGTCTTAAAGTTGTATATAAGTTTCTAATTTCTTTGCTAATTACACATTAGTCGGCCATATTTCTTCTCCACAGTGATGTTAACTTTGGAGAAATCCATTCAGAAATTCATCAACACACAATGGCTAGGGTGTCTCCGACAGAGAACATGCCAAGGAAGGCATCCACTGCTGTGGCCCGACACAGCCTTCACTATGAAGAAAAGGCACCACAAGTTGAAGATCCGGGAGGATATTTGAACTTTGACCTCTCAGTAAGTGAAATTTATGTGGATGTTTTCTTTAGTGCAGTCCGCCTCTCTTGTGTCATAGTTTTACTCATTCACTCTCTTAGAGTTGTTGCTCCAACATTTCTTTCACAAATATGTGTTCTTCAGAGCAAAAGTCATATTCTTCTTCTGCTCTGTTCACTTGTAAAAGTGTGTTTGGTAGTTTGTTTTATGGCTTACAGTTAGGCTGTGGTATATGTTCTTTTCTGTCCAACAGATCTGATTTCTGCAAATCCTTAGTCACCTTTTACTACATGCTTTGTTTCTTAAAAGGAGAGTGTCTACCCACCCCCACCCCCCTTTCCACCAAAACCCACCTAAAAGGGGTCCCAGAACCCACTCAGAGAAGTCAGATTCGGATAGGGCTAAAAAATACCTTGGTGGGAAAGAACAAGATAAAGTAACAACTGGGATTTAATGGTTAAAATAACAGAATAATAAATGAATCCTGTACTGTTGGCCAGTCAGTGGAAAATTATTTTGAAGTGTGGAGATATTGTTTTATAGACAAATGATGAGCACATCCTAAATGGATAAAAATTAAAAAGAAAAAAATGTGCCAGACAAACAAACAAAAGTGAACTGAATAAAAGCTTATAAAAAGAGTAATGAAGATCCCTTGAAAGAAATGGACTCACCAAAATGGAGGCAATCTACATTCTTTGGTCATGTCATGAGATGAAGACAACTGGTATGCATAATGTTAAACTATTTGTTGTTTCTTACCAACTTTTTCTCTTTCCTATAATTTTCTACTCCTTTTAAAAACTAGGAGAAAAGAAGCAGAGGGTGACAGAGAGAGAAGGCACTGGACAGATATAAAAACCCAGTGCCTCTCTAACAAGCAGCAAGCATGTTGTAAAATCGACTTAGGGTTTTCCAGGAGGAAATATTATGGACAGAAAGGTACAGATACTGCAGTTTAGCTGTAAACCACAAGGATAAGTCAGAAGAAAAGGAAAGAAATAAGGAAGAAGAACATCTTAAAGTACTAGATTCATTAAGCAGTGATTTACACAACAGCTGACCTGCCCACTCACTATGATAATTTATGTCTGTGGTTATAGGTAACACAATCCAGCCACCATTATCAGAAACAAATAGCCAGTGTTTAGTTAATGACTTTGAACTTTTTTCTAACTCAAAATGCCGCATATTGATTGAAATGGAATTGCCATTTGTATCCATATGGATAGATTTTGGATCAGTGTGTTGATTTTGCTTTTGTTTTTTTCTTAACAAACCTTACATATTGATTGCCAGGTTTTTAATTCCTGTGTGGGCAGCTTTGCTCTCTAGCCCTGCATTTATAATTTGTTTGGTGATGCAAATTGCGCTTTCATTCTTGATGTAATTCATGATTGTCTGATGCATGTAACTTTCATTTTGGGCAAGGGATGTTGGGATAGCATGTTACCAATGTTTGGAAGTCAGTTTATCTGTGTGCATATCTGAATTGTTTTATCTTTGACGTGTGTACTTTTTTTGTGTGTGGATTTATCTTCTTATATCTCTTATATAAAAATGAAGTAAGCATAAGAATATAAAAATTTGCATTCTTTTATCATTTACTTTGTGGTTGAATCTTCTGGATCGCATTTGTAATTTACACAAAATATATTCATAATTTAGTAAAGGTACTTTTTTTAAACAATGATCGGACTGTTTGATTTGATTTTAAGACAGTAAATATATGCTTTAAGAAGACAAGTCTTTTAATGATTTGCAGAAGCATTTCTTTCCTGCATACAAAGTTTAGAACTTGAGACATGGATTTGCATTTCCCGACCGTGCCAGCTTTTCTCAAGCTTCCCATTACTATTAGAAGATCGCATCAACTAAAATCATTTAGAGTAGGCCACACCTTATTTTAAAAATCGGATATCCTAAATAGTAGGCCACATTCCCTGTGTATTTCCAGGGCCCCAATGTGAGGAAAACAAGAATATACCCACTGCCTGCCCAAAAAGCATGTCGTAGGAGTTGACTGTTTAGGGACTTCCTATGAAATCAGAGTACATTTGCCTGAGTGGCAAGGAATAACCAGCTGCACACAAATAAGTTAGTAAAACGAATATACACACAAAACTCAAGCCCTGGCACAAATCCAAAGTCGGAATGGATGAACAACCAGGACCGGAGCTTACAGCCGGTCAACAAAGAAGAAGAAGTAGGCCGTATAGTAAGTACCTTGGCAAACTTCAAAATTATAAAACACACCTAATGTAAACATTTAAAATTAGAAAATATATCTACATTAGAATACTTATAGTATGTATAGATGTCACATAAAATGAGACGAATTCAAAGGAGTGAAAAAATAAGAGGAATATCTGGACAGCCACTAGTATCAACAGTTATAAGAGAGGATGGTGCCATATTGGAAGCATTCTGAGAAGAGTAGAAAAGAGAATGACCAAACAGGCAGTGGAAATGGAAGGACTGAGGAAATGAAGTAGTCCAAGAGAAACCATAAGATGAACGTTAATGAGAGAGGCCAAAGGTGCTGGACTGGATTTCATCCATGATATACAAGTAATTTCACAGGATAGAACAGAATGGAGAAATAGACTGCCAGCCCTATGTGACATATAATGGCACAAAAGGATAGTGAATGGTTGCCAGTGCTGCCATCTGAGTTCATGTACAGAACTGGAACTCTCCTGGTCTTGAGACGCATATGGTATGGAGGTGAATGAATGTTAAATTAGGAACCGACATCATGGCACTCCCATAAGTGTTCTGTCCCCATCTTCAGCGGCAAACAAAGAGTTTCCCCCAAAAATGGTATAGAGGTGGAAACTGGGGAGCTACTAACACTTTTTAATGGGGTAAAAAGCAGTCTTGAATCACATAAATCAGACTTTTTTGTTTTTAGTTCCTGGCAACTGATTGTACACTGACTGCAACCAACATATTTTTTTTTGCATTTTGAGCGAGGCTACCTGCCACAAATTGTGACATGTTAAGTGGAGTTTGAAAGTTGTAAAAAAAAATTTGAAGTTTTTTTTTGGTGTGTGGACATTATAAAGTGAAACGTTTAAAGTTTAAAACTGTGTGTAGTAAGTTTTGACATCAGTAAAGTGACTTTTTAAAAATTGTAAATACGATGTGAATTATTATTTATTTTGACACCATAAAGTGACATTTAAAAAATACAGTATGATGTAATCTTTTTAAGGACATCATTAAATGAAGTTTTTAAAGTTTAATAAAATGTAACGTAATCTTTTTAAGGACATCATAAAATGAAGTTTTCAAAGTTTAAAACAATGTGAAGTAATCTTTTCCATGCCTGGAGGCAGAGTGAGTATATGGTCTACATCATATATTTGTGTGCATTGATCAGCCCTTGTAGATTCTGGCTGACTTCTAAACAAGAGGAGGACGTCTATTTGAGAATGATTTTTTCGTTTGTTATACTAGATCACCAAACCAGAATATTAAACCATGCATTTTGTAAAGCTGGTTCCGATATTTAATGTACAGGTATGTATCTGGTTCATATATTTAATTTATAAGCATTTAGCTGGGTCTGAACTATAATTTATAGCTGTGTACCTGGTTCGTCGGCTCTGTGACTAAGTCGATGCGAACGCTTCGTAATGCCGGGATGCCGGGTTCGATCCCAGCTGAGGGCCATGCACCTTGTGTTGGTTTCGACAGTGGTATCAAGAAAGCCGACCGTCAGAAAGCAATGGCAAACTACTGGACGTAAATTTGCCTAGAGAAACCACACAACAGCCAGGGGCTGCTAGGGTTGGTTCTGCAACGTCCTGTAAAGGATACGCAACTAACCAATACCTGGTTCAGATGTTAATTTATAGGTTTATACATGGTTCAGATATCTAATTTGTAAGTATGTACCTGGTTCAGGTATTTAATTTATAGGTATATACCCGGTTTTGAATATTCAGTATATTGGTTTATTTATTTAATTTATAGTTATGTACTCAGTTCAGATATTTAATTTGTAGGTATTTACCTGGTTCAGGTATTTAATTTATAGGTATGTACTTTTTTTTGGGTATTTAATTTATAGGTATGTATCAGGTCCGGATATTTAATTTATAGGTATGTATCTGGGTTGGGTAATTTATAGGTATCCACCTGGATCAGATGTTTAATTTATAGTTATGTACCTGGTGTGTAATTTTATAGGTATCCACCTTGATCAGATGTTTAATTTATAGGTATGATACCTGGTTTGGGTAATTTAATGTATAGGTATGTACCCTGGTTTAAGGTGTTTAATTATAGGTTTAATTTATAGGTATGTACCTGGTTTGGGTGTTTAATTTATAGGTATGTACCTGGTTTGGGTGTTTAATTTATAGGTATGTACCTGGTTTGGGTGTTTAATTTATAGGTATGTACCTGGTTTGGGTGTTTAATTTATAGGTATGTACCTGGTTTGGGTATTTAATGTATAGGTATGTACCTGGTTTGGGTATTTAATGTATAGGTATGTACCTGGTTTGGGTATTTAATGTATAGGTATGTACCTGGTTTGGGTATTTAATTTATAGGTATGTACCTGGTTTTGGGTGTTTAATTTATAGTTATGTACCTGGTTTGGGTGTTTAATTTATAGGTATGTACCTGGTTTGGGTGTTTAATTTATAGGTATGTACCTGGTTTTAGGGTTGTACCTGGTTTGTGTATTTAATGTATAGGTATGTATCTGGTTTTGGGTATTTAATGTATAGTATGTCCTGGTTTTGGGTATTTAATGTATAGGGTATGTACCTGGTTTGGGGTATGTGTATGTATCTGGTTTAGGTATTTAATGTATAGGTATGTATCTGGTTTAGGTATTTAATGTATAGGTATGTATCTGGTTTGGGTATTTAATGTATAGGTATGTATCTGGTTTGGGTATTTAATGTATAGGTATGTATCTGGTTTGGGTATTAATGTTTAATTTATAGGTATGGTACCTGGTATGTTTGGTTTGTTTTAATGTATAGGTATGTACCTGGTTTGGGTGTTTAATTTATAGGTATGTATCTGGTTTGGGTGTTTAATTTATAGGTATGTACCTGGTTTGGGTATTTAATGTATAGGTATGTGCCTGGTTTAGGTGTTTAATTTATAGGTATGTACCTGGTTTGGGTATTTAATGTATAGGTATGTACCTGGTTTAGGTGTTTAATTTATAGGTATGTACCTGGTTTGGGTATTTAATGTATAGGTATGTATCTGGTTTGGGTATTTAATGTATAGGTATGTACCTGGTTTGGGTGTTTAATTTATAGGTATGTACCTGGTTTTGGGTGTTTAATTTATAGTTATGTACCTGGTTTGGGTGTTTAATTTATAGTTATGTACCTGGTTTGGGTGTTTAATTTATAGTTATGTACCTGGTTTAGGTATTTAATGTTTGCTTGATGAAGTATATATATATATAAAACTGCATTTTATATAAAGGGAGAGTTATCTGTACTGGTTTAAACAGACCAACAGATAATCACAGCCATATGTTTAAACTGGCTGTATATAGCTTGCGAGAATTAAATTTCTTAACTCCTTGGAATATGAGTTAAAATAATAACTGAAAATGTTTAAGTAACAATATATTGTCTCATTTACTTTGTTTTAGAGCCGGGAGCTTAATTTCATGCACAAGAAGATCAGGCGGAGAGAATGTATGTGTTTTATTGAAGAGACCAGTCAGGATTTGACAGTGTAAGTGCTGGCATTTTGTTACTCTGAGCTTAGCAACCACCATAAATCTCATAGTGAACCAAACTTTATCACCATGATCTAGGGCATCTCCTTAGTCAAGGTTGGACAATTTTCACTTGTTCATTTGAAAATAAAGTGTAACAAATACGATTTGTCGGATGGTTGTTTTTTTTTTGTTTTTGTGTGGATCATTAATTGATTGACTCATTTGTTGGTTGATTAAATGGTTGATTTTCTGTTTGATTTATTGATTGCTTGGTTGGTTGGTAAAATGGTTGATTTTTCTGTTTGATTAATTGCTTGGTTAGGTTGGTAAAATGGTTGATTTTTCTATTTGATTGCTTGGTTGGTTGATAAAATGGTTGATTTTTCTGTTGGATTGATTGCTTGGTTGGTTTGATAAAAATATTGATTTTCTGTTTGATTGCTTGGTTGGTTGATACACAATTTGATTGGTTAATTGACTAAATGATTGATTGTTTGTTTGATTAAATAGATAATTTGTTGGTTAATGAAATGGTGAATGGTTGGATGATTAAATGGTTGATTGAAGTTGGAAGGATACAGACTTTTGCAGATGATATACTTGCATGTAGGCACTGGGAAGAGAGGGAACAAACAGCCCGGGAGCTACAAGCGACAGTGGACACAGTGACTGAGTGGTGTACAGAAATTAGGGCTGTCGTCCACCTGGAAAAGTCATCTGTTTTGTCTTGTTCTCTGGACAACAGAATCATTAAAGCTAATGTCCCAAGTCTCACGATAGATGGTAGAGACGTCAACAGAGAGAGCAAACTGAAGTATCTGGGAATTACATTTGATAGGAGCCTGTTCTTTAAGGACCATGTGGAGAGTGTTGTGACGAGATGCCAAAAAGGACTTAGTGCACTTAAGACTATGGCTGCAACTGACAAAGAGCAGAGAATGCTTTTCACACTATATCAGCACCTGATCCTGTCAGTGGTTGATTATGGCTTGGAACTGCTTACCGTCTCAAACTAGAGCGCATACAGAACGCAGCTATGTAGGTCATTCTGGGTTGTACCAAATACATCTCAGTGGTGTGTATGCGATACATCCCTGGTTTGCAGACTGTTGCAGGTAGGCACAAGGTGCTGCAGGCAGAGTCATATCTTAGGGTAGCTGCAGACACAGTCCACTCTTTGCATGAAGCTCTGGGCGCAGTTAAGGGTCAGCGGCTGATAGGAGGGAGGTCATGGATGGCTCAGGCAGAAGACACAGTCAGACAGGTTTGCATCCTTGAGAATATTAGGCGAGAAGAGGGAGTGGGTCAAAGTGCCACCCGAACAATCAGACTTGTGTAGAGTCATAATCACACTGAGCCGGGAATGCAGAGACTGGCCAGCAGGTGCCACGGAGATGGAAATTCAGCAATTAATTTAAGATCATGCTCGCTCAGAGGATTTGATTTTTTACACAGACAATTCAGTGTCAAGAGGCAAAAGAAGTGCTTGGGGCTTCTTAGCAAAAGTTAATGGTCGACGTTTGGTGCAGGAGAACCTAGCATATGATATTACAACATCCAGCTTAAGAATGGAGGTAGAGGTGTTCACTGCAGCTTTCCGCTGGTTAGAGAACAGGACACACACATCGTGATTGTAACTGAGGAAAGTCAGGACCGGCATGCTTCGTGCTGAGTGGCATGTTTCACTGCCGAAAACATAGGTGAGGAGTATTGCCTTGATTTGTTTACTTGGAGACGCCGGTGTGTTGGGAAATGAACAGGCTTACAGACTGGCTAGCTCTGCACAACTTGGTGGAATACTGATTTCATGATAAGGCAGATGTGGTTAGTGCCTTGTGGGAGAGCATGTACAGTTCGGAGGAACAGATGGATCACCACAGTCTGGTAAGATTGATGCAGTGGGGAGTGATTAGGGTTTCTGGCAGATGTTCGAGGCTCAGAGGAAGGCAAGACGGATGTTTAATCAGAATGCTACTGGCACCATAAGTATCAGAACTCTGCACTAGCTGCTGAAGATGGGGATGGAGTGCTTATGGGAATGCCCTGAGTGCTGTGATGTTGGTTCTTGAATCAACTCAAAAAAACTCATTGTTGATTGGTTGGTGGATTAAATGGTTGATAGCTTGGATGATTAAATGGTTGTTTGGTTGGATGATTAAATGATTGACTGGTTAGTTGATAAAATGGTTTTTTAAATTGTTGATTGGTTGGATGATTGAATAGGGATTGGTTGGTTGATTAAAGGATTGATTGACTGGTTGATTAAATGGCTGATCCAATGGTTGATTGGTTGGATGATTAAATGGTTGATTGGTTGATTGTCCGAGATGGTGCCTCATTGTGTGGTTCCTCTTTGACTTTTACAGGTGTGGCCTCCCGGGCATTCGTCTCCCTTGAGGCAGCTCTATTAGATTTTCAGCCCTCAAGGAAAGGCAGGCAGATCATGGCATTCCCCGATGATTATAAATAGTTGATTGATTGTTTGATTAAATGGCTGATCCAGTGGTTGATTGGTTGGATGATTAAATGGTTGATTGGTTGGATGATTAAATAGTTGATTGATTGTTTGATTAAATGGCTGATCCAATGGTTGATTGGTTGGATGATTAAATGGTTGATTGGTTGGATGATTAAATAGTTGATTGATTGTTTGATTAAATGGCTGATCCAGTGGTTGATTGGTTGGATGATTAAATGGTTGATTGGTTGGATGATTAAATAGTTGATTGATTGTTTGATTAAATGGCTGATCCAGTGGTTGATTGGTTGGATGATTAAATGGTTGATTGGTTGGATGATTAAATTGTTGAATCATTGGGTAATTAAATGGCTGATTAAAATGGTTGATTGGTTGTATGATTAAATGGTTGGATGATTAAATGGTTTATTGATTGGTTGATTAAATGATGATTGGTTGGATGATTAAATGATCATTGGTTGGTTGTTCAAATAGTTGATTTGTTAGATGATAAAATGGTTCATTAAATGTTTGATTGATTTATTGATTATATTGTTGATTGATTAAATGGTTGATTGGTTTGTTGATTTAGTTGATACATGGTTGATTGGTAGGATGATTAAATAGTTGATTGGCTGGTTGATTTACTTAATGGTTGATTGAATGGATGGTTAAATTGTTGATAGACTGGTTAATTATACAGTTGATTGGTTTGTTAATTACAGGGTTGATCAGTTGAATGATTAAAAAGATAATTGATCGGATAGTTAAACTGTTCATAGGTTGGTTGATTAAACGGTTCATTGATTTTAGATTGCATGGTTGATTGGTTAGATTACTAAATGGCCTATCGGTTGATTGTTTAAATGGTTGGATGATTAGTCAAGCATATTGCTTATCCCCAGATCTGAAGATGAGAAACTGTGTGGCTGTGGTTATCCCCGGAACATGCATGCTAAGGATGCCAAGGAGTTGTCCATCCCGGGAGTCACCTGGGAGTACCAACTGCACACCAAAACATTTCCGACAAACGCATTTGGGGAGATTGAATTTGTTGGATTTGGAGACAAAGTTGGAAAGGTGAGTCATGTTAAAATTTTCATGGAGGGTCTGAGTGGTCTCGAGACATGGCATCCACCTCGAGTGCTGTAGGTCCCAGGTTCAAGCCCCGGTGAAGGCTGGTATTTTTCACATGGACTTCTAGTAATTTTCCTCTGGTCTCTGGGTAGTAAGATTGGACGCCCATGTGTATTTTTGTGCACGTAAAAAATTCCTTGACAGTTGGAAATCGAAAATAGTAGCCTAACGGTGCCACCCCGGGCAAAATTTGAAGTTAAATAACTACCCAAAAGTATTTCAGGATCTTCGCTGGTGCTACGGAGCCCGTGCTCTGCGCTGAACTATTTCGGACTCAGACTTGAGTTAGAAAAAGAACAGAGCACTTATTAGTAGATTCATGGCTACATGGCTAGTGCTGTCGCCAGAGACTGCAGATTAGAATCTTATTTTTGCCCCTGACAGAAAAAAATCCTTGAATTTACAGAGGATTCGAACCTTTCTCCCATATGGGAGCCCAGCATTCTTAACCATTTAGCCAGCTGTTGTAACTGATGAGCCCTAGTCTTCCTGAATGTTAAATTAAGAATCAACGTCACAGCACTTGGGACACCCCCATAAGCACTCCGTCCCCATATTCAGTAGCAAACAAAAAGTTCCAGTTCTGACGGCACAAGTAACTGTCTGATTGTATATCTATCTCGCCTTTTCCCTGTTTGTTGAGCACCAGCCAGATGGCCTTGTAACTCCTCGCAGCGCCATTATCCTTTGTCCGTAATGATCTATCTGTGTCTCCGCACTGTTCAGTCACTCCCAGTAATGATCTATCTGTGTCTCCGCACTGTTCAGTCACTCCCAGTAATGATCTATCTGTGTCTCCGCCACTGTTCAGTCACTCCCAGTAATGATCTAATCTGTGTCTCTGCACTGTTCTCCTGCAGGTCACTCCCAGTAATGATCTATCTGTGTCTCGCACTGTTCGCACTCCCAGTTGATCTTTCAGTCACTCCCAGTCCCTCCCGAGATGATTCTATCTGTGTCTCCGCACTGTTCAGTCACTCCCAGTAATGGATCTATCTGTGTCTCCCGCACTGTTCAGTCACTCCCAGTAATGATCTATCTGTGTCTCCGCACTGTTCAGTCACTCCCAGTAATGATCTATCTGTGTCTCCGCACTGTTCAGTCACTCCCAGTAATGATCTATCTGTGTCTGTGTCACTCCCAGTAATGATCTATCTGTGTCTCACTGTTTTCAGTCACTCCCAGTAATGATCTATCTGTGTCTCCGCACTGTTCAGTCACTCCCAGTAATGATCTATCTGTGTCTCCGCACTGTTCAGTCACTCCCAGTAATGATCTATCTGTGTCTCCGCACTGTTCAGTCACTCCCAGTAATGATCTATCTGTGTCTCCGCACTGTTTCAGTCACTCCCAGTAATGATCTATCTGTGTCTCCGCACTGTTCAGTCACCTCCCAGTAATGATCTATCTGTGTCTCCGCACTGTTCAGTCACTCCCAGTAATGATCTATCTGTGTCTCCGCACTGTTCAGTCACTCCCAGTAATGATCTATCTGTGTCTCCGCACTGTTCAGTCACTCCCGTAATGATCTATCTGTGTCTCCGCACTGTTCAGTCACTCCCAGTAATGATCTATCTGTGTCTCCGCACTGTTCAGTTCACTCCCAGTAATGATCTATCTGTGTCTCCGCACTGTTCAGTCACTCCCAGTAATGATCTATCTGTGTCTCCGCACTGTTCAGTCACCTCCCAGTAATGATCTATCTGTGTCTCCGCACTGTTCAGTCACTCCCAGTAATGATCTATCTGTGTCTCCGCACTGTTCAGTCACTCCCAGTAATGATCTATCTGTGTCTCCGCACTGTTCAGTCACTCCCAGTAATGATCTATCTGTGTCTCCGCACTGTTCAGTCACTCCCAGTAATGATCTATCTGTGTCTCCGCACTGTTCAGTCACTCCCAGTAATGATCTATCTGTGTCTCCGCACTGTTCAGTCACTCCCAGTAATGATCTATCTGTGTCTCCGCACTGTTCAGTCACTCCCAGTAATGATCTATCTGTGTCTCCGCACTGTTCAGTCACTCCCAGTAATGATCTATCTGTGTCTCCGCACTGTTCAGTCACTTCCCAGTAATGATCTATCTGTGTCTCCGCACTGTTCAGTCACTCCCAGTAATGATCTATCTGTGTCTCCGCACTGTTCAGTCACTCCCAGTAATGATCTATCTGTGTCTCCGCACTGTTCAGTCACTCCCAGTAATGATCTATCTGTGTCTCCGCACTGTTCAGTCACTCCCAGTAATGATCTATCTGTGTCTCCGCACTGTTCAGTCACTCCCAGTAATGATCTATCTGTGTCTCCGCACTGTTCAGTCACTCCCAGTAATGATCTATCTGTGTCTCCGCACTGTTCAGTCACTCCCAGTAATGATCTATCTGTGTCTCCGCACTGTTCAGTCACTCCCAGTAATGATCTATCTGTGTCTCCGCACTGTTCAGTCACTCCCAGTAATGATCTATCTGTGTCTCCGCACTGTTCAGTCACTCCCAGTAATGATCTATCTGTGTCTCCGCACTGTTCAGTCACTCCCAGTAATGATCTATCTGTGTCTCCGCACTGTTCAGTCACTCCCAGTAATGATCTATCTGTGTCTCCGCACTGTTCAGTCACTCCCAGTAATGATCTATCTGTGTCTCCGCACTGTTCAGTCACTCCCAGTAATGATCTATCTGTGTCTCCGCACTGTTCAGTCACTCCCAGTAATGATCTATCTGTGTCTCCGCACTGTTCAGTCACTCCCAGTAATGATCTATCTGTGTCTCCGCCACTGTTCAGTCACTCCCAGTAATGATCTATCTGTGTCTCCGCACTGTTCAGTCACTCCCAGTAATGATCTATCTGTGTCTCCGCACTGTTCAGTCACTCCCAGTAATGATCTATCTGTGTCTCCGCACTGTTCAGTCACTCCCAGTAATGATCTATCTGTGTCTCCGCACTGTTCAGAGTCACTCCCAGTAATGATCTATCTGTGTCTCCGCACTGTTTCAGTCACTCCCAGTAATGATCTATCTGTGTCTCCGCACTGTTCAGTCACTCCCAGTAATGATCTATCTGTGTCTCCGCACTGTTCAGTCACTCCCAGTAATGATCTATCTGTGTCTCCGCACTGTTCAGTCACTCCCAGTAATGATATATCTGTGTCTCCGCACTGTTCAGTCACTCCCAGTAATGATCTATCTGTGTCTCCGCACTGTTCAGTCACTCCCAGTAATGATCTATCTGTGTCTCCGCACTGTTCAGTCACTCCCAGTAATGATCTATCTGTGTCTCCGCACTGTTCAGTCACTCCCAGTAATGATCTATCTGTGTCTCCGCACTGTTCAGTCACTCCCAGTAATGATCTATCTGTGTCTCCGCACTGTTCAGTCACTCCCAGTAATGATCTATCTGTGTCTCCGCACTGTTCAGTCACTCCCAGTAATGATCTATCTGTGTCTCCGCACTGTTCAGTCACTCCCAGTAATGATCTATCTGTGTCTCCGCACTGTTCAGTCACTCCCAGTAATGATCTATCTGTGTCTCCGCACTGTTCAGTCACTCCCAGTAATGATCTATCTGTGTCTCCGCACTGTTCAGTCACTCCCAGTAATGATCTATCTGTGTCTCCGCACTGTTCAGTCACTCCCAGTAATGATCTATCTGTGTCTCCGCACTGTTCAGTCACACTCCCAGTAATGATCTATCTGTGTCTCCGCACTGTTCAGTCACTCCCAGTAATGATCTATCTGTGTCTCCGCACTGTTCAGTCACTCCCAGTAATGATCTATCTGTGTCTCCGCACTGTTCAGTCACTCCCAGTAATGATCTATCTGTGTCTCCGCACTGTTCAGTCACTCCCAGTAATGATCTATCTGTGTCTCCGCACTGTTCAGTCACTCCCAGTAATGATCTATCTGTGTCTCCGCACTGTTCAGTCACTCCCAGTAATGATCTATCTGTGTCTCCGCACTGTTCAGTCACTCCCAGTAATGATCTATCTGTGTCTCCGCACTGTTCAGTCACGCCCAGTAATGATCTATCTGTGTCTCCGCACTGTTCAGTCACTCCCAGTAATGATCTATCTGTGTCTCCGCACTGTTCAGTCACTCCCAGTAATGATCTATCTGTGTCTCCGCACTGTTCAGTCACTCCCAGTAATGATCTATCTGTGTCTCCGCACTGTTCAGTCACTCCCAGTAATGATCTATCTGTGTCTCCGCACTGTTCAGTCACTCCCAGTAATGATCTATCTGTGTCTCCGCACTGTTCAGTCACTCCCAGTAATGATCTATCTGTGTCTCCGCACTGTTCAGTCACTCCCAGTAATGATCTATCTGTGTCTCCGCACTGTTCAGTCACTCCCAGTAATGATCTATCTGTGTCTCCGCACTGTTCAGTCACTCCCAGTAATGATCTATCTGTGTCTCCGCACTGTTCAGTCACTCCCAGTAATGATCTATCTGTGTCTCCGCACTGTTCAGTCACTCCCAGTAATGATCTATCTGTGTCTCCGCACTGTTCAGTCACTCCCAGTAATGATCTATCTGTGTCTCCGCACTGTTCAGTCACTCCCAGTAATGATCTATCTGTGTCTCCGCACTGTTCAGTCACTCCCAGTAATGATCTATCTGTGTCTCCGCACTGTTCAGTCACTCCCAGTAATGATCTATCTGTGTCTCCGCACTGTTCAGTCACTCCCAGTAATGATCTATCTGTGTCTCCGCACTGTTCAGTCACTCCCAGTAATGATCTATCTGTGTCTCCGCACTGTTCAGTCACTCCCAGTAATGATCTATCTGTGTCTCCGCACTGTTCAGTCACTCCCAAAGACTCTAGTTCATAATAATCATTGTTCCAGTACGTACGTGTGGATGTGGATACCAAGATGGAGACTATGTTGGATCTTCTTACGTCAGCCTGGGCCATGGAGAAGCCTAACCTGCTCATCTCAGTGACAGGTGGAGCCAAGAACTTCACCATGAAAGCCAGGCTCAGGGAGGTGTTCCGCAGGGGCCTTATGAAGGCTGCTCTTAGTACAGGTGAGAATGTCCATTGTTTTAGTCTGTGTACAGGTGAGAATGTCCATTGTATTAGTCTTAGTACAGGTGAGAATGTCCATTGTATTAGTCTGTGTACAAGTGAGAATGTCTATTGTATTAGTCTGTGTACAGGTGAGAATGTCTATTGTATTAGTCTGTGTACAGGTAAGAATGTCTACTGTATTAGTCTTAATACAGGTGAGATTGTCTATTGTATTAGTCTTAATACAGGTGAGAATGTCTATTGTATTAGTCTTAATACAGGTGAGAATGTCTATTGTATTAGTCTTAATACAGGTGAGAATGTCTATTGTATTAGTCTTAATACAGGTGAGAATGTCCATTGTTTTAGTCTGTGTACAGCTGAGAATGCCCATGTATTTGTGTACAGGTGAGAATTCCCAGTATGCAAGTAAGAGCGTCCTGGATACATTTGTTTACCAGTGATCCAGTGAACTGAATAAAAAGGTGTACAGGGATAATTTCCTGTGTACAGGTGAGAATGTTGTGTGTACAGGTGAGAATGTTGTGTTTACCGATAAGACTGTCCTATTTCTGGGAGAGAATGAAAATGTTCACTGTGTTTGTGTACAGGTGAGAATTTCCGAGCTTTGGTCTGTGTACAAGTGACAGTGTCTGTTGTACATGTGAGAATGTCCATGTGTACAGGTGGGAATTTTATTGTGTGCAGTCGAGCATGTCCAGAGGTATACAATTGAGGATGTCATTGCATGCAGGTGAGAATGTCATAGTTGTTGGGTGCTGATTCAGGTGAGTTGTAGGTGGATAATATGGTATGAAAAGTGTTTTCTGGAGTCCCTGGGAATTTCCTGTGACCTGTGTCAATATTTGGCACTGTGTTGACTTAAGCATGGGATGGACCGGTCGATTCACAAAGTATTAGCCAGTGTGAGCTAACTATCATGACTTGGGCGAGATAGCCGCTGGTGCACGAAAGAAGAATGGTATGTGAGACAACGTGCCTCTCGTGTGCAGCTCAAATGGGGCAGGCAAGGGTATATACTAGAGTTGAGTGAACTGTTGAGCAATGGCAGTTGAGAACTCGAACAGTTGAGTAGAGGGACGGTTTCGAGAATCCAGCCGAAGGAAGGAGAGTCCAGTTGGCAAGTTAGACCAAGTAAGCTGGGCTGCTCAAAAGGCGCTGTTTTTGGATGACGATGCAGGTAAGTGGGATGATCACTAGTGAAACAGGAAAGCAGAGATGCCGGCGATAGCTGTATACTGAAGGAGACTCAGAGCCAGGAGTCGTGCCGGTCACTGGAGTTCCTTCGACTTGGCGGCTGATGTGCTGTGTGCACATGCTGGAGAACAAGTACTCTGGCATTTCCCGTCATCCGTTGAGTTCTTTGTATAGAGCAACAGAAGTCTAGTTGATAAGCAGAGATTTCCTGCTTATCTGTACAGTGAGCCGGGAGTTGCGAGACGCTGTAGACCTAGAACTGTAGCGGTCGGCTCAAGTGTAGTGGCGGCTAGTCAAGCTGTCCGGGAGTTGCGAGTCGCTGTAGACCTAGAACTGTAGCGGTCGGCTCAGGTGTAGTGGCGGCTAGTCAAGCTGTCCGGGAGAGCGACGCTATACCTGAAAAGTGAGCGAAGGGAGGGCTATTTGTTACATGTTAGCCAGGTCAGGTGTCTACATCACTTCGCTTGCACTGTTGTGTGTTGTGTGTGTGAGGGCTGGTGAAAAACCTCTGTGATCGTAACAATAAATGTGCTTATATGGTGGACATCACGTTGTATACCCTTAGACACTAGGCCGTGTGCTGGTTGCTGTATATCTAAGTTAGCACACAACAGAAGTGTACAGATTAGAGTGTCACTGTATACGATAAGGATATTATTGTGGGAATTTCATTGTGTGCAGTGGGGATGTCATTGTGTACAGTTTTAATGTCCTTGTGTAGAAGTGGGAGTTACATTGTTTAAAATGAAAATTTCATTGTTAACAGATGAGAAAATCTTTGTGTACAGATGGGAATGTCATTGTGTACAATAAGAATGTCATTGTGTACAGGTGGGGATGTCATTTTTTATAGTTAGAATGTCTTCTGAACAGTGGAAGTGTACAGGTGAAAATACCTTTGTGTATAAATGAGGATGTTATTATAAACAGATGAGAATGTCAATATATACAGGTGAAAATACCTTTGTGTATAAATGAGGATGTTATTATAAACAGATGAGAATGTCAATATATACAGGTGAAAATGCCCATGCAAACAGGAGAGATTGGAGATTGTGCATAGGTGAGAATATCATTGTGTTGGTCTCTGTTCAGGTAAGAATGTCATTCTATGGTCGGGTGAGATTGTCTTCGTCCTTGTCTATGTCTAAGGGATAATATTGTAAGGTGATAATGTCCATGAGTACAGGAAACTGTCAATGTTTACAGGTATGAATGCCTATGTGAACAGGTGAGAACGTCTGTCTGCTTCCTTTATCCTACTGCTTATTCTATAAAGCTTTAAAGAGTGGAGTTAGAGGTAGTTCCTATCTTTTGCTGGCTAGAAAGCTAACAATAATGTCATACTGCATTTCTGTAGTGTCTTTTTAACTCCCTCAACCCATTTCTTTCTTGGTTGGCCTCTTGACTTATAGCTTGTAGTTTTAATGTAGTACGCTCTATCTGCTGGCTGATTTTATCTTATTCTGACTAGATGACCAAACCATTTGGTTATTTGGTTCTTTTGTTTTCTTCAAAATCATATATTGGTATTGTGCCTACTATTTTTCTTTGTTCTCTGTTGGTGAATCTTGTCTCTTCTTGTTTTTTTCCCTCTGCGTTTCTTATACAACTCATCTCACATCTTGTAATTTTGCATTAATGTTTGAGAATATCTGTGTCTAAGAGATGATAATGATGTGTTATTTTGTTTAAGGTGATAATATTGTGAGGTCACTCTCAGTACAGGTCATGAGAGTCAAACGTAAGGTAAGGCTGAACAGGTTAACACACACACAAAAGTGATAACTGTAACTGATGAGCAACACCCTGACTTGATTTGACAGGTGCCTGGATTGTGACTGGTGGAACCAACGCAGGAGTCATGAAGCATGTAGGGGAAGCAGTCAGGGATTTTGGTTTGACATCAGAGGGAAGAGTGATAACAATTGGAATAGCTTCCTGGGGGTGTGTGCAGAGCAAGGAACAGCTAATCTCTGCAGATGTAAGTATCACAAATAAATTAACATATACTGACTGGCAAAAACTTATTTTAAAAAAAGTAAAATTTGGAGGTTTATGTCTTAGTCTTAGTCGAGGTTTCAACTTCACTGCAATTGGGTCACCCTGTACTTGCTCTATTCCTGTGCCAGTAAAAACCAAATGATATGTCCCTCACTGTCCCATGTGAAACCTGGTGAACAAACAATTGTCCCGGCACAATCCAGAAATATGCGCATGCTATAAATGAATATAGTAGTTGCTAGAGGCGCAGAAATCAACAGTGGCCACCAGAAATGCAGCTAGTCATTGATAGAAGTAGTCAGTCACAATATGTTGGCTATACAAATGTAAAATTATTACAAAAAGTATTTCACTAGCCCACGCATAAACCAACTACCAGTTTATGTCTGCAGGTCTAAGTATAACAAACAAACATGTATTGACTGGTAGAAACTTATAGAAAGATGGAGAGATTGGAGGTTTATTTCTGCATAAGTAGGTAATCTATTTTATCAGTCACAATCAACTAGAACTAGAAACAGTGTGTCATCGTCATGTATCAGGTCCATTGCAGAGTGTTGCTCTCATCACAGTCTTTCTGAAAGAAACTCAACCTCTGGCAAGTTTTCCGCCTCTTGTACTTTCATATTCAAGGAGTCACTTATATCCCATGCCTATCTTCATGTGGGCCCCTCCTGCCTGGTACCATGCCTTCTGCTATTATTTTTCCAATCTGCCATCGCTGGCAATGTCTAAACTCCATCTCCCGGTCACCTTCTTGTCCTAAGTTCCGGCTGACTTGACTTCCTGGATATACCCATTTCAAGTATTGATCTGTTCACACGTCAAGCATTGCTAACTTGTTTACCACTCCGTCTCTTTCCAGTGGGTATTTGGTAACTTATATTTAGTCTATTCTGTTGCTACACTCATTACCTGTTTCCTCTATTCAGTCAGATACACAAACACATGAGCTGTCAGCCCATGATAGTGGAGTCTTAGATTGCCAGTTATTTCTTCAATCTATCCTCTTCAAGGTCTCCCTCTGCTTCTTGATGATGATTCATTTTTTATTTGTTATGCTCTCACTGCTGGCATCTTTATGTATTTGTTTGCTTCCTATCAAATCTTCTTCTTTATGTGTGTGCGTGTGTGATGACTTGCTTCATTCAAACAGACAGACAAGCTCTTCTGATAAAATTGACCATTCTTTGGTGTTCCTCATTACTTCCATAGATGCTTCCTGTTAAATAAACTTGTGAAATCTTCTTCTTCTCCTCCTCCTCTCCTCCTCCTTCTTTTTCTTCTTGTTCTTGTTCTTCTTCTTCTTCTTCTTCTTATTATTATTGTTATTATTATTATTATTATTCCTATTCTTCTTCTCATCCTCCTTTTTCTTCTTCTTCTTCTTCTTCTTCTTTTTCTTCATGTTTACAAACTGAACACTGCAGCGTCCACTTCTGGACTTTAGTCTTGTTCTACAACTTGAGTTTTGTGTAACTCGTCTGTTTTACAGATCTAGCTTATTTGTAAGCTGATTGTTGGTTTCTCGCATCTCAGGTGAGTGCACTCCAACTTTGAAGGAAATGTCCTTATTTGTCTACATTTACCACATGCTTGTTTCGGAGGAGATCAGTGGGTCTATTCTTTTCTTCCCCAGAATTTTCCCTGGAACCAACACTGGGAAATGTTTGAAATAAATTGTTGTCTATTGTCATTTTTGTTTTTCAAGTGTCAAGGGAAATGGCCAGCATCTTACAGAATAGACAGCAAAGAGAAAGCCAAGGAATCATTCCTAGATCCGAACCACACACACTTCATCTTAGTCGACAATGGTACACAGCACAAGTTCACCGTGGAGATACCATTCAGAGCCAAGCTGGAAGAGGCCATTGCAGCCCAGAAGACTGACACAGGAGCAGGTTGGACTTTTCTTAACGCTTTGTGGATTAATTGCCACTTAAGTGGTGTTTGAATTCATCCCGCTAGGACTAATCAGCCTTAAAGTGGCATTTGATAGAGACACTCTAATATTGTTTCGTTTGCTGGGAAAAAGATTTTGTATGAACATATTTTGAAAAATTATAATTAGCGAAAAGGAGTCCTTTTGTTTTTGAAGTTCAGCATGCTTTTTACACCACTTTCTGATTTGTTTTAGAATAATTACATGTGATACAATTTTTATGTGATTTTTTTCCAGAGCAATTGATAAGAAAAAAGGTGTAGAACTGTTCATACTACTCTGTCATTGATGAGTCTCAGTCAGATTATGACAATATTCTTGATATTATGAATGATAGTACAAATGACAAACCTTCTGGCGATAATGTAGGTTAGAATGACGTTGAGCAAATTATTTCAGTCGGATCATCTCTTTTTCAATCAGCTGTTTTCCTGATTTTGGTTGTGAAATCTGACATGTCAAACAAACAAAAATGGTAATAAATTCCCAAGTATTTAAATTAATTGTTTAAAATTATATGTGTGTGTTAGTTAGTTAGTCTTTCCTCTTGTGTCGAGTGCGGCACATAGGGCAGAGGTCGTGACTCTCCATGCACGGCGGTCCGTTGCAATCCGTTGTAGGTCTTGGATGTTTGAGTGGCCCATGAGCGAGCCTTCCCTGATGATAGTTCTACGTAGGGTTTCCCTTGGTCTTCCACGAGATCTTTTCCCCTGTGGTGTCCAAATGAGGGCTTGGTAAGGAAGTCTTGATTTATCCATTCTAAGGACGTGGCCGACATAGTTCCAGCGGCGTTTTCGTATAAAATTAGACACATACTCTTGCCTGGATTCTTGCCTTATTTGTGTATTGGTTCGGAAATCTGACCATTTGAAATTTAGTATTCTTCTAAGGCATTTATTTTCAAAACTGTCTAATTTTGTGTCTAGAGTTTTCGTTGATTTCCAACTCTCGCATCCATAGGTTAGTACTGGAATCACACAAGAATTGAAGATCTTGAGTTTTTGTGTGTTTGCTAAGTGTCTTTGATTTCCAGATGTTAGACAGTTTATTGAAGGCACTAGATGCCAGTGCTATTCTAAATGATATTTCTGGTGCGGTATCTCCTGTAGATGACATCTTGCTCCCTAGATAAGTGAAACTGTTGACTTTTTCAAGGCTGTTGTTGTTCAGCGTGATATCAACTGAACTGTTGGTAAGGTCTAGAATTTTTTGTTTTTGCGGTGTAAATTTGGAGTCCAATTTGTTCTGAGAAATTCTGGAGTCATGTGTGTGTGTGTATATATATATATATATATATATATATATATATATATATATATATATATATATATATATATATATATATATATATATATATATATATATATATATATATATATATATATATGACTAAATTTATAATTCTGTTTATCAGCCATATTAATGCCTTTAAACAAAATTTTATGTGTGTTTAAGTATCATATCACAACGTCCATGGCTTAGGCGTTGCGAGTCTGACTCGTAATTCCAACATACCGTGATTGAAACCCACTGCTGGCTGCATGGATTTTTATATTGTTGTAGGGGGGAGTCATCAGTCGACTTAGCCTAAAATGGGTACCAGGATGTATGTCCTGGGAAAGTAAAGACGGCCGGCATAATGCTAACCACATTACCCACCTAGTGCTGATTGGTCTGTAAAAATATGGTGCTCTTCCCATATGCCCGATGCGCCTAAAAGGCGTGAAAGGGGATTTTCAGTTTTTTCCTTAGTATCATATCAGTGAATAAATATTGTGTTTCAACATTTTCTCCCCAGATGCGGTTTCTGTCCCTATTTGCCTGTTAGTTCTAGAAGGGGGACCTGGCACATTGCAAACAGTACACCTGGCATTGAACAGTGGGACACCAACTGTTGTCATTAAGGTGGTGATTTTAACTGCAATAATTTTATTGTTTAGTTCAGTATAAAATAATTCCAGGGGTGCTGCTAGGGTATGCCAGGGGTGCTGCGACAATAATCAAGAATTTTAAAAAGTCTGCTTGAGATCAGCGAAGACAGCAGTTTAAAACCGAAATTCCATGAAGACAGCAGTTTAAAACCGAAATTCCATGAAGGAATCCAAGAAGAGTTCTGGATGCAGGTGTATTTAGAAAACAATGCTATTGGCAAGGCTGCTGTGCATTCTCAACGTGCGCTTACATAAAGAAAATTCATATACAGGAGCAACCTTCAAGTGATCTGAGGGTACAGCTAACTAAACTTCCCATAAACATCCAGGAAATAATCACAAATTCATCCAAACAGTTTCATTCATTGCATTAAAGACAACTTGAATCTGCACTGTTTTTTTTCCCCCTGTTTTTTCCTAAGTATTCAAACCGTTTTAAGGTTACGTGTACCATGAAAACATTTTTTGCACGACAAGGGTACCGTGGGGAAAAATGTTTGAGAAACACTGCTCTAAAGGAATCAAGTGTTGACTGTGAATGGCTGCAAGGCTGCAAGAATGACAAGCCAGAAGGGATGAAATAACTAAAAACAACATAATATTTGACTAGAAATCCCAACTGGCATGACAACAGACCTTTTTTTTTTTTAAATTCATCAGTTACGTACCTTATCCATTGAGCTTTCGAGTCATAGTTTGTGTTGTGTCTACAACTTCTTGATATCAGCAGTACCCATGTTTGTGCTGGTTGGCCCCTGCCCCTCCTGCCTGTTACCACATCTTCTGCTATAATTCTTCCCAATCTGCAGTGCTGCCTGGTATGACCAAAATATTTCAGCTTCTGAGACAGGATGCTGTTTATTAACCAATCTTCCTTGATGTTCAGATCTTTTAAAATGTCATATTTCTTCTCTTCTTTGTCCTTGGTATTCTGAGAATCTTTCTGTAGCATTTCAGCTCAAAAGTGCCTACTTTCTTTCTTTAGAACTGGGAGATAGTCCATGACTCACATCCGTATGTTGCTACAGGGAAGATGAATGCTCTCAAAACTTTCATTTTTATTTCCTTGCTGGTGCTTAACCATAGGCTTTTAATGTTGTTTAATCTTTGTATTGCTATGACCATCCTTCTTTTCTATCAAACAGTCTCTTTTGCTATCTATTATAGAGGCCAGGTATTCAAAATTTGTGACATTTTCAATTTCTTCATCATTTATTGTTTTTTTTTTTTTAGGTTACAGACAGTTTTGTCTGTGGATATTATATTTGTTTTCTTTAAATTCAAGAACAGGTTTTTTGATCTTCACTGTGCTTTTGGACAGACATGATTACATGTTCTATTCCCTTTACGCTGTTCGTAAGGAGGACTGTATCATATGCGTAGCGGAGTTCCGGAATAGGGTTGCCACCAATTTTGAGCGGATCATAACTGTCACATGTCTGATCATTTTTGACATTTCTCATTATGTTTTCTGTATATATATTGAATAGGTATGGTTAAAGAATGTACCCATGCCTCACTCCTTCTTGCACCTAAACCAAACTGATGTTTCACCAGCTGCTCTGATGGCTGCTTGTTGTTCATGATATAAATTTTTAATTAAATGCACCAAATGTGCTGGAAACCCCCATACTTCTCATAATACGCCACAGTTTCTGATGTTGAGCACAATCAAAGGCTTTGTTATAGTCAATGAAACAAGCATGCAGATCTACATTGTATTCTGTACATTTTTTCCAAAATTATTTTAAAATTAAAGATGTGATCCCTAGTTCTTCTACCTTGTCCGAAACCCGCTTGAGCTTCATGTAGCTCATATTGTAGTTTCCTTTCAATCGTCTTCATGATAATTCAAAAGAGGGTTTTGCTAGCATGACTTACTAATGCAGTGGTACGGTACTACTACGTATCTTCTTCTTCTTCCTTAGCATTCTGAGCCCTTGAGGTTTATTGCTGCAGATATCACCCGCCTCCATTCATCTCTCTGGCTGGCCTTCTCTTTCCAGTTGGTGACACCAAGTGTTTGCAGGTCTGTCTAAACATTATCTCTCCATCATCTTCTTGGTCTTTCTCATAGTCTTCGATGATTCATGTCCCTTGTGTATACAGTTTACACTTCTCTGTCATTTGACATTCTCTCAGTATGCTATAACCATTTCAGTCTATTAGCTCTCATGATGTCAGTGATCTCTCCATTCCCCGCTGTTTACATTTTTGATGGGTCCAAAGATTTGTTGTAAGACTCTGTTTTTGAAAACTTGTAATAAGGCTTCATTTCTTTTAGTTGGGCTCCAAGTTTCAGAGCTATATAAAATGACTGGTCTTATCAACGTTTTATACATTTTGATCTTGGTGTTGCAAGACAGACACTTTGACTTTAGCAGATACTAGAACGTATATTTAGAGAAATTAATTTACGTTACCCTTCTCTATGCCAGGGGTCTGGAAAAACTGCAGACATTCTAGCATATGCTTATCAGAATGCAAGGGAAGATCACTCCACTGTCTATGATCAGAGCGGAGCTGAAATAAAAGAGTGAGTGTTTCAAAAATGATTTGTGTGTGTGTGTGTGGATCCACTTTTGGAAACAGGGGAGCTAACTCCTAAAATACCCTATAACACTGATATATCTCATATTTTATAGCAGCCTAACTTTTTTAGGTCTGCAGAGACAGGAGAAGACAACCTGAGAAGATTCTTGGTGGACTTTTGTCATGGCATGGAGGGATGTTAGCACACAAATTGATGCATGCTGTTAAAGATCACATATTGTGAAGAGGCATAATTGCCCACGCTAGTCGACAAGGCACTTGGTGTTGATGATGACAGAAGAAGAAGAAGAATTTTACTGTTTTTTGTTTCATGAAAATTCATGTTTCAATTTTGCATCACCCTTTAGCAGTCATTTCTAATGAATTCCCTTGTGGTTTCCGGGGCTCCATTGTGGCGAAAACAAGAACAGACCCTCTTCCTGCCCAAAAGCATGTCATAAGAGTCGACTAATTGGGGGCTTCCTTTGAAGTCAGAGTACATCGGCCTGAGAGGCAAGGAACCAACAGTCTGCATGCAAACAAGTCAGACCTGTGAAATGGATGTACATGCGACACTCAGTTTCTGTAACAGGACTAGAGTCCAGAAGTGGTCGCACAACCATAACTTTCTACCGGAGTTTACAGCCAGTGAACGCGAAGAAGAAGAAAAAAGATTTCTAAGAAATGCTGCCTGATCTTGCAATCTCCTACTTTTCAAATTTTCAGAACAAACTACGTCCTAGAGGCTCACGTCATCGCCGATATCAAAGAGATGGTTAAAACCCACTTTGGTGAATCGAGCTTGGATACAAGAATAGAGTGGGTCAAAGACTGTTGCAGCAAACGTGACCTTTTATCAGTCTTTGAACTGGATTCCAAAAATTCTGCTAAAGATGTCGACCTGGCCATTTTGAAAGCCTTACTGAAAGGTAAACAAGAATCACTGTGTAAATTAACTCTTTCAATACGGGCAGTTTAATTGCAGCACAATGATTTTGTATTGGAAATTAATCATTCTTGAGTCCTACCCGCTTGTAATGAGTTAAAGTAACACACAATCTTGTGTGGGTTCCAGGGCCTCTCCCAACAAGTATGTCGTAAAGGGCAACTAATTCAGATTTTTTCTTTTTATTTGAATGTTTTGGGCGGTGTCAGGGTCCTGTGTGGCTATGTGTAATGATGTTATAAATAGGGATAATGTCAGGGGATGATTGGCATAACTGGGGAAGTCCCTAAGAGCATGTGTTTCACGGAGATATGGTGAAACGACAGGAAAGAGTGTCACGTGTGAATGAGGAGATCTGGGGGATTGAGAATCAGGCGGGCATTCGGTGACTGGGCCCCAGAGAGAAAGGATGGAAAATGAAGCTGTGAAGATGAATGGAGAATGACTAGAGCATGTGGATTTGAATCGGCGAGGAATGAATGATCGAGAAGGCCAGCTGTGAATGGTACCCTGTTTGATTGTCAAAGCCAGCTGTGAATATGTCAACGTCTATTGTCCGAATGCTGTAAGTGGATTCACCTGTGATTTGTGTATTGAGCTAACGTGTAAATAAACTCGTGAAATGTGCCGCTGGTGTTAACCGTTGTTAGACGTTGTGTGACCATGAAGAGGATCATGTCTGCGTTGATTGAGTTGTGAACCTCTAGATATTAGAGCCAGTGTTAACTCTGCACCACAGATAGTCAGTGTGGAGGAGACACAAAAGGGCAGTCATTACATTGGGGGCTCGTCCTAAGTGCGAATACATTGTAAGTTATAAATATGAGTTACAGTGCAGGCATGTTATAACTATGCCAGTACATTAGACGTAGTGTTTTTGTGGACAGAAGTAAAATTTAGGCAAATACCGGCAGCCGTAAGTTTTGAGTGACTATGTGTGTTGGAAGATGGAGTTTAAAGAAATGTCGGGATATTATGTAAGACCAGGACATGCTGTCAAGGGCATTAAGTAAAACCGGGACAACTGAATTCCAGACTCTAGTCATTCTGAAACAAACAAGCTAGCCTGAGAAAAATGGGCAGAAACACGGCGAAGCAATACTGGGTAATGTATTCACTTCACGTGTGAAAAAATTGTACACGTTTCATCCCGCGGGAACGCTTGTTCGTCGCTGGAAGAGACTGTAAGCTGAACTTTTGACCCTTGTGGTGGGTAATCCACGACGGAAAATTGTCAGCAACGGTATCCCTGTGACTGTTGTTTGACGTGGGTTTTTGTTCGTCAAACAAGAGGTCATAAACCAGAGATACGAATTTTCGGACTAGATTTCACCGCAAGAACACTGCATGGCCGGGGGCCAAGACGGCACTCAGTTACAGCGAGCAAGGTCATCAACAACGGTCACGTACAACACAGTAGCAGATAAAACGTCATCAGCGACAGCTAACTCGAGGCAACCGTACAGCACACCAGCCACAAGTGAATGCCTCAGGTTAAGAATACTTGTCAATAAAAAAGAACGGGGTCCAGTCAGTACCAGCAGTAGTACTTGTACTACTAAATGTTTGTAATACGTCCGTATAGGTGAGTTCGTGTGTATTGTGTAGACAAGGAAGGAGTGGTGTTTATCAACATTAATTACGTCACGAAATGTTTACAATTTATAATGGATAGACAGTAAAAACAGTGATTAATGTGATAGACTATGACTATTCAGATTGTAGAGTAGAACTACATACATTCTTTGTAAGAAAAGAGTTTTAGTGAGAATCTAACATTTATCAACAGTTTGTGGTGACAATTAGTGAAATGAATATGCGCTAACTGTGAACATTTAGTGATCTATGCCAACTGATCAACTTCAGGGTATAAAGACTTTTGGACATATTTGAATTATTGAATGAGCATAAACTAATGGTTGTCTGTGGAGGAGACACAAAAGGGCAGTCATTACACTATGAAATGACAGTGTATGATGATGAAGATAAATAGTGGACTAGTACTTAGTTGACCACTTAGGGACTTTATGTTCAACAGCCCACTGGGGCTTCGACCAGATTAGTTTGATGGATGAACTAACCCACTGAGGCTTCGACCAGATTAGTTTGATGGATGAACTAACCCACTGAGACTTCAACCAGATTAGTTTGATGGATGAACTAACCCACTGAGACTTCGACCAGATAAGTTTGATGGATGAACTAACCCACTGAGACTTCGACCAGATTAGTTTGATGGATGAACTTACCCACTGAGACTTCGACCAGATTAGTTTGATGGATGAACTAACCCACTGAGACTTCGACCAGATTAGTTTGATGGATGAACTAACCCACTGAGACTTCGACCAGATTAGTTTGATGGATGAACTAACCCACTGAGGCTTCGACCAGATTAGTTTGATGGATGAACTAACCCACTGAGACTTCGACCAGATTAGTTTGATGGATGAACTAATCACTCCCGGGGTAACGAGGATCTAACAACAGGACAGTGAGCTGGGGACTGGATGAAAGTGACAGGCTTACAAACGACTTGAAAAACCGCAAGGTGCCAACTGCTCTTTCAAGAGTGAATGTAGAAGTTTCTTCTTCTTCACTTCCTTTTTTACCACTTTGGGTGTCGAGGGAGATATAAGGTTCTGCTTCTTGCTCTTCTGGCCGTCTCGATCTCAGACACATCTTGTTGTTGTTAAGTTTCTCTGATCTTATCTTTCCATCTTGTTGTTAAGTTTCTCTGATCTTATCTTTCGATCTTGTTGTTGAAAGTTTTTCTGATCTTATCTTTCCATCTTGTTGTTGAAAGTTTCTCTGATCTTATCTTTCCATCTTGTTGTTGAAAGTTTCTCTGATGTTGTTTTTCCATCTTGTTGTTGAAAGTTTCTCTGATCTTATCTTTCCATCTTGTTGTTGTTACGTTTCTCTGATCTTATCTTTCCATCTTGTTGTTGAAAGTTTCTCTGATGTTGTTTTTCCATCTTGTTGTTGAAAGTTTCTCTGATCTTATCTTTCCATCTTGTTGTTGAAAGTTTCTCTGATGTTGTTTTTCCATCTTGTTGTTGGTCAATACTAGATAAAGAATTAAAGGTGGGAGGATCAACTTCATTGCACTGGATTTTATCCGACCTGGCTCGGTCTCTCTCCACAGAATTGCTAGCCTTTTGCATGAACTCCATAGCTCATGCTACGATCCCCAGGGATCTCCACTCATGAACTTAACGATGCAGCCATGAAATGAACCCAAGACCTTCAGAGCGTGAGGCAAATGGATTGAGGATTTGACCTACCAGTGTGTATGCTTCTTCATTTCCTAAAAGAGCTGCATACCCTGAAGAAGAAAACAATGAGAATACTACTTCTCTAGAGAAATTAAGAAAGGTATACCTTGCAAACAGTAATTGATAAATGTATTGAAACTCTCCATGGTGAAGTGGTCGGTCAAGCTGTCTGCCTCATGCTTTGAATCTCATGGGCTCATTTCTTGGATGCATCATTCACGAGTGCAGTTTTATGGAGATCCCTGGGGAGCATTGCTGGAGCTATGGAAGAACTGTTGTGATCCCCGGGGGTTCAATGCTGGATTGGAGCTAAAGAAGAACTGTTTTGATCCCTTGGGGATCATTGCTGGAACTATGGAAGAACCGTTCTGATCCCTGGGAATGATTGCTGGAGCTATAGAAGAACTGTCCTGATCCCTGGAGAACCATTGTTGGAGCTATTTAAGAACTGATGTGATCCCTTGGCGATCATTGCTGGATTTATGGAAGAACTGTTCTGATCCCTGGGAATGATTGCTGGAGCTATAAAAGAACTGTCCTGATCCACTTAGGTCTATTTCCAATTGTCTCGACACTGTTCTGCTATTGGATCAAGATGGACTCAGGAGAGAGAGAGTGAGGGTTAACGAACTGCGCAACTCTTCCTCACTTAAATCCAAGCCCTTGTGCAAGTCACTTTCATCCATCTATCACTTTGGATGAAAGTGGTCTTCATCGCTCGTGATGGACGAACAACAACAACATCACCCAACTTTCAGAGTTAACAGAAAAAAAAGGTCCGGCTACTCTTATTCAGTAACTTAGTTCATATCTGACCAAGACCTGGCACATAAATCCAGGCATAAACACAATAAAATTTTACAAAACGAAACAGTTTTCATGAAAGAGTTTCTTTTCGGTGTTTCAGCCAACAAGAATGTTCTCATGGACCAGTTGAAACTAGCGCTTGCCTGGAACAGAATTGATGTTGCCAAATCTGAAATCTTCACCGATGACCGGCGATGGCGGGTATGTTTAAAAAATGTCTGTATTCTCCATTACTGGTGGAATATAATCACGATTAAATTATGTCAGCAGACTCAGAGAATTTAGATGAGGCTAAAAGTATTTTTAATTTTGTCTATCATCTCAGACTGGAATGTTGAAGGATGTGGTTATTCTGTCTGTCATCTCAGACTGGAATGTTGAAGGATGTGATTATTCTGTCTGTCATCTCAGACTGGAATGTTGAAGGATGTGATTATTTTGTCTGTCATCTCAGACTGGAATGTTGAAGGATGTGATTATTTTGTCTGTCATCTCAGACCGGAATGTTGAAGGATGTGATTATTCTGTCTGTCCTCAGACTGGAATGTTGAAGGATGTGATTATTCTGTCTGTCATCTCAGACTGGAATGTTGAAGGATGTGATTATTTTGTCTGTCATCTCAGACTGGAATGTTTAAGCATGTGGTTATTCTGTCTGTCATCTCAGACTAGAATGTTGAAGGATGTGATTATTCAGTCTGATCAGACTTCAATATTGGAGAAATCTGTAATAGTGATTCTTTTCTTCTCACTTCCTCAGACTTGAATCTTCTTCTTCGCATTCACCGGCTCTAAACTCTGGCAGAAAGTTATGTTTGTTCATCCACTTCTGGACTTCAGTCCTATTCTAGAATCTGAGTTTTTGCATGCACATTCTTTTTACAGATATAGTTTATTTTTATGCAGACTGTGTGTTCCTCGCCTGTTAGGCAGATGCACGCTGACTTTCACAGAAAATTAGTCAACTCTTACAACATGCTTATTTTTTACATGGGGGAAACAACTTTGTTCCATTTCGTTGCTTTGCTAAAAAAAAAAAAAAAAAAAAGAAATGGTCATGTTCAACCAAAATCCCCAAAGGTGGAGCTATAGGTTATAATTGTGCCAAGTTTATGCGCACCATATAAAATGTCTTAGCATTTGCTCGCCACAAAGAGCCCTGAAAAGGATATAGGATTCCTGCAGTGTTAATGCGATCAAAGGAGACTGACCCAAATACTGTCCCGACCAATGATGAAGATGCCAATGGGCTACCCGGTCGCCAATAGGAAAAGATTTGAATGTTGAACAAGGCTTAAAAAAATATGTATAAATATATTTTCAATTCCATCTTCCTCAGACGGGAATGTTAGATGAGGTTATGATGTCAGCGATCCAGCTCAACCGGGTGGATTTTGTAGATCTGTTCCTGGATCATGGTGTTTTCCTCAAGGATTTTGTGACAGTGGAAAGGCTAATTAAATTGTACAACAGTGTAAGTTTTTCCTGATTTTTCTTCTCTTTTCTTTGTTTCTGTACTTTTCCTACTGCACTTTGTCTTCAAGGTGATCAGTGTCATGTTTATCATTGGCATTTTCTTCTCTTTTCTTTGTTTCTGTACTTTTCCTACTGCACTTTGTCTTCAAGGTGATCAGTGTCATGTTTATCATTGGCATTATCTTCTCTTTTCTTTGTTTCTGTACTTTTCCTACTGCACTTTGTCTTCAAGGTGATCAGTGTCATGTTTATCATTGGCATTATCATCCTCCCAGCATTGGTTAAGGTGGTCCCATGTTGGTGGAAAACATAGAGCCGCTACCTCCCTTGCAAGCATGTAGTAAAAGTGGGAACACATCTGCTTAAGTGGTGAGAAACCAGCTGCATAAAAGTAAGTCAGATGTGTCAAACGGATGTGCATGCAAAATTGAAATTCAGCAACGGGACTAGTTAGTTAATTAGCTAGTTAGTTATCTAGCTAGTTAATTAGTTAGTTTGGTTAGCTAGCTAGTTAGTTTAGTTAGTTGGTTAGTTACTTGGTTAGCTAGTTAGTTATGTTAGTTTAGTTAGTTAGCTAGTTAGCTCACTAGTTATTTAGTTAATTAGTGAGTTAGTTAGCTAGTTAGTTAGTAATTTAGTTAGTTAGTTAGTTAGTTAGTTAGTTAGTTAGTTAGTTAGTTAGTTAGTTAGTTAGTTAGTTAGTTAGTTAGTTAGTTAGCTAGCTGGCTAGCTAGCTAGTTTTTTTTATTTATTTAGTTAGTTAGTTAGTTAACTGGTTAGTTAGTTAGTTAGCTAGTTCTAGTTAGTTAGTTAGTTAGTTAGTTAGTTAGTTAGTTAGTTAGTTAGTTAGTTAGTGAGTTAGTTAGTTAGTTAGTTAGTTAGTTAGTTAGTTAGTTAGTTAGTTAGTTAGTTAGTTAGTTAGTTAGTTAGTTAGTTAGTTAGTTAGCTAGTTGTTTAGTTACTTAGTTAGCTAGTTAGTTATGTTAGTTTAGCTACTTAGTCAGCTAGTTAGTTAGTTAGTTAGTTAGTTAGTTATGTTAGTTTAGTTAGTTAGCTAGCTAGCTCACTAGTTATTTAGTTAGTTAGTTAGTTAGTTAAATAGTTAGTTTGTTAGTTAGTTAGTTAGTTAGTTAGTTAGTTAGTTAGTTAGTTAGTTAGTTAGTTAGTTAGTTAGTTAGTTAGTTAGTTAGTTAGTTAGTTAGTTAGTTAGTTAGTTAGTTAATTAGTTAGTTAGTTAGTTAGTTAGTCAGCTAACTAGTTAGTTAGTTAGTTAGTTGCTTAGTTAGCTAGTTAGTTATGTTACTTTAGTTAGCTAGCTACCTAGCTCACTTGTTATTTAGCTAGTTAGTTAGTTAGTTAGTTAGTTAGTTAGTTAGTTAGTTAGTTAGTTAGTTAGTTAGTTAGTTAGTTAGTTAGTTAGTTAGTTAGTTAGTTAGTTAGTTAGTTGTTTAGTTACTTAGTTAGTTATGTTAGTTTAGCTAGTTAGTCAGTTAGTTAGTTAGTTACTTAGTTAGTTATGTTAGTTTAGTTAGTTAGCTATCTAGCTTACTAGTTATTTATTTAGTTAGTTAGTTAGCTAGCTAGCTAGTCAGTTAGTTAGTTAGCTAGCTAGTTGGTTAGTTACTTAGCTAGCTAGTTGGTTAGTTACTAAGTTAGCTAGCTAGTTATGTTTAGTTAGTTAGCATGCTAGCTCACTAGTTAGTTAGTTATTTAGTTTTAGTTAGCTAGTTAGTTAGTCAATAGATTATCTTCTTTGCACCATTCAGTCCATAAGTGCTCGGATCCCCTCTTCAGTAAATCCAGGTAGTGGTTGACGACACCAGTCCTTTCATTACAGACGTTCAGCATCGACACAGGATGACAGTAACTAGTGCCACCTATGGAGCAATGAATCACAGACTGTTTCTCCACCATGACACTCTTGGGCAAAAGTAGAAGTTTACTACGATGATGATAGTACAAACGAGGAATGAAATGTTACATCGAGCCTGTTCTGTTGTAAAGCAGTGAAATGAAATGTGAGCAAACAAATTAAGAAGAGTTTGGAGGCAAGTGAGATGTGATTCTTGAGAAGAATGTTGTGAATACCCTGGACTGCCAGAATAACTAAAAATAATTGCCTGAAAATGGCTAATGAAAGTAGAAAATTATATACAACAATGAGAAGGAGACAAACAAAGTTCTTTGGTCATGGAATGAGAAAAGGAGCACTGGAAAATATTGTGATGACTGGAACGTTCATTGGTGGAAGAGGCAGACCAAGAGAAATGATGATAGATTAAAACAGTGACATGGAGGAATATCATCAGTGGAATTGATCCAGAACACCAAAGACTGAGATCTGTGGAGATGCATAAATGCCTATGCCAGCTGACAGGGCACTTGATGATGATGATACATTTTAACAAATGAATAATCAGACACCAGCTTAGTACCAGAAGAGATGTTGAAATCAATCATTACTAAGAAAGTTAATAAATCAGTCATACACAGCTATTCACAGCTGTTTCAAGAAGTTAATTTAATGTTCTGTTGTGTCATTAACTGTCCATTCTGTTCTGTCTTGTGCAGTCACTTTTACATAAATATAATCTTCTCCAGCATCTTTGGCATGTCTTCTCAAGGTTCAACTGAGGGTTTCTCTTAGACATGCTTGTTTTCTCAATTCTTCTTTTTCTCATTTCATTGCCCATTTGGGGAGTCTCTGATCATCTTTTCTCACAATGTATCCAATACAGCGCCATCTTCTTTGTCTTATAACTGTTGAAATTATTGGTTGCTCAGACATTTCTCTTATTTCTTCACTCCTGCTGAATTCATTCCATTTTATGTTCACCATTTTTCTCAGGCATTTTTTAATGCCTTTAACTTTCCTTCCATATCTTTAGTGGGTCTGCAGTTTTCTCTGGCATTATGTTAACATTAAAATAACATTAGAATTGACAATATGTAACCTGTTTCATTAAGTGTTGCCCATACAATTTCTGCAGATACCCAAAAATTGCCTGCTGTATACATTGTTAAGGAAAACTGTCAAGAAACATTCAGATATTCTTGTAAGTGTCAGTTTTCATGTATTTGATATATTTTGTTGTTTAGTATTTAGGGTTCATCTAAATGGGAAAATACAGTTTTTGAATATTTGGTTTAATGGACATATTATGCTAGAGTTGTATTTTTATGGACCAGTCAGTAATTGGTTAGAGATGTGGTCAGCATCATGGTGTCCACCTTTACTTCTCAGGATATTACCTGGGACCCATTTATAGCTGGGGTGCACCTAAAAGCCAAGGTCAATTCACAAAACAAAAACAAAACAAAGCAAAAATATTTGCACCAACATAGAATCAAACCCAAGATCTTTGGGTCAATAGACGAGTGTCCAGCTACTGTGCTACCACAACTCCCACTAATAAAGCAAACACTTGAATTCTTTCAACTGAATCACACACCACATTTTCTCTCTGAATCACACATCACATTTTCTCTCTGAATCACACATCACATTTTCTCTCCGAATCACACATCACATTTTCTCTCTCCGAATTTTCTCACACACATCACATTTTCTTTCTCTCTGAATCACACATCACATTTTCTCTCTGAATCACACATCACATTTTCTCTCTGAATCACACATCACATTTTCTCTCTGAATCACACATCACATTTTCTCTCTGAATCACACATCACATTTTCTCTCTGAATCACATATCACATTTTCTCTCTGAATATATAATCTTGTGCCTTTCCTGGTAGCATTTGATTAACATGGCTAACTTTTGATTAATATGACCAGTATTTGATTAATGTAGTCAGAATTTTTTTCAATGACCAACATTTGTTTCAATTGGCTAAAATTTTTTAATATAGTTAACATTTTATTAACATGGCTAACATATAATTAACATGGAAATCATCTGATTAACATTGTAATCATATCATTAACATGGCTAAAATTTAATTCACATGGCCAACATTTGACTCACATAGCCAATATTTGATTAAAAATGGCTAAAATTTGTTTAGCGTGGCCAACATTTGATTAACATGGTCAGAATTTTATTTAAATGGCCAGTATTGTATTGTCATGGCCATTCGCCTAACAATGTGAACATTTGAATAAATTGGCTAACTCTTTATTAACGGGGCTGATATTTGATTAACGTGGATAACATTTGATTAAACTGGCTCTTTATTGCATTCATTGCTGCTCAATATAGGGTAGACATGATAAGAACAGTGAAGTGAGTGATAGTCCCTTTGTATAAGTATTTGTTGTGTACTCTATGCATTTGCAATGCACATATTTTGCATTGTGTTTATGTCCCCACCAGTTTATATGTATTTACAGACATATATGCTTTTTTAGTTTTGCCTTTTGTTGTAAAAGTATTCATTTTCATAGTCAAATTGTTTGTAACTTTTATCAGCAAATAATTATGAAATCTGTTTTTAAAAGTTGCTATTTTTGATTGGCACTATGCTGATAACTGCAACAGTTTACTCTTGAAGCTATCATTTATAACCAGCTAGAATGAAAGAATATAAATGATTAGTTTGAAATTAATCATGAACAGATCCAATTTATATTATTTAATGTTGTGTATAATACACACACAGTTTGAAACTAATCATGAACAATTAAAATTTATAATATTCAGTGTTATGAATATTAGACACACAATTTGGAACTAATCATGAACAGATCTAATTTTTAATATTCACACAGTTTATAGGTCACAGATAAATATGATTTATCATAAGGTTTTTTTTTTTTAAATTAACCACTAAAACTTCATTTTGTATTCTTTATTAGCTTCAAATGCTGTTTTTTTTTTCCTTTCTCTGTGACTGACAACCTCTATTGCTATTTGTCTTTAGTCTGTCAGTTGTATTCCCCATAGTTTCAGTGAGTATTTAAAAAAATATATTTTTAGGTTATGTATGCAGTTTTATTCCTTTTCGGTTTTGCCATTGTGATTTTATATTTAAACTCTTTCAGTACCGCATTATGTGTGATTGGCTCTTTGGAGTCGCCACAATCACATAATATATTGCTATAAGTTTTATGTGTAGGTGCTGTGGGTAGTGCCCCCCCCCCCCCCACCTTACTTCACACTAGGTCTAGTGAATATCTATTCATGAAAGGAGCGTCCATTGTGGTGTCACAGCCTCCCCGAGGTAGTCCTGGTAACTGGGGGTGCGAATCCTCAGGCAAAACACAATGGATCTAGAGGAGCAAACCTCGATAATAAACCCAGTGCACCACACCGTACTGCCCCCTGTGGGAGGGAAGGAGCCAGAGGGGTGCTGAACAGTCTTAGGAGTGGAAACAAGTATGCTAACCCCCCTGAATACCGGAAACTATCGTGAAGGCACAGGGACTCAGGACGTGACGATCCAGTTGCCCCAACTACTCATGCTTAGGCCATGCTTAGAGCCATGAAGAGCTCAGCGAAACCAGCAGGCAATCTGGTGGCGGGGAATGAGCACACTGTAATCCCCACCTTAGCTACCTGTTAAAGGGAAAGGCAGAAACACAACCCTTATTTCCATTTCCTTTAGAACTGGTACAAGGCATTTCTGGCTGCTCCCCGGGGAGGTAGGTAATCCACAGACACCCCAGCAATTCCACTAGATGGCACTGGACCAAAGGGTGAAAGCTCATGCGCCGCTGGATCGATAACAACATGTGAAGTCAGAACATGCTGAAGAAATCTGGCTGTTGCATTGCCCTTTTGCATGTGTATTTTGTGCAACATATTTATATCTGTTTTCTTTAAAATTAATTTCTTATTAATTTCTATAGAGGTTATATCGTCTGCCATAAAAACTGAAACAGTTAAATTAATTGTGTTTCCTAAATTGTGTATTGCCCTAATTTGACATTCTTCATTGACCTGAAATTTCTTGAATTTCTTTTACTTTGATGTTTTTTATTGACCTGAAGTTTGTTGAATTTGTTTTACTTTGATTTTCTTCATTAACATGACACTCCTTGAATTAGTTTTAAATGCACATTGGTCCTGTTTATGTTTCCAGGCTCATGATTAGAGTAACTTACCTTGCCATTCATGCCTCCTTAGGTCGCTGGACCTTGGAACCTGCACATTCTACAATTGTCTTGAATTTTGTGTTAAATCCATAGGGTATTCTTCATTATCATAAAATATTTATTCTCTCTCCCCCCCCCCCCCCCTTTCCACCCCCTTTTAACATTATTAAAAATACAAATTAATGTGAATTCTCCTAGTTGCTTCTGCTGTGAAGTGATAACATTTGTGCAACTATTTAGTCACAAATTTGTGAGGTGAGGTTTCTTGCAGTATCTAACATGAAAGAGAAAGATGTCTAGTTATCCCATCTCATAATCCATACATGTGGTCTTTTCAGTTAATAAAAAACATAAAAGTGTACTAGAAGTTTCAAAATGGTGTGACTTCCGTGATGGATTGTTCATGACCCAGGTCAGGCACACCATTTAAAACTTCCTGCTCCACTCATATACTTGCTGGATTGACAGCATGCATTACCATACTGGACTTTCATTCACCGATGAATTTATTTAGGTTTTGCTCCTTGGATAACAGAATGCGGATCCTCTTTGGTGCATGTAAAAAGTGAAGCAGCCATCTTTAAACTGTCATTGTGATGTGAATGTTTGTCTGCACCCTAATGTTGCATGCTTAACACTCTTGACACCCTTAACAACAGTATTTGTAGGTTACAAGACAGTGAACAGGTTATTATAATTTCTGTCTCACTTTTAAGGTTTCCGTTTGATGCCCTCTCATATATCAACGTACTAACCGGTATCTAGCACTGGGTTGTCTTTACCTGGCTACGTAATGTATAAGCTCTGTTCTTAAAAAACACACACAGTGGAACCTCAAGATATTTTTGTACCTGGATACAAGCTTTTCAGCATACGAGGTCAGGCTGATCAATTGTTTTGTCCCAGAATATAGGCAAAATCCAGGATGCCATGTGCCATGAGGTTAATCCATTAAATAAACAAATAACATAAACCATATTGAGTTAGAAGGTTAAAAAATATATAGAGTCAGGAGGATTGGTTTTATTGCATCAGTTTGTGGTGGCGGCTTGGCCTCTCTCCACAAAATGGCTAGCTATCTGCAGAGACTGCTGTACAAAGCACAAACTCCATAGCTCCAAACATGATCCCATTTGATCTCCATAAAAATTGCACTCCCAAACCAAGTTATGCAGCTGTCAAACAAACCCATATCTTCAGAATATGAGGCAGTACGCTTGACCACGTAACCATGAAAACCCCCATGATGATGATTGTAATGTATCTTCTTTTTGCGTACCAGATGCTCAGGTGGAATGTTCTGGTTGCTCATCCACTTATGGACTTTGGTCTTTTCCAGAACTTAAATGTTGTGCACACATCAGTTTCACATATCTGGCTTTTTTTTGCATGCATACTGGCACACTGTTGGCTCCTTGCCTCCCAGGCAGATGCACGCTGACTTTAAAGAAAATGTGCCTAATTAATCACCTTTTATAACTTGCTTGTTACTTTTTCTTCACCTTCTATATTCACTGGCTGTAAACTCTGGTGGAAAGTCCTAGTTGTTCGCCCATTTGGACTTTGGCTTTGTACCAGTGCCTGAGATTTGCGTGTACATACATTTTACTGGCTTATTTGTGTGCAGTTGGTTGTTACTTGCTGTTCCGACAGAAATTAAGCTCCCAATAAGTCGACTCCTATGACATGCTTGTTGGGGAGGCAGTGGGTCAGTTCTTGTTTTCCTCACAGTGGGACCCCAGAACCCACAACAGGAATGGTTGTAATAGGGCAGTGGGTCTATTCCCCCCCCCCCCCAAAATGTGGGCCTTGGATCCCAGATGGGGGTATTGTAATGTATGATGTTTGTCTACTTTTGTACTGATATTTGTATGGTAATCAATGACCATCTTCTGTTCACAGCACAGACCATTCACTCTAGCAGACGTGGGCCACTTGATTCAGGATCTTCTTGGAGATTACTACCAGCCTCTCTATCTCACTGACGAATACACCGGTATCAACGTAAAATTCAGCGATGACTTTGATCCAAATTCTACTGCCCAAACTGGTGAATTATATATCTTTTAAATGTTTAATTACCTAATGTGTCTAATAACACAAAAAATACAAATTAGGATATTTGGTTCTCAAGCCAATGGAAAGCAGAAATAAAAAGCTGTTATGACTGCCTCCACCTCCATTCTCAAACTAGAAACTGTAGTATCATATACTAAATTTTTTTGTACTAAGTGACATCCATTTGTTTTTGCACTTCTTCTGCCTCTCATCAAAAAGCCATATGAATAGATAATCACATTACCCGAGCATGAATTGTTATGAATCATTTGTTGAACTTCTAATTCTGCAACACCCGCAACACTCAACACACTTTAACACAGCCAATCTTCTCACCTAATATTTTCAAGCTTGCAAACATCTTTAATTGTATCTTCAGCCTGAGCCGGCCAAAACTTTCTCATTTCAGTCCGTGACCCTTAGCTCTGTCTAGGGTTTCATGCAGGGGATATTTCATATTTGTTGAAAGTGTTTATAAACATCTAGTCCAGGATACAATGAAATCCAAGATCTTTAGAGCAGCAGGCCAGTGTCTAGTTACTGCACAACATGTGTAGTCATTATTACTGTTTGTGCAGTCATTATTACTGTTTGTGTAGTCATTATTACTGTTTTTGTAGTCATTATTACTGTTTGTGTAGTCATTATTACTGTTTGTGTAGTCATTATTACTGTTTGTTTGTGTTTAGTAGTCATTATTACTGTTTGTGCAGTCATTATTACTGTTTGTGTAGTCATTATTACTGTTTTTGTAGTCATTATTACTGTTTGTGTAGTCATTATTACTGTTTGTGTAGTCATTTTTACTGTTTGTGTAGTCATTATTACTGTTTGTGTAGTCATTATTACTGTTTGTGTAGTCATTATTACTGTTTGTGTAGTCATTATTACTGTTTGTGCAGTCATTTTTACTGTTTGTGTAGTCATTATTACTGTTTGTGTAGTCATTATTACTGTTTGTGAAGTCATTATTACTGTTTGTGTAGTCATTATTACTGTTTGTGTAGTCATTATTACTTTCTGTGTAGTCATTATTGCTGTTTATGTAGTCATTATTACTGTTTGTGTAGTCATTATTACTGTCTGTGTAGTCGTTATTGCTGTTTATGTAGTCATTATTACTGACTGTGTAGTCATTATTACTGTTTGTGTAGTCATTATTACTGTTTGTGCAGTCATTTTTACTGTTTGTGTAGTCATTTTTACTGTTTGTGTAGTCATTATAACTGTTTGTGTAGTCATTATTACTGTTTGTGTAGTCATTATTACTGTTTGTTTAGTCATTATTACTGTCTGTGTAGTCATTAGTGCTGTTTTTGTAGTCATTATTGCTGTTTGTATAGTCATTATTACTGTCTGTGTAGTCATTATTGCTGTTTATGTAGTCATTATTACTGTTTATGTAGTCATTATTACTGTTTGTTTAGTCATTATTACTGTCTGTGTAGTCGTTATTGCTGTTTATGTAGTCATTATTACTGACTGTGTAGTCATTATTATTGTTGTATCATTTATCTGTAATCACTACAGATAAGGAAGACATAATTGTTTATTTCAATCAATCAACAGATCTAAACCAATCAGGACACTCGATAGATTTCATCTCCCCAGCACAAGAGCTCTTTATCTGGGCAGTGTTAATGAATAACCACAAGCTGTCGAAATTATTTTGGCAGGAAGGAAGGGTAAGGTGAATGTGTTTAACCTCTTGATCTCCAGTTGTCTCTGTTTTTGTGGCAGTCTTCTTCTTCTTCCAGTTCACCGGCTGTAAACTCTAGAGAGAAGTTCTGGTTGTTTCTTTGCATCTGGACTTGTCTTGTTCCAGAACCTGCATGCACATCCATATTACAGATCTGACTTTTTTGTATGCAGACTGCTACTACCTTGCCTCTCAGGCAGACGCCCTCAGACCTCTAAGGAAACCTCTAAGTCAACTCCTGTGACCTGCTATATATCAAATAGTTTGGCCATGTAACAAGACTGGCATCAGACAGGGCACCATTGAGAGCAGTGTTATGCAGATACAGCGGTAACAGAGCCGGAGGTCAACCATGCAATATTGGACAGAAACAATTATCAGAGACACTCATAAATGCTATGTACGAAGTGAACAGAAGGGCCCATTCAGAGATACCTTCTTACCCTGGCGGAGTGAGGAAGAGAGTAGAGAAAAGACAAAGAAGAAGAAGTAGTCATTCTTTTTTTTTTTTTCTCTCTCTATTCACAGATTCAGTCAAAGCTACCAAGTCCTGTAGTGATTCATAAAGCAGCATGGTTGGGTAGCTGGCAGCTGAGGCTGCAGATCTACACAACCACTAATTCCATTCTGCCACTATTATCATCATCAGGTAGCAGGTCCCTAGCAGAATCTTGCTCTCATCAAGGTCTGCCTTAAAGAAACCCAGTCTCTCACCAGATCTCCCGCCTCGTGTACTGCCATATTCAAGCAGTTGCTTATATCCTGTGCCCATCTTTGTGTTGGTCGGCCCCTGCCCCTCCTTCCAGGTACCATGCTTTATACTATTTTTAAAATCCGCCATGGCACTTGATATGGCCAAAATATGTCATCCTCTAAGACAAGATGCTGTTTACTAGCCAATCTTCCTTGATGTTTATACCTTTTAGGATGTTTTTATTTCTCTTATTCTCTGTCCACAATATCCACTAGTGGGTAAAATAACTGGTCATCTTCACTTATGATGGATGACCAACAGCAGATGAATTGGGAGAAATATTTTTTTTAAATAGTTTATTACCCTTGTTGTATTTTTTAGTATGTTACCTGTGTTGTCTTTCTTAGTTTGTTACCTGTGTTGTCTTTCTTAGTTTGTTACCTGTGTTGTCTTTCTTAGTTTTTTTCTGTGTTGTCTTTCTTAGTTTTTTTTCTGTGTTGTCTTTCTTCAGGCCGCACTGCCTGCACTTTTGTTTTTCTATTTCTACAGGAGTCATCAACAGCTGCTGCCTTGTTTGCCACCAGTATTTTAAACTCCATGATGAACGTCACTTTTGATGCAGACGTCAGACGAAAGCTGCAAGCCAGTGCAGAGTGAGTCATATTTGGGAACACTTATATCACTTCCTTTCAAAACATTTAAAGAAGAGAAATGATGGCCCACATTATAAAGAGACAATCCACATTCGTTGGTCATCTGATGAGAAGGAGACCACTGACGTACATCGTGATGGTAGGAAAGTTGGAGGGGAGGAGAGGCAGAGGGAGACCGAGAGAAAAAGATGCATGGAAAATCATCTGTGTAAGAGTTGATTGAAAGTACACGAGACAGAAGGCTGTGGATAGACACGATTACCAATGTCACACAGCTTGAACTTGAAAATGAAGAAGACATTAAAAGAACCTTTTTCCACCCCTCCAGGTGTATTAGACATAGTGCAAGATCTTTATTTTATAGGTCAATTAGCAGTCTGTGTTGGGATATGGTCATCATTACACTAGCCACCTCTACTTAGCAGAACTGTATCTGCTGCCAGGGAGAGATCCTGATGCTCATTTATGAATGAGTGTTGACAGAAGACTTGAGATTAGATGAAATAACGTGTGTAGGAATGTGTGAACTAGGAATTAAGTGTGGATCCAGCAAGGAGGGACAAGTTTCATCAGCTGACTCTTTGATATGGTAAGCATTCATCACCGACAGGATCACATGCTGGAACATTGTGAACAACATTCTTTGTTACATATCTATTGCTGCCATAAACTTGAGAGCATTGAGACTTTTTTGGCATTTCACCGCAACTGCCTCCACATGATCCCTGAAAGATAGACTTCTATCGAAAATGATTACCAAGTACCTGTTTGCTTTCTCTGTTGATGTTATTGTTATTAACTGTGAGGCATGGAACATTAGCTCTTACAATTCTTTTGTCCAGAAAGCATGACAAAACAGCCACCTTTTCTGAGTTTATGACAGCACCCATTTCTGCATACCAGTCAGTCACTTTGTCTACAGTTGCCTATAGATCTTAGTCTATCCGTTACCTATTACTCCCCTGCCTATATGCAAGAAAATCATCAACAAATGTCAATGTCCTTCCAACACCTGGTGCTTCAAGTTCTGCAATCTTGTTTGTATACACATTGAAGACCACTGGTGAAATTGCAGAACCCTGGGGTAGTCCCGGTGTAAAATTACATGGTTTTGAGGTCCATGTACCCAGGGGAATATCTACCATACGTAAATGCAGGACAGCTGCTATCCAGTTCACAAGTCAGGTACAAACCCCCTTCTCCATGAGTGCCGATAGCAAAATACCATATCTGACTCTGTTGTAGGCATCCTCAAGATCAAGTGCTGCCACAACCATCTCATGCTTGTTCTGAAACCCTTCATAAACATCAAAAGTAGCTGCATTTGACCAGGTATCTTTTTTTGTGACCGGTAAACTACCTAAACCATTTGGCAGGAGCTCTTCTTTTTCCAAAAACATTTGTAGTTCAACAGCAATAATCTTCTCAAGCACCTTGCCAAAAGTATTTTGTAGGGTGAATGGAAAAGAGAAAAAAACTGTGAGCCCTATATAACATACTAAATATAACACAAAATAGGACTAGAAAGCTCAGTGGAGGAAATACAAAGGATGCACACAAACACAATCAAACGTTTCGACCAAAGTCTTTATCAGCCGACTACTAAATACAGCACAAACTGTGACTGGAAAACTTGACGGACAAGATAACAGAACTAATAAACAAAAAAAAAAAAGGTCACCATGAAACCAAGAAGTACTAAACTAAAATACTGGTCAAATTTTATGTTATGTTTATTTAGCATTTCTTGCAATTAGCTCAACTGCAGACATCACCTATTTACGTCCTATATGTCATATAGTGGCAAGTGAAGGAATGATCAGGAGCCAGGTTGTTTTTCTTTTACACTTTCATGTCAATGAGGCTTGCTAGTCTGCTAATTCTAATATTGTTTTCTACTTCATGCATTTCAGTGATTATGCTCAACTGGCAATTGGTGTCATCAACAAATGCTACAGCTCTGATGAGAAAAGAACACATGACTTATTGACCCAGGTCATGCCTCACTGGGGCAAGTCCACATGTATGTTACTGGCAGTGCAATCTGGCAACAAAGAGTTTGTAGCACAGACAGCCTGCCAGTCGCTGCTGAACTCAATATGGATGGGTCGCATGGCTCAAGGAAACAGCTTGTTTTGGGTGAGTCATTTTTCGGGGGCAGGGGATATTTATTTTTTTCAAAGTTATGCCCTAAAACAGTAATTTATTATCAGGGTCATACTCATCCGGCAACACTGTGTGTTGATGGCTTACAAGTTTCTGTTGACTGTCTGATCAGCTCTCTCCACCTTTGGTGGTTGGAATGAACCGTGGCTTCTACTATCTTGAAATGAACCTTGAATGATTCGAAAGGAGTCGTGGCTTTCTGCGCTGCTTGACATGTACCTTGGCTTACTACGTATCTGCTTACGCCATGGTTCACTCTCCATGATTACTACAACATAACTTGCACTGCTCGAACGTCTAGGGTTGATAACACAAACACTGCTCGGCTTTCTTATACATACTATCAGTTTATTTAGTTACATTTATTCCACATGTTTCAACAATTATTCAGACTTCTATCGCTCGCGACATATTCAAATACTGGTAACACGCACGACATAGGGACTACATCTTCTACTAATACAACCGTCTTCTCTGACTTCTGATGATCAACTGACCACGAGTCTAGCTCGGGCTTCCCCTCGATTACTCGAGCTTCCCCTCGCTTACTCGACCAGCCACAAGTATCTCGTGCCGTCACTAGTAGCACGGACTTCCTGCTTGCCACAATGTATTCATGGAGACCATGCAAAGCGCATCATCACATCCTCCCTCCTTCCTAATAAAATGATACTTTATGGAACATCAAGTATCATTTTCCATTCAACTGTCAAATGAATCAATGGCACTTAAATCTAAGTGCACTACTAGGGATTACCATTCCTAATTACCCTTAATTACTGCCCTTGGTTTTAACTTTTTACTGTAACTGGTAACTGGTGTTGGTAAAAAACCGAAAAACTTCTTGCCTCTTTCAACCGGCTCCTATACTGAGCGTTGGTTATATCGAAGCGGTGTTTTATTGTCTGGAGTTTTGTTCTCCAGTTATTGTCGTTTCTGTGCGGCGATCGTATTACGCCTGAGGTTTTGTTGCTGTTGTCAGGGTGAGGTAAGGGATCTCGGTCTGCCCTAAAAAGGGCGGACCATAGCCTTTGGACGGCCTGGATCGGGTAGAGGAGGGAGTGGCTTTGGCGGCGGACATCATGTCGTCTGGTTGTGGGCTGTCAGGTTTCTCTGGCTGGTGGGCGGGGTTTGTTCAGCTGTCATGGCGGCTTGTTTATGGGCTGTCGTAGTAGGTGGGCCGTTTGTACTCGAATGTAAACGGTTTGCTGGCGGTTACTTTCTTGAGCGCTTCTTTGGCTTTCGTTTGTTCGGCTAGGTTTTCTGCTGCCAGTATCTTTGCTTCTTCTTTGTCTGCTGCCTGCATTGCTATTCTGTCTTCCTCCTCCTGGGCTTTTGCTGCTGCCTTTTCTTGTTCTTCTTCTTCTCTCCACATGCTCTCGTAGGTTTCAATCATCTCCTGCTTTTTTCTTTCCTTCTCTTTCTTGGCTTTTACTATGCCGTTGACGGTTTTGCTTGTTGCTTGGATTGCTGTTCTCAGTTTGGTGCATTCGTCGCTTGATCTCGTTAGCTTTTCTGCGGTTTCTGTTAAATCTTTCTTGAGACTGGCGACATCGGATAGGAGTGAGGTGATTGTATTCTGCTGTTCTGCGCGTCTGGTCTCCTCCGCTGCGTTTTGTTTGGTCTGCTTCTTGGTTTCAGATAGCAGGGCCATTGTGTTTACCTTAAAATCTGTTAAGTCGGTCACCCCTACTTTCAGGCGCTTCTGATTTTCTAGCATTTCTTGCAGGATGCCTCGGAGGGTGGATATTTTGTCTCTTTCCTCGGTTCTTTTTCGGTCGGTCTCTGCTTTGTCTTTCTTGAGGGCCTCGATCTCGGTCTTCATCAGTGCTAGCTCGCTCTGGAGTTTCGCTATTTCAGTGGTGACGACTAGTCTTGTTTCTCCGTGATTTCTGGTTGAGATGGGTGCCGCGTATCTCTTTTTTGCTGCTGGGTGGGTGGTTACTCTGCTGGTGGTGTTTGTCAACATAGTTCTCCTGCATTCTTTTAGATACGGGCACCCCATGTATCTCGCACTGTGTGCTCCTGCGCAATTGGAGCATCTCCGGCTGGCGTTGGGCTTTCGGAAGTCCGTGTCCATCTTGGCCAAGGGGCATTCCTTAAAGTCGTGCGGCTTGGAGCAGTACTTGCACGATGGGCTGCCGCGGCATGCTGGGGCTGTGTGCCACGCCTTGTTGCAGCGTGAGCACTGCAGGATTTCTGTGTCGTGGGCGCCCGGTCGCTGATGCTGCTGTCTTAGTGGTCGGGTGTCGGTGGCTCCCTGCGCCACGACTGGGGCGGCTTCTGGGTAGATGGGTGCCTCGATAGGGCCTACATCTAAGGTTGGCGGCGTCTGGGCTTGTGTCTCCTCCGGGTCGTCGACCGGTTCTGGCATCGTCAGCACTGGTGCGGCGACAGGTGCTTCCTCCTTTTTGGCTGAGGATGCCCTGGTGTCCCGGCGCTGGACCGGATTCTTCTTACCACGGGCCATGGTTTCGTGTGGCTGAGACTGGTAAGTCGGGCGGCAATTGATTGCTCGGTCCCTGCAGAGTCTGGCAAGGCTTGTTAGAGTATCCTGAAAAGGACACCCAAGCGTGCTTTTCTCCGCAGTTCTCGAGACAATCGTTACACACAAAAAAAAAACTGGCTGGTGTGACTGGCTCCTCAACAATGATGTGCTCCCGGGCCGCTAATAACCCACCCGCAGACGAATAACAATAGCGTAGTCGAGCCAAAACTCAGCCGAATATCAAGCGAGTTCTGACCAGTATCTAGCTATTGATAATCTGGCTGCGAATGGATAGTTAGCAAGCTAACGAGAGACACACGTGGCTGATCGGGCGGTAGAGCGAGCGAGCGAGAGAGAGCTGTGTCCGACTGGGCTGTCTGCGCTGTGCTGCCGGCTGAAGGTGCTTGCTTTTTACTGTATGCTTTTTCAAGTACTTATCTGGTGGAGGGTATCTCATCTTTGCACCTATTGCATCTGTAGTATAGCTTCCTCACTATATCTATTCTATCAGGTTTCAAGTGAAATTATAATCATTGTGATGATGGTGATGATGATGGTCAGCTTTGAGATATTTACTACATAGAAAATTAAATATTTATATATCACCTTTAACAGGGTATTTAACCCCAAGGGCAAAACAGGACTAGAGAAGAAGAGGTATAGCTTTACCTGAGATGCAGAAGTCCTGAACCACATCTGATGGTGCACCAGATCAAATACCAAGCTGATCAAAACCTTTTCATTGTCATGCTAGAAATCAGTTCCCAACCGGACGCCTGGCCACCACAAATGGCATCACTCTTGCATATCTTACTGGTTTTCAGAACCTAGAAGAGTTCTGTAATTCATTACCAGTGTGGATTGCACTTCCATGCTGGGTCAGCAAGTTTTGAGAGAACTTGATCAGCAGGTTTGGGTAGTTAATGACTTTGATAGGTAAAGGCAGTGTTCATGGCTGAGACAATTTATGCATCAATGCATCAGTTAAGAGTTACAACTCATGGTGAATTTTTAACTAACCAGCCACCAGTCAGCTGCTAGCTAACCAGCCAGTGACCAACCAATCAGTCGACTACTTCACTGTAAACAAACACCAAAGTACCACATTTAAACCACCAACCAGTCAACAACCAACCATTCAACTAGCCTTTGACTAACCAGTCAATCAGTCAGTGTTCACACTGACACTAACCAATCATCCAGTCGCTCACCAAGCAATCAGTCATCAAACAGACAGCTAATCAACTAAACCAAACAGACACCACCCAGTCAATCAGCCAGCAGACAGACACTAACTATTTGATCAACCACTAAAGGTTAAAGGTTAAAGTCAAGAGGATCGAGTTAATTGCACCAGGTTTTATCCCACATGGCTCGGTCATCTCAACCACTAGACAGACACCAGCCAATCAAGCAACAAAACTGTGCACAATAAATAAAATTCCTCCATAATTACTATTTTTTCTTCTTATACAGATTATTCCAAGCACATTCTTCTTCCCTTTAATCCAATTTGCCATAAAATTTCTGGAAGTTGATAATAAAAAGGGGAAGGAAATTGCTCCCGTAGAACCAACATTGGCAGACGTGAGTTTTTGTGTGTGGTTTTTTTTTTTTTTTAATTCTTGGACTGGTAAATAATTATGTTAATTATATATATGTTAAATGTAACACCATCATATGGCATGCTGGCATTGTAGATGTGTTTATGAGTATGTTTGAGTGTGTGTGTATGTATATGCATTTTTGAGTGTGTGTGTGTATGATAGTTTATGCATGGGTACGTATGAGTGTGTATGCAGGCCTTTGTTAGCGTGTGTGTATATGTGTGTGTGTGTATATTTGTATGGTTATGTATTTTTGTTTGTCTTTTTCTCTGTGTTCAAATGTACATGTATGTATATGTGTATGTATGTATGAATGAATGTTTGTGTGAGTTTATCTTTTGTTACTGTGTCTCTTGCTGTGTCTGTATCTCCTTCTAATTCTGTCTATCTGCCTGTCTTTCCATCTTCCTCTCCCCTCTCCCTTCCAGTTGAAGATAATGTGTGTGTGCGAGTCTTTAAAGTGTGAGATTCCAAGTTTGTTTAATGGTCTGATATGACCTTGACCTGCTGTTGCAGAAGAAAGACAAGCAAAAGTTGAAGGAGACTGAACTAGCCCTGACCAGAGAGGCAAGCAACAATCACCACGGTTTGACCAGACAGGCGACGTCCTTGAACCTGTAAGTTCTCCTGGGTCTTGTTGGTTGTCCGGCTATCTCTTCTTCTTCTTCTTCTTCTTCTTCTTCTTTTTCCTAAAGTTTACCAGCTTTAAACTTCAGTGGAATGTTTTGGTTGTTCATCCACTTCTGGACTGTGGTCTTGTTCCAGAACTTGAATTTTTATGTGCACATCCATTTTACAGAGCTGTCTAACTTTTATGCAGGCTGTTGGTTCCTTGCCTCACAGGCAGATGTCCTCCAACTTAAAAGGAAACACGCCTAATTTCAGGTCAATGAATGCACATCAGTCACCAGAATGAAAGACTTGGGAGTTAAGATCGGCATAGCAAAAAAACGGGATGCACACCAGGTGCATTAGAGGATTTGTTAATCAACATACAACTGCTACTATTAGCCACCGGGCTGAGGGATGGATCTGGGCACCAATGGACATGCTCGGAGTGCAATGATGATAACCCAGCTAACGACCTGAGTAACTAACAAACACCTAATTAATCGACTTATATGATATGCTTGTATCTCCCTCCCCCCACAATGGGACCCAGGAACCCACGAGGGAAGTCTGGCCATTTGTAGTATTTAGTTTTACATTGACTCACTTTATTTGCAAACAACACATGATTTGTGATCTACTTTTTCCTGTCTGATCAAAGATCTAACATATGTCTCCTTTTTTTTATGTTTGGTCAGCTCAGACTTACGAATATCTGGCTACCCAAGTAACTGCATTCATTCTCATTACATTTCTACAACACATTTGAACTGGGGTTTGTTTTTGGTGGATTCTTTAAAGAAAATATGAAGAAATATATAAACTCCAGCCATCTGTTGCCCCGTAGAAGCCATACGGGGTTACCTTCACCTGTTACCATAAACAATTCCAAATGTTGTCGTTTTCAGTGACAACAGTGCAGCAGCAAAGAGCAGCAAAAACTACAGCATCATCAAGAAACACAGACTCTTCTACCGCTCTCCAGTGGTGAAGTTTATCCTTAGTGTGGTAAGTCACATAGGCCCAGATGAAAATCAGGTTAACCCATAATGCCCTCACAAGATGTAGTGTTATCGTGTTAGACAACTAGTCATCCTACTCTATGAATTTTGATGTTTTCTTTTCCTTAAGTCCTTAGAGGAGTGGCTGACTGAAAGGCATGAAAATTGGTGTGTTTATTTTATAATCTGTCCATCCATTGCTGGCATGATCGACCTCTGGCTCTGCTTCCATTAAGTCTGAATGACAGAGGTCTCTGTGGTGGACAGTCTGGCAATAATCTTGACCCCTGTCCAAAGCCCTGGATCTGTTGTCTTTTGATGTAGTTTACTACCGGTTCCATCCCAGTGTCATTCCTGAAATTGTAAATATCATTCCGATTTCCCTTCTTATTGTTTCTTCGAGAAAGATTTCATTCACTGCTGGTTTTGGGCCTGTCACAGTTTAATGGAGTATTTAATCATAGAGACTTTATTCCAACCTGCTGAGCCAGAGCCCCATTAGCCTGAGACACAATTGAATGAATGCACAGATGAATGAATGCAAAGGTGAATGAATGCAAGAAAGAAATAAAAGAGAGTAAAAAAAAAAACGGCTATCCTCCAAATAACGGTCCCAAATTATCGAGGCCCAAAATTTACCCTAACAGGGCCTCTGTCACATGAAAATTGCGGACCTCTTTCCGGCGAAAATACCGTCACCACCGAGAGTATCTCACTGCCGCTACGTGTGGCGCAGAGTGGGGCTAAACTAGTCCCAGCCATCTTTTTCCTCGGTATGTTGTGTAGTCGCCCGAAAGAGGTCTGCAATTTTCATGCAACTGAGGCCCTGTTAGTTATATGTTCAGTCTCGATAACTTGGGACCGTTATTCAGAGGATAGCCACAAAAATTTACAAAGGAAGGAAGACAGACATAAATAATTATAGGAAAAGAACAGTAAAAATAATAAGAAAAAACTTGTAAAGAAACAAATCTAAATGTGCGAATATTTTGCTGCAATCTTTATCCACATTTTGTGTTCCAGATTGCGTACTTCATCTTCCTGCTGCTCTACAGTTACTATTTGGTTGTCCAACTTTCAAAAGAGTTCCACTTTTTAGAAGGCATCCTCATAGGCTGGGTGTGCACAGTATTTTTTGAAGAGATTCGACAGGTAAGACTTAAACACATTGATAGTGTTAGATACTTTTGTTAAAATAGTAATAAGTACTTATAAGAACCATGACTAAGTACATTTAAATTCATTTAATTGTGACCGACTTCCATTTTCAAAATGGTGACAAGCAGCTATGTTTTTTCCGATGGATGTTAATTATTTTGGATTGTTCTGTTTCCTTATCATGGACTGCTATTTGGTGTGCATTTCCAATGCAGGATACTCTGTGTTTTCCGTGGGAGCAGCGTGCATTGTGGTTGTGCTGTGTCTAAGCGGAATAATGACTGAAAGATTAGGCAGCAATGTTCTGATCACAGAAGCCCACTATCTGGGAAGACAGAATCTCATCAGCTGACAACCGCAAACCATCTAGAGAGCAAACTTGATAAAAGCTGTCCCCAGACATGGAATGTGTCAGACATTTTTTTTTAGGGTGGGAAGTAATCGACACATATGATTAACTTGCCATGGCCCATTTCATTGTGATTGATTTATGGCAGAATTCTCCCATACATGATTGATTTATGGCAGAATTCTCCCATACCATCCATGATTGATTTATGGCAAAATTCTCCCGTACATGATTGATTTATGGCAGAATTCTCCCATACATGATTGATTTATGGCAGAATTCTCCCAAATATGATTGATTTATGGCAGAACTCTCCCAAACATGATTGATTTATGGCAGAATTCTCCCATACATATGGCAGAATTCTCCCATACATGAGTGATTTATGGCAGAACTCTCTATACATGATTGATTTATGGCAGAATTCTCCCATACATATACAGCCTTTTTCGTCTGCATTAGCGCATTAAAGAATGGGTGGCATGTTATTTTGTGGTCTTCCGCTAAGCTTTGATAACTGCACTTTTTGACTGAAACATCTAATATCAGAACATTTTTGCTTAGTCTCTGTTTATCACCTACTTTTAAAGTCTTTCAGTCCCAAACAGTGCACCATGTGTACTGGACATTACTCACATGCAACAGTAAACATGTTTTGTAAATTTGTAGATCTTAAGAGTGGCTGGCCGAGTGGTTAAAATGGGAGCTGTCAAGCAAGAGACCCAGAATCGAATCCTCAATATGGTTGGGGATTTGTTTCTGTCGGGGGCAAAATTAAAATTCTGACCTGCACAGTCCTAAATTACTGATTACATTGTATAAATGAGTGGTTCACCCTGGGGTGCTGCGAGCGTATGCCACGGGTGCTGTGGTAATAAAGACAACTGAACATTAAATGTGCACTATTTTTGCTTCTTTTCCCAAGTATTCAAAACGCTCTAAGTGTAGCTGTGCTGTGAGCAAAATTTAGCCTGACAAGGGTGCCGCAGCAAAAATAATTAGAGAACCCCTGTAAACATTTCTAAATCCCCCCCCTCCCCCCTTCCATTCTTTTGGTAGATTTATCTAGTCTGCACTAAATCATACTTTAATTCCTCCTGTCTCCTGGTTTATCATTGTAAATCAACAAGTCTCAAAGATTGTCACTCTAAAGTGTGTCATTTAACCCCACCAGGACCATACAATGAGCGACTACGACACTCAATGACACAAAGTGCTACCATTCAGATGGGCACAAGTTCCAAAAACCCTGTTCAACCATTAGGTTATATTAGGGCCCCCGACTACACCCGGGGTGGGGTTTTTAAATAATGTAAAATTGCGTCATGGTTTCAGACGTGATCAGAAGTCGTTCTAAAATATACACATTGTGAGATAGAGGAAATTGTTGGAACAACTGCTCGGGACTGAAATAGTTAACATTTTTTTTCTTTTCTTTCAGTTTCTGACTGGATATGCGTTTTCCTTCAAGTCAAAGGTCACGTCCTACTTTAATGACAGTTGGAACATACTAGACATTGCCACAATCCTCCTCTTTGCTGTTGGCATGACACTGCGTTTTATTGATGATGACAACTTCTTGAGTGGTGCCCGAGTGATTCTAAGCATTAATTTGATTGCATTCTTTTTCCGGATTCTGCATATCTTTTCTGTCAACAAACAACTTGGACCTAAGTTAGTCATGATCAACAAAATGGTAAGTAACAAGAGTAGCATACTGTGATATTATTGGTATGCCTACAAAGCGGCAAGTGTGGCTTATGGGTTACAAACATGGTTCACAATTCTGAAATAGCCTGTTTGATTCAACTGTGGGTAATTTGGCAGCAGAATAATATATTTTTAGTGTAACTCACTTTGTGGGCGGCTCTGGGGCTTCACTTTGTGGGCGGCTCTGGGGCTTCACTTTGGAGAAATAAAGAACAGACTCATTGTCTGGCTAACAAGTACATCATAAATTGAACTCATTCGGAGTGTTATCTTTGAAGCTAGAGTGGGTCTGCCTGAGAGGCAAGGAACCTACAGTTTGCATTCAAATAAACCAAATATGTTTGAAAAATATTTTTAAAAAAAAACATTTTCACATTACAAGATCATGTGGTAAAGGCCATAACTTTATGGTAATCACATGATTAATCTTGAAGTTCCATTAGTGAAATGTACAGCGTAAAAGAGACATGCAATTTATGTATTTTAGTTGAAAGTATTCATGTTTTGTGCTATATTACATATTGATTTGATTGTATATTAGACGAGGAGAGGAATAGGTTAAAGTGTCCCAGCAACAGTCAGACTTGTGTAAGGTTCTAACCATATTAGGCCATGAGTGTTGGGACTGGTCAAAGGGCACCACAGAAACAGATGATTCATGACAATTCCCACCCAGGTGATGCGATTATATACAGATGACTGTGTTGAGAGGTAGATAAGTTGCATTGGGGTTCATAGCAAATACAAATGAACGGCGTTTAGTGCATCCAAGTCTTGTATTTGATATCACAACGTGTAATTTGAATGGAGGTAGAGGCAGTCACTGTCTTGAGAACCAGCTGTACCTTCATGTGGTAATTGTAACTGACTCACAGAGCATGTTGAAAAAGGTGAAGACAAGTAGGCTCTGTGCAGAGTGGCAATCATCACTCCAGAGGTCCTGGGTAGTTAGATTCCTTTTGGATATTTTCTCCAGGGTATGCTGGTGTGTTGGTAAACAAACAGTCGGATAGACTGGATGGTTCTGCACCATTTGGTGGTGAACTGATGCACGAGAGGCTAGATGTTGTAAGGGCCTTTAGGAGTGAGTGAACAGTAAAAGTAGTAAAGGATTCGTTTCCATGCCTTATGCATATTTGACTCTTTGTTGGCTACTGACAGAGCATGTTTGGAAACATCAAGAGTGCAGTGATGCTAGTTTCTTGATTCATTCCAGAGTACTGGGCGTATAGGGCTGGAGCGATATTTTATAGACCAGTGGGCACTCGGTGGGTGTGGTCAGCATCACACCAGCTGCTTTTACTTCCCAGGACTTTATGCGAAGACACAAAAAGATCATCACTGTCTGCGGTGAATGGTGCTGTGAGGAGTGACTAGAGGATTTGGAGGATGCTTGACACTCAGAGGAAAGGCGAGATGGACATGTAATGAGACTGTTACTAGTGCCACCGGAATTGAAACCACCCAAGTCAGCATAATTTAAAATGGGTACCAATTATGCCCTGGAAAGTGAAGGTGGTCAGAATGATGATGATCTTCATCATATGCCTTGCTGATATATTGTTAGACTTGTATTTTAAACAGGTACTTGGTAAAATCCTGGAAGGTAAAGGCTGCCGGCATGATTCTTACAACATCACCCACCAAGTGCCATTAGTCTACTAGCTCTATAAGTCCAATTTGCCTGAAGGTATGGACAAGGATTTTTTTACTTTTTTTACTTTTTACTCAACATAAGACAAGAATGGGTTAGGAAAAGTAAAGATGTTTGTACCATAAATAGTGGTTGCAGACAGACGTGACTACCAACACCACACAGCATTGACTTTAAGAAAAAGAATAAACAAAGGTGAGTTCCTTGGTACCAAAAGAGTTAATGCAGCTTTATTGCTGAGATGTCAGTCTTAACTTTGTCATTTTCCCTAGATCAAAGACCTGATGTCATTTGTCATCATCTTGATTGTGTTCGTTGTGACCTATGCAATTTCATCTGAAGCCGTGCTCTACCCAAATTCTGAGTTGAGTTGGAAACTCTTCTATTACCTGCCCCGCAAGGCTTACTGGCATATCTACGGGGAGTTGTTTCTAGAAGACATCGAGGGTAATGCTCCATGTTTTATGATTTAGCTTGTGGGTCACTGTTTGTACAAATGATTGAAAGAAGTGAAAATTGCATATTCAAAATGTCATAAATTGTCTACAGTGTGGTCATCATCATCATGTGCCCTGCCAACTGGCGTAGGCGCTCATGCGTATCCACAGACCACGATCCCTGGTTGCCTGGACAGCTCTCTTGATGATTTCCCTCCATGCCATCGTTTCAGCCCATCCAGTGTCATCTCTCTTGGTCTGCCTCTATCCCTCTTTCCACTGATCTTTCCAGTTGTCACGATGTTTTCCAATGTTTCTCTTCTCATTATGTGGCCAAAGAACAGTGTTTGTCTCTTTTTTATTGTTGTATACAGTGATCTACTTTTATTAGCCTCTTTCAAGCAATGGTTGTTAGTTACTCTGGCTGTCCAAGGTATTCGTAACATTCGTCTCAGAAACTACATCTCTGTTGCTTCCAAATTCTTCTTAATTTGTTCACTGACATTTCAAGACTCCCTGCCATACAGCAGAACAGGTTCTGTGTAACATTTTAGCACCCTCTTTCTGACATTAAATGAGAGCGCTTCATATCATAAGATATTTTTCATTTCTGAAATGCAGCTTTTGCTTGACCTATTCAGCTTTTAATCTTTGTCACACATTTTCCATCTGATGATTTGATTGTTCTCAGATATTTAAATTGTTGACTTGGTTGAGTCTTTTTCCTTCAGTTGAGATATCAGAATGTGGAGTTATCTTCTTCTTTGATATAACCATTACTTACGTTTTCTTATAATGTGATGAGGTCTATAAATCCCAGGACTTATTTTCTCACAATAATTGACATTTTATAGGTAAGTTTGTTAACTACGCACTCATGAGTGACCAGGGCTTCCACACGAAGCAAAGAATAGTAACACAGCCTGCTGCATGTGATAGCAAACAATGGGATGCCTTGCTTGAACTAGATGAGGGCCTGTGTTTCACAGGAGGATACAGGCCATTTTCCATGAGTTTTTCAGTTGCAGGAGCAATGAAGCAAAGAAGACCAAGAGAGATAATGATGGACTGTTTAATTTCATGGCATGGAGGATAACATGTGTAGAAATAATTGAAAGTAGACCAGAAAGAAGACTGGGGGTGGACGTGGCAACCAATACCTAATGGCATAAACTGTAAGAAGCTGATTAAGACAGGTTGAGACTGATTAAAGAGAATCTTGTCTCTGAAGCTGAAATCTTGTATTTTGACCATATCAAGCACCGATGCAGATTGGAAAAGAAATTAATAGCAGACGGCATGGTACCAGGAAGGAGGGACAAGGACTGACTAACATGAAGATGGGCACAGGATGTAAGAGACTCTTTGGATATGATAGTTTTCCCGTGTGGGTTCTGAGCGCCCATTGTGGAGAAAACAATAATAGACCCACTGCCCTTCCTACAAGCATGTCCAAGGATTCGACTAAATTGGAACTTCCTTCCCAGTTGGAGTGCATCTGCCTGAGTGGCAAGGCACAACCAACCGCATTCAAATAAGTCAGTAAAACGGATGTACATGCAAAACTCAGGCCCTGGCACAGTGCCAAAATCCAGATGGACGAACAACCAAGACTTCCCACCAGAGCTTACAGCCGGTAAACAGAGAAGAAGAAGAGGAAATGAAAGTGCGGGAGAATTGGCGAGAGACCGAGTTTCTTTCAGGCAGACCATGATGAGAGTGATGTTCTGCAAAGAAGCTGCAACATGATGATGATGGTGACTGTGAGAATCACATTGTGGAAGAGACTGTGAAAACATCATATAATATTCCTAAGGACAATGGCAGTAACATATTTGTGTTTGATTATATTTTGTTTAATCAGGAGATTCTGACTGCACCGACGATCCAGATTTGTACAGGGATTATGAAAAGTTGCGGTGTCCGTCCCCTGTTGGAAAATACTATGTGCCCGTCTTGCTTGGAGTCTACATCTTGATGACCAATGTCCTGTTGCTGAATCTTCTCATTGCCATGTTCAGGTGCTCTCTCTCTCTCTCTCTCTCTCTCTCTCTCTCTCTCTCTCTCTCTTTCTGTGTACGTGTGAGTGAGTGGGAGTGTGCGAGAGAGAGAGATCAGTGTCCTCCTGCTCAGTCTTCTCACTGCTATGTTCAGGTGAGCTTTCTCTCTCTCTCTCCCTCTCTCTCTCTCTGTGTATGTGTGAGTGAGTGGGAGTGTCCGAGAGAGAGAGAGACAGAGACCAGTGTTCTTCTGCTCAGTCTTCTCATTGCCATGTTCGGTAAGTTCTCTATCTCTCTCTCTGTGTATGTGTGAGTGAGTGGGAGAGTGAGAGAGATATCAGTGTCCTTCTGCTCATTGCTATGTACAAGTGAGTTCTCTCACCTTAATGGGAAAGAGAGAGAGAGAGTGAGATATCAGTGTTCTTCTGCTCATTGCTATGTACAAGTGAGTTCTCTCACCTTAATGGGAAAGAGAGAGAGAGAGAGATCAATGTTCTTTTGCTCATTGCTATGTACAAGTGAGTTCTCTCACCTTAATGGGAAAGAGAGAGAGAGATCAATGTTCTTTTGCTCATTGCTATGTACAAGTGAGTTCTCTCACCTTAATGGGAAAGAGAGAGAGAGAGAGATCAGTGTCCTTCTTCTCATTGCTATGTTCAACTAAGTGAGTTCTCTCACCTTAATGGGAAAGAGAAAGAGAGAGTGAGATATCAGTGTTCTTCTGCTCATTGCTATGTACAAGTGAGTTCTCTCACCTTAATGGGAAAGAGAGAGAGAGAGAGATATCAGTGTTCTTCTGCTCATTGCTATGTACAAGTGAGTTCTCTCACCTTAATGGGAAAGAGAGAGAGAGAGATATCAGTGTTCTTCTGCTCATTGCTATGTACAAGTGAGTTCTCTCACCTTAATGGGAAAGAGAGAGAGAGATATCAGTGTTCTTCTGCTCATTGCTATGTACAAGTGAGTTCTCTCACCTTAATGGGAAAGAGAGAGAGAGAGAGAGATATCAGTGTCCTTCTGCTCATTGCTATGTACAAGTGAGTTCTCTCACCTTAATGGGAAAGAGAGAGAGAGAGAGATATCAGTGTCCTTCTGCTCATTGCTATGTACAAGTGAGTTCTCTCACCTTATTGGGAAAGAGAGAGAGAGAGAGATATCAGTGTTCTTCTGCTCATTGCTATGTACAAGTGAGTTCTCTCACCTTAATGGGGAAAGAGAGAGAGAGAGAGAGAGAGAGAGAGAGATCAGTGTCCTTCTGCTCATTGCTATGTACAAGTAAGTTCTCTCACCTTAATGGGAAAGAGAGAGAGAGAGATATCAGTGTTCTTCTGCTCATTGCTATGTACAAGTGAGTTCTCTCACCTTAATGGGAAAGAGAGAGAGAGAGAGAGATCAGTGTCCTTCTGCTCATTGCTATGTACAAGTAAGTTCTCTCACCTCAATGGGAAAGAGAGAAAGAGAGAGAGATCAGTGTTCTTCTGCTCATTGCTATGTACAAGTGAGTTCTCTCACCTTAATGGGAAAGAGAGAGAGAGAGAGATCAGTGTTCTTCTGCTCATTGCTATGTACAAGTGAGTTCTCTCACCTTAATGGGAAAGAGAGAGAGAGAGAGAGAGAGAGATCAGTGTCCTTCTGCTCATTGCTATGTACAAGTGAGTTCTCTCACCTTAATGGGAAAGAGAGAGAGAGAGAGAGAGATCAGTGTCCTTCTGCTCATTGCTATGTACAAGTGAGTTCTCTCACCTTAATGGGAAAGAGAGAAAGAGAGAGAGAGATATCAATGTCCTTCTGCTCATTGCTATGTACAAGTGAGTTCTCTCACCTTAATGGGAAAGAGAGAGAGAGAGAGAGAGATCAGTGTCCTTCTGCTCATTGCTATGTACAAGTGAGTTCTCTCACCTTAATGGGAAAGAGAGAGAGAGAGAGAGAGAGATATCAGTGTCCTTCTGCTCATTGCTATGTACAAGTGAGTTCTCTCACCTTAATGGGAAAGAGAGAGAGAGAGAGATATCAGTGTTCTTCTGCTCATTGCTATGTACAAGTGAGTTCTCTCACCTTAATGGGAAAGAGAGAGAGAGATCAGTGTCCTTCTTCTCATTGCTATGTACAAATGAGTTCTCTCACCTTAATGGGAAAGAGAGAGAGAGATCAGTGTCCTTCTTCTCATTGCTATGTACAAATGAGTTCTCTCACCTTAATGGGAAAGAGAGAGAGAGATCAGTGTCCTTCTTCTCATTGCTATGTACAAATGAGTTCTCTCACCTTAATGGGAGAGAGAGAGAGAGATCAGTGTTCTCCTGCTCAATCTTCTCATCGCCACGTTCAGGTGAGCTCTGTGTGTGTGTGTGTGTATACTTGTGTGTGTACATATGTGTGTGTTGTGTGTGATTGAATGGGAAAGAGAGAGAGAGAAAGAGAGAGAGAGATTAATGTTCTCCTGCTTAGTCTTCCCATTGCCAGTTTCAGGTGAGCCCTGTGTGTGTGTGTGTGTGCGTGCGTGCGTGCGTGTGTGTGTGGTGAAATTAATGCACACACTCGCGCACACACACCCACATACATGCGCCCGCCCACTGACTTAAACACACATATATACACACCCACATACACCCATTTTAATTATATAATTCTTATCAACAATAATTTTGCCATCTTTCTCTCGGATGCGAACCTTTCTGCAAAATGGTTTGTCTTTGAATAATTAGGTATGTAATTATTAATTAAAAATTGTTTGTTTCAATTCCTCTGTGTATTCAGTACAGCTTTAAATTATATAACTCTTATCAGCTATAATAATTTCACCATCTTTTCCTCTGATGCAGTCATTTCCTGTTAAATCTTCTTCTTCTTCTTCTTCTTCTACGTTCATCCAAAGATGTAATTGCGTCGTGTCCATTTACAGCATGGCTCCGATATTTGCACTTTTTGGCCAACACATCCGACTTCTGCGGGCATTTGTTTACCGGGGTAGCTTTCCCAGTATTTTCTGTTAAATTGTTTGTCTTGTTTATATATGACATTAAATATTGAATAAGTAGATATAATGATTAGCATTTAGAAAGGATTATCATCACAAAACTCCGGACAGATCCATAGGTGCTCCGATCTCCTCCTCAAAAGCTTCACAGGTGTAAAGCGACGGATGACGCCGTTCTGTGTTGGATAATAGAACATCTTGTCCCCTTAGTGAAATGTTCATTTCTTGCAGCTCCAGGCTACACACCCCCTCCCCTTAAATCCGTCAGTCTAGACAGGGATACGAGTCATGTCCTTAGATGTATAATTATCCAATGAAAATTATTTGTTTGAATTCCTCCGCAGTTACACATTTGAGCAGGTCCAGGAGAACACGGACATGCACTGGTGCTTCCAGCGGTTCAGTCTGGTCTACGAGTACACCCATCGCCCGGTGCTGCCCCCGCCCCTGATTGTCTTCTCCCACATGTCCACTCTGATCACCAAGATGTGTCCCAGCCTCAATCGAGTCAAGGAGAAGGATGAATTCAGTAGGAACTTCCATTTCTCTCTCTCTCTCTCTTTTTTTCATCTCTCTCCCTCTTTTCTTTTTTCAATTTCTTACTTTCTTTCTCTTCAATTTCACTCTATCATATTCTATCTCTCTCATTTTTGTCATGTTCTCTCTCTCTCTTTCTCTTTAAGTCACTATCTGTCTGTCTGGTCTCTGTTTTTTTTTTCTCTCTCTCTCTCTCTCACTTTCTTTTTATCATACTTTTACTCCTTCTTTTTCCATCCCATATTTTATTTCCCTCTACGTTTTCATTTTTTAAAATACCTGCTCTCTCTCTCTCTCTTTCTCTCTCTCTCTCTCTCTCTCTCTCTCTCTCTCTCTCTCTCTCTCTCTCTCTCTCTCTCTCTCTCTCTCTCTCTCTCTCTCTCTCTCTCATAAATGTGTTGTGTGTTTCTTAAATTGTGTGCATGTTTGATTTGTTTGAATTCCTACACCAGTAAATCCAATATTTAAAAATGTTTTCCATCGTCATTTACTTCCTCTTTTGCCCAATATTTTACTTTTAAATTCTCTCTTTGATGTTTCTTTAGATCTTTGAATATCCTTCAACCATTAAAACTTTAATTTAGTCATGTCTATCCACAATTTTCTGTTGCATGTACTTTCAGTCAGTTCAGACACAAATGATCTTCCACAGTCAATGCCGTGCAGCGTTGGTAGTCATGTCTATCCACAACCTTCTTTTGCTTGTACTTTCAGTCAGTTCTGACATAAATGATCTTCCATAGTCCATGCCGTGTGGCACTAGTAGTCATGTCTGTTCACAACTTTCTGTTGCATGTACTTTCAATCAGTTCTGATATAAATAATCTTCCACAGTCCATGCTGTGTGGCATTGATAGTCATGTCTGTTCACAATTTTCTGTTGCATGTACTTTCAATCAGTTCTGACACAAATGATCTTCGACAGTCCATGCCGTGTGGCGTTGGTAGTCATGTCTGTTCACAACTTTCTGTTGCGTGTACTTTCAATCAGTTCTGACATAGATGATCTTCCACAGTCCATGCCGTGTGGCGTTGGTAGTCATGTCTGTTCACAACCTTCTGTCGCATGTACTTTAAATCAACTCTGACACAGATGATCTTCAGTGCCATGATATTAACTGCCCAGCCTCTTCTCGCCGTCTTCCTCTGTGAAATGAAGCGAAACGTAGACTTGAAATTACGCTTTCAACTATCTTGAAATGATTCTGATTCAACTTGGAATGAATCATGGTCTGCTTGGAATGAACCTTGACGTAGACACCTTGGTTTGCACCAGCTTTAACATCTGACAACACAAACGCCGCTCAGCTTCTTGGTACATTCTGTCATTCTGGTCCATTTATTTCACATGGACATTATTCACAATCACTCGCGACATATTCGTAAACATTTGCGCAACATAAAGACGACATCTTTCTACACCGTCTTCTCTGACTTCTGATGATCGACTGACCACGAGTCTAGCTCGGGCTTCCCCTCGCTTACTCCACCGGCCACAAGTATCTCGTGCCGTGACTTGTAGCACGGACTTCCTGCTTGCCACAATGTACTCGTGGAGACCATGCAAAGCAGGGTCATCACACTCTGCCACTTTTCCCCTCCAACTTTCCCACTATCAGGAATAAATAAATTTCCTGTTCTCATGGTGTTACCAAAGAATTTTACATTGTCTTCTTTATGTGGGCGCTCAGTTCACTTTATGAGTCAATGTCTTTCAAGACATCTCCATTTCTCTCTGCACCATGATGTCACGGGCTTAAAATTCTTGACATCCTTAACAACAGTATTGATAGGCTACAAGACAGTGGACATGGTTATTGTATTTTCTGTCCCACTTCTTGGGTTTTTATTTGAAGCTTTCTCATAGAAAGGTAGAAAAAGAGGTCTTAGTCTTAGTTGAAGTTTCACCTTCACTTTTTTGCTCCGTTCCGGTGCCAGTGAAAATCAAATGAAATGTCCCTCACTGTCCCGTCTGAAAAACTGTTGAACAAACAGTTCATCCCAGAACAATCCAGAAATGTGCACACACAGTAAATGCAAATGGCAGTGGCTACAGGTGCCAAAGCCAACAGTCCCCACCAGAAGTTCAGTTTGTCATTGATGTAAGTAGCTAGGTACGATAAAGTTGGGCACAATAAGTTGGCTATTCACTTACTTACTTAGTTAGTCGCTCCTCTTCTACCTTGGGATGTACACACGTAGAATTATTAAATAAGGTATTTCACCAGCTCACATGTAAACCGGCTACCAGCTATATTGAATACCATGACACAGTCGCTGCACAAATGTAAGGCATTTCACATGAAAAACACAGCTCACAGTGCTGCACTAAACTCAGTAGCTCAGGCAGCTAAACTATAAGAAGTGGAGATGACTTCATTAAACTTTACAGGGAAGGTATTCAAGAGCAAGCTGGAGGAGAAACAGCTGATGCAGTGGGAGAATGTCATCGCTGACAGTTACCTGAGCTCAACCGAGAAGACCGAGAGAAACAGCATCGCTGGGCGAGTCAAGTCCATAATGGAAAGGTAATTTACTCTTGGTGTTATTCACAAATGTCATGGGATGCCTGTAAAATGTGTGGCATGTGTTTGTGTGAGAGACCAGGGCTTTTATTTTGTTACAGTTCACAATGGTACGCCATATGGCACCTTTTTTTTTAAGGCACACCTTTTGTTTGACACTATTATAATGGACACTTTGTAGACCTTTTATTAGACACCTTGCGACGAGTACAGGCACCTTTTTTCTAAAAAAAAAAAAAAAAACTTTTTACTTTCATGTTAATAAGTTATTGGTTTTAACTCTTTGAGTCCCATGGGGTTTAGCATCCAAGGCCCAATGGATAGTAAAGAGAGAGTAAAATCGACGTATCATGCATTCATCGGGCTTCTACGTAGAAACCTATGAACATATGATACGCTCCCTGGGACTCAAAGAGTTAAGGGTTAAAGTAAACATGTGATCAGCGGCAAATTCATGAATCAGTCATTCAGTGAATCAGTAGTGGTAGTTCATTCATGTGTTTGTGTGATGCGCTGTTTTTGTACAAGAGACTGTATATTGTATGATAATATGTGATTATTTTTAAGGATTTTAGTAAATGGGTGATCAGTGGTAAATCAATGAATCATTCATTCAGTGAATCATTCATTCAGTGAATCAGTCATTCAGTGAATCAGTCATTCAGTGAATCATTCATTCAGTGAATCATTCATTCAGTGAATCATTCATTCAGTGAATCATTCATTCAGTGAATCATTCATTCAGTGAATCAGTCATTCAGTGAATCATTCATTCAGTGAATAATTCATTCAGTTAATAATTCATTCAGTGAATCATTCATTCAGTGAATCATTCATTCAGGGAATCAGTCATTCAGTGAATCAGTCATTCAGTGAATCATTCATTCAGTGAATCAGTCATTCAGTGAATCATTCATTCAGTGAATCATTCATTCAGTGAATCAGTTGTTCAGTGAATAATTCATTCAGTAAATCATTCATTCAGTGAATCATTCATTCAGTGAATCAGTCATTCAGTGAATCATTCATTCAGTGAATCATTCATTCAGTGAATCAGTCATTCAGTGAATCATTCATTCAGTGAATCATTTATTCAGTGAAGCATTCATTCAGTGAAGAATTCATTCAGTGAATCATTCATTCAGTGAATCATTCATTCAGTGAATCATTTTTTTTTTTTAATTTGTTCTTGCTCTGTTCCTGTGCCAGTGAAAACCCAAATGAAATGTGCCCCACTGTCGCATTTGTAAAACTGGTGAGCAAACAATTAGTCCAGGAACAATCCAGAAATATACAACACAGTAAATGCATATTACAGTTGCTAGATGCACGAAAAGCCAACAGTCACCATTAGAAATGCAGTTTGTCTTTGATGGAAGTAGTCGGTCACAATAATTTGGCTATACACACGTAAAATTATTACATAAGACATTTCACCCACTCCCACGTAAACTGGCTACCAGCCATATTAATGCCACGACTCAACTGTTGCACAAATGAAAGGCATTCCACATGAAAAACACAGCTCACAGTGCTGCACCAAGCACTAAACTCAGTAGGTCCATACGTGGAAACTGCATTAGCAAAGGATTGTCGGAAACAAAAATAACTTTGAAGCTAAACATTCTGCCATGCCTAGTCTTCCACGTTGGACCAGAAGTCTCATTTTGGTCTAAGTGTGCTAAAGAAATCTGGCTGCAGTAAAGCTTTGAGGAATTCATACATCATTCTTTGCTTATCGTGATTATTTTTCATATTTACACATTTTTTTTGTAATCAACTTACAAGGTTGGAAGTGCTCCTGGTTAAAGTGGAGGAGTTGCAAGAGAGCCAGGTCTCATCAACCATGTCTAACCAAATCCAGTCTGCAGATTCAGCCGCAGCCAAGCTGCCTTCAGATATTCATAAGAGAATGGAGACTCTAGAAAACCAGGTAAATTAATTCATTTCATAGAAAGGAATATTACTATAAAAACATGGCGATTTTACTCATATTTTACCAAGGAAAACTTACCACTGTCAAAACCCACTGCTGGCTGCATGGATTTTTATCATGGTATGAGGCAGCGCAGGTCGACCCAGCCTAAAATGGGTACCAGGATGTATGTCCTGGGGAAGTAAAGACGGCCGGCATAATGCTAACCACATTACCCACCTAGTGCCGATTGGTCTGTAAAAATATGGGTGCTCTTCCCATGTGCCCGATTTGCCTTAGGCATGAAGAGGGATCTTTACTTACCTTTTTTTTTTAACCAAGGAACTATATATATGAATGTGAGGTCAAGCAGTCATGTGAAATATGGATGATTCTTTGAGTGAGCTCAGTTCCAGAGCCCCATGTTTCGGCTCTTTAGTTAGGGAAGCCCTCTTGGATGATTGGGAATGTCCATGTTCTACCCCATGATAAGGAATGTCCATGTTCTACCCCATGATGGGGAATGTCCCTGTTCTACCCAATAATGAGGAATGTCCATGTTCTACCTCATAATGGAAAATGTCCATGTTCTACCCCATATTTGGGAATGTCAATGTTCTACCCCCATGATGGGGACTGTCCATGTTCTACCCCCATGGTGGGAAATGTCCATGTTCTACCCCATGATGGGGAATGTCCATGTTTTACCCCATAATGGAGAATATCCATGTTCTACCCCATGATGGGGAATGTCTGTGTTCTACCCCATGATGGGGAATGTCCATGTTCTACCCCATGATGGGAAATGTCCATGTTCTACCCCATGATGGAGAATGTCCATGTTTTACCCCATAATGGAGAATGTCCATGTTCTACCCCATAATGGGGAATGTCCATGTTCTACCCCATAATGGGGAATGTACATGTTCTAACACTGCCTCTCCCTGAGACTGCACACGGCTGTCCTGGATGGGTCCTCTGGAGGAAAATACCTGTAGATCAGAGGATGATGAAACTCCCACACAAATGAGGTGGCTAAATGTCCCTTTATGTCCTATAAAACTGTCTGGAAACTCCCCTTAATGTCCCACAAAACTGTCTGGAAATTCTAATCTGAAAAACAAATGCCTAAAAATGCTGTTTGTATCGGCTGAAAGGCACAGATATCACAACTATGGTGTAAACAGGCACATTTACATCGCTTGGACAAACAATGATGAAGAAGATAATCAAGGAACATTTCAAGTTTACTGCTTGAAAAAAAAAAAGTAGATCGTTCTCCACATCTTTAGGCATATAGGGCTAGACCTATATTTTATAGACCAATCGGCACAAGATGGGTGATGTGCTCAGCATCACGCCGGCCGCCCCTACTTCCTAGGATTGCACCCGGTACCCATTCAAGGATGGGTCGACCTGGGAACCAAAGTCATTTTTGAAAAAAAATGTCTGGCTCCACCAGGGAGCGAACTCACGACCTTCCGATCTATCCGCTCTGCCACGGTGACTCTGCTTTGAAAACAAAAGCCTGAAAAAAATGTTGAACATAAAATAGGATAAATTCAAGAGGCCTGAAGAAATAAGAGAAATATCTAGGCAGCTACTCGTAACAACAGGCATAAGACAAAGAAGAAGGCACTATGTTAGACACATCCAGGAATCAACAGACACTGACTCAAATGGAGAATAAATAAATTGAGGAAGTGAGGGCATTAAAAACAACCTGAAATGAATGTTGAGTTGTGTTGAGTCGAGTCAAGAATTGACATCACAGCACTCAGGGCGTTCCCATGTGTGCTCTGTCCTCATCTTCAGCAGCCAGCGCAGAGTTCCAATACTGATGGTACTGGTCACAATCTGGTTATTTGTCTGTCTTGCCTTTCCTCTGAGTGTGGTGAGCTGGCCAGACCCTCTGGTTATACCCAGGTGCCTCATTCTCTCCAGGCCATAATAATCTCATTTTTGTACTGATTCTGTTGCTTGTTCCCAAAGGGCCTTGACCACATCTGCCTTGTCTTGTATCAATTCACCACCCAGTAGTGCAGATCCAGCCAATCTGTCTGCCTGTTTATTACCCGCTATGCCGGCATGGCCTGGAGAAAAGATTCAAAGTATGCTCACTACCCTAGACCTTCCCAGTGAAGCTTGCCACTCTAAAGTAAATGTTGATGAGAGAGGTCAGAGGTGATGTACTGTATTTCCTCCATGATGTTGAAGGGATTGCATAAGATAGAACTGAATGGAAAAACAGACTGCGAGCACTGCACATAATGGCACAGCAAGACAGTGGATGAAAAGAGTAAATAAGAGTAAATTGATGAGGTCAGGTAGGCAGGTAGGTAGTTGTAGGACATCACACAAAGCAATAAACACTTGGTGACACAAAGTGCCACCATGTGGATGAGGATCACCCCTGGAGAGGTCCCAGAAACCCTGTTCAGCTGTTAGGCCATATCTATGACCTAGGCCATGTTTAGGGCTTCCGGCAGAAGCCAGGGTGCTGCTTGAAATAATAAAAAAAATTTCATGGGGACAACTTAAAAATGTATATGAGGTCTGTGCAAGCCCAGAATGTTCATCAGTGATGTGGTGTGCCAAAATATGGGTTTTCAAAACATATTTTTTCAGTATGTCTCAGCTGTTTTGCAATGTGATTGTTGCTGCCTCACTGGTCTCAACCAAGATCAGTTCTAAGCAGCAGCATTCCACGTATTTGTATTGACGCTAGAGGATTCAAAAGCTTCACATTTCTTATGTCTCATCCCCGTGTGGGTTCTGGGGCGCCACTGTAAAGAAAACAAGAATAGACCCACTGCCTACCCTACAAGCCTGTCCTAAGAGGCGACTAATTGGGTGCTTTCTTCGAAGTCGAAGTGCATCTACCTGAGAGGCAAGAAACCAACAATCTGCATACAGTTAGGTCAGATCTGTTGAACTGATGTGCACAAAACACTTGAATTCTTGAGGGGGGCTGTGTGGTCTCAAAGCATGGTGTCTGCCTCGAGTGCTAGATGTTCCAGGTTCAGTCCCAGGTAAGGCTGATATTTTTTCACTTGGACTTTTTCCTCCTGGTCTCTGGGTAGTGAATTTGGAGTTTGAAACCTTCCCAAAGTATTTCAGGATCTTCGCTGCTGCTACATAGCCTGTGCACTGTGCTGAGCTTCGAACTCAGACTTGAGTTAGAAGAAGACTGTAGCACTTAATGGTTACACCCATGTGCCATGATGTTGATCCATTGTTCAAAACCTGAAACCTAAAATTTTGGAACAAGACTAAAGTCCAGAGATGGACCAGGAACTTTCTGCCGGTGTTTACAGCCTTTGAACGTAAAGAAAAAAGAAGATTATGTCTCGGTGGTTTGTGTTATCTTTTCAGCTCATCCACACCACCAAGGCTTTGGAATGGATCATGACCTCATTACAAGAAAACAATATGGCTGCCAAAACAGACAGGCCGATGCTGCCAGATCTGCAGAAGCAAAAGGAAGATGGTGAGAAATCTGTGTGCATAATTTAAGCAAATTTACATTAACACAATACAGATAAATGTGTTATTCTTATGAATGTGTATTTTTTTTGTTTTTGAGTAAATTGTTGTAATTTTTAGAATTAAATTTTAACTCTTTGAGTCCCAAGGAACGCATCAAACGTTCATAGGTTACTGCCTAGAAGCCCAATGAACGCATGATGCGCCGATTTTACGACTCTTTTGACTACCCCTTGGGCCTGTGTTGCTAAACCCTCTGGGACGCAAAGAGTTAAGTGGCTTAATGTGTTATTTACTTGCAAATTAAGTATCCTTTTTCGAGAGCAGAACCTGCTGTTCATATGTGCTAATTTTTTGGTGTTTTTTTACATTATTATAATCATTTTTGTTGTTGTGTTACTGTGGGCAGGTATTTATCATTATTGTTTATAATGTGATTTAATTTTCAAACTGAAATCAATTTAGTTTATGTAGTGGACTGCATTATGATTGAATCAGCAAGACTTTCAGACATGTGGTTTGTAGAATGAAATATGAGTAAGTTACCCTAACCACTCTCTGGACATTGAGTTCAGTTATCTTATATATGCTCATGCAATAAATGCATAAGGCAGTTGCTGGAGGTACCAGCGCCGACAGTCACCACCAGAAATACAGTTTGCTATTGATGGAAGTAGTATTTCAACAACCCACATGTAAACCAGCTACTGCCCATACTAAATACCACAAAACAATTGCTCCACAAATGAGAGGTATTCTGTATGAAAAAACACAGCTCACAGTGCTGCACCAAGCACTCAACTCGGTAACCTCAGCAATGAAACTGTACACTTCCATCCATATCTGGAAACTGCATTAGTGAAGCCCTGTCAGAAGCAAAAATAACTTTGGAGCTAAACATTCTGCCTTGCCTAGTCCTCCATACTGGGCAGGAAGTGCTGGCCTAAATTAGATAGCAGGAAATGTCCTCAATGTTGACCGTGTTGTTCACCAGTAGTCCAGTCCAGAAATGGATTTAGCACCATTTGCCTCACACGTCAGCGGCATGAAAAGGATCCTTTGCTTAGGCTATTATTTCCTGTTGTTACATCGGGCTCTCATGAGGGTTACCTTGGTTCGAGCCCTGGTAAGGTGATTAGATTTTTCTGTGAGGGGCAAAAATTCAACATCCTAACCTGCACAGCCTGTCGGCGACAGTACTAGCCATGCAGCTCTGAATCTTCAGGCTCATGATCTCTTCCCCCATCTTCTTCTGCCTTTCTAACCCCCTAAAAAAGCAAAGGCCCTCAACCAACACACTACAAGTCGTTCTATCCTTCCCGTTTGCTTGCAGCTCTCCTCATGTCCTACTCATCTTTTTAACTTCCCTCTCTAGCTCCCTTCTCCATTTTTTTGTCTTCCTCCATTACTATGCCCCTGTGGGTTCCAGAGCAAGGGCGTTCTAGTTATATTGTTCTCAAGTTTTCCCAACATGTGTCCTATCCACGCCAGCATATTTTGCCCACCTCTTGGTTCACTGGAGCTTGTTTAGTTCTCTCCAGAAGCTCTACATTAGTGATTCTATCACACCATTTAATTCTCTCTATTCTGCGCAGGCACCAGTTAATGAATGTTGGTAGTTTATTAGTCATTGCTTTGATTGTTCTCCGTGTTTCCACTTCTTATAACAGTACTGATTGTCTTAACAGCCCTGAGAAGGGGACAATACAGTAGTGACAGCTTTTGCATTTTTTTACCCTTGTAAAGCTTATGGCACTGGGATCTGATAAAGGTTTGTATCACCCTGGATGCGTCTGCCTCTTTAACTCTTTGAGTTCCAAAAAAAACAAAATGCCAGTAAATCTTAACTCTATAAAGTTAATCTGCAATACTTTCCGGCATCAAAATCTAATCACCATTGTCAACCTTATTAACACATCCAAACATAACTATGAGTGCAAAGAGACAGATTATTAATAGCATATTCACCCCAATATTAAGCTACCAGTGCTAAACATGGACACTATCTAAAGCCTATACACGCAAAATCACCACCTGCGAGATGAGGTGCCTAAGAAAAGCAGCCAACCTAACCATCTGAGATTGAGTGAATAATGAAACTAGCAGGCAAATTGTTAGAACGACACCTTGTACTAGATTCATCGAGAAACAACAGATCAAGTGGTTTGGCCATCTTGTTAGAATGCAGCAAGATGAAATACCATCAAAAGCACTACATCTCAGAAGACCAACTACAAGAGCAAGAGGACGGCCGCGGAAAACATGGATCAACAACATTAAAGACACTCTACGCCTTCACGGCATGACAATAGCCAGTGGCAGCCAACAAGCACTGGATCGCAAATTATTCCTCCCTATGACGCTTAACAGCAGAAGTGGTTTATGATGATGATGATTATCATAATCTAGTATTATTTTGATTTGACTGGTAAAATTTTCTTCTTGTTTAATGAAACATGGCCAGATTTTCAATTAAAATTAAATGAAACTCAAAAATTCCATACTGGCTGCTCATATGTTAGCACATATGAAAATATGATAACTATAGTACAAATTATGGACTTCCTGTACTAATTGCCAGATAATCTGTAATTTTAAATAATATGTGTTAAACAATAATTTCAGTTGTCCCTCCTCATTCACACATCAACAAAACGGAGAAGGAAATAAGTATGAGGATATTTACCTAATATTTTTCTTTACAGTAGTTTTCTTCACTCATTTTTTTACCTGTTTGTATTCTTACTTTTTTTATGTAGCCAAATCAAGAAGTAAGTGTATATGTCCTTTTCGAGTGGTGACATCATCTGCTACTATTTTAATCATTATAGTGTTTTTCTTGTACTTGTGTGTGTGAACTGAGTATGTATGTATGTTACCATACCTTGAATTGTATGTTTGCTGTGTGGCTGACTCTCTCAAAAACTGTTTTCTAAACATGACCAGATTTTGTAAGTTTGATCTATTGAACAGTGTAGAATACAGCAATTTTTTTTTTTTTTTTTTAAATATTTTTAAATGTCACATGGCGTAATATGTGGCTCAATGGCTTAGAGGTCAATGATTGCGGTTAACAATTTCTTGATTCTCAAATGCTAACGTTAATTTCCCAAATGGACTGGGAATAAATTAACATAAAACCATTCTCATGGTTATAGAAAAGCCACACTGTGGAAGAGATTGGGGCATCATCACATAATTTTTCAAAAGACAAAAGTGGTGCACTGTAACCAACCTTCATTGTGGATACGGCACATACATTGTTGATTTCTTGTCATTTGAGGTAATTTGAAAATGTGGACTCTTCCAGTCCTACAAAATTTTGCTGTGTAATTTGTGCAAACTAAATGGCTTTGAAACCTGGAGTGCAACTAAACCTTATGAAAAACTTCTTGTGACAAAACCTTTGGACTGATCAAAGATGCAGAGTTTCCTCTCTCCCCCCCCCCCCCCCCCCCCCCCCCTCCTTTTTTAAAAATGCTTGTGAATCAATGTTTTTTTTTTTTATCAATACATGCTAGTCAGAAAGATCAGTTTTTGTGGGAGTCAAAATTAATTGTGTATCTTTTTTGGCATTAACTTATTCACATCTTTGTACAGTAGTGTTTTAATTATTTGCATTTATTGATAAATATATTTTCAGATATTTTTTCCTTCAATTTCACTTTAATTGTGTATGCATAAGTTAAAGATAGTTTTCCTGCCTGGGGGTGGGGGGTTGTGTGACTTTTTCAGTTATCCTGTATTATGTTTGAAAAAATTCACTATTCTATGCTTTGAACATAAATTCATTTTTGCTCATTGCTTTTGGTGCTTGTTTTTTTTTAAATTATTTTAGCCACTGCTAGAATTTCTTTCAAAACAAACTTTACTCTAAACTAGTTTGGTTTTTCAAAACCTTTTTGCACTCTTTAGTGTGACTTTTTTATATTTGTTCTGTTAGTTTTGCATATGGCCAGCTCCAGATATATGGTCGTTCAGTTCAAATGGGAATTCCCATTTTTGTGACGCTGGCATGGCCGGTCGGTGGTACAATTGTTATCAAATAGATTTATACACAAATTGAACTACAGTTTAATTATTTTGCAACGTGTTTTTGAATGATCCTTTTGATAATGAATATTTTCTAATAACCCATTTATTTATCTTTAAAATAATATTTCATTCAATAACTCATGTTGCAAATTAATTAAATTATAGTTTAATATGTGTATAAATCTACTCGATTAAAATTGTTACCACTGACTGGCCATCCAAGCCTCACAAAAACGGGAATTCCTGTTTGAGTTGTACGACCTTGTATCTGGAGCTCGCCGTGGTTTTGCATTGACAATCTTTAAGAGTCATTTTTTTTTCCCATTACCTGTAAATATTATTTGTGACAATTGATTACATTTTAGCAAGAAGAACCTGTGGCACATGTAAATGGATTAAAGGAAGATTTTTGAGATTGTGTATCTTTCCTATGCCAACCTGTGGATTTGAGTCATGGATTTTTACTCAGTCATTGTTTAAAAAAATTGGACCTTTTTTATTTCAATATTTACAGAAAAATGCTCAGAATACTGAGGATCTAAAACACAAAAAAAACATCCACATACTTCACCTGAACATCAAGGAGAATTGGTTCATAAACTGTATCCTCTCTCAAAAGCTGAGGTGTTTTGGCCATGATGAACATCATGGTGCTCTGAACAAGAAAAATTGTTTTGGAGGTTACAGTTTCTGAAAAACGAGGCAAAGGCTAACCTTTGAAAAGTCGAATATAGGACATTGGATTCATTGGCTTTGAAAGCACACAGCGCTGGGAAAATGGCTAGAGATAGACATTCAGGCATTCCATGACGAAAGTGATTTTCTGTTTAAAAAACTCCTTTTGATAATTGGTGATTATATTCTGGCCTCTTTTCTGCTGAAAAGTTCAAATAAATTGCTTAGTTGACCTCTTTTCTGATAACATTTTACATTTTATTTCGTATTTTGAACTGTGGCTTTACTGAAGATCCTAACTGATGAAAGTTTAACTGACAAACTGGCACTTTTTGAGTAAACAAAGAATAGACCCACTACCTTACAAGCATGTCATAAAAGGTGCCTGATTAAGGATTTATTAATCAGATGAGATGGGTTGAAAGGGTAGATATTACAGCTTAGTTGTAAATAATAAAACAATGCCCCACCCTCCCTTTAAGCTTAGTTGTAAACCATAAAACAATGTCCCACCCGCATTTTAAGCTTAGTTGTAAACCATAAAACAATGTCCCACCCGCATTTTAAGCTTATTTGTAAACCATAAAACGATGTCCCACCTGTACTTTAAGCTTAGTTGAAAACCATAAAACAGTGTCCAATCTGTACTTTAAGCTTAGTTGTAAACCATAAAACAATGTCCCACCCGCCCTTTAAGCTTAGTTGTTAACCATAAAACAATGTCCCACCCGCCCTTTAAGCTTAGTTGTAAACCATAAAACAATGTCCCACCCTCCCTTTAAGCTGGGTTGTTAACCATAAAACAATGCCCCACCCGCCCTTTAAGCTTAGTTGTAAACCATAAAACAATGCCCCACCCTCCCTTTAAGGTTAGTTGTAAACCATAAAACAATGTCTCACCCGCCCTTTAAGGTTAGTAGTAAACCATAAAACAATGCCCCACCCTCCCTTTAAGGTTAGTAGTAAACCATAAAACAGTGCCCCACCCACCCTTTAAGGTTAGTTTTAAACCATAAAACAATGCCCCACCCTCCCTTTAAGCTGGGTTGTTAACCATAAAACAATGCCCCACCCGCCCTTTAAGCTTAGTTGTAAACCATAAAACAATGCCCCACCCTCCCTTAAAGCTTAGTTGTAAACCATAAAACAATGCCCCACCCGCCCTTTTAGGTTAGTTGTAAACCATAAAACAATGCCCCACCTGCCCTTTAAGGTTAGTTGTAAACCATAAAACAATGTCTCACCCCCCTTTAAGCTTAGTTGTAAACCATAAAACAGTGCCCCACCCACCCTTTAAGGTTAGTTTTAAACCATAAAACAATTCCCCACCCGCCCTTTAAGTTTAGTTGTAAACCATAAAACAATGCCCCACCCCCCCCCTCCCTTTAGGCTGGGTTATAAACCATAAAACAATGCCCCCACCCGCCCTTTAAGCTTAGTTGTAAACCATAAAACAATGCCCCACCCGCCCTTTAAGGTTAGTTGTAAACCATAAAACAATATCCCACCCGCCCTTTAAGCTTAGTTGTAAACCATAAAAAAATGTCCCACCCGCCCTTTAAGGTTAGTTGTAAACCATAAAAAAATGTCCCACCCGCCCTTTAAGGATGAATGAAGAAGTAGAACGCTTTATTGATGTGATGAGCTAAATACAATAAAATGTAGACAACAATAAACATATATTTTTATAGCACTATACATTTTAAGCCATATTTTTCATAATCACATATCATTCGTGTATAATTTGCATCCTATAAACATCATTCTAGTTTCTTGTTTCTTTGACACTAAAATAAAGTAGTTAGACATAGTGAATAATACTTTAAATATAATTAAACAGATTTATTTATTAGAATATTGTCATTCCTGCTTAGCTCACTTCACTTCTTCTTCTTCTTCTTCTTCTCACAGCATTCACCAGCAGTAAACTTTGAATGTTCTGTTTGTTTTCCAACTCCTGGACTTTGACCTTCATCCAGAATTTGAGTTTCGCATTGCATATCATTTTACGGATCTGGCTTTTTTAATGCAGATTGTTGGTTCCTTGCCCTTCAGGTAGATGCACTCCGATTTTCAAGGAAAAACCCCTAATTAATCGCCTCCTGTGACGTGCTTGTTAAGGGGACAGTTGGTCTATTCTTTGTTCTCCAGAATGGAGTCCTAGAACCTGCACAGAGAGTAGGATTTTAGTTCTAGACAGACAAATATTAAATAGCCCAAATATTGAACTCATTGATGCTTCTTTTATTTTTATTTTTTTATATGAATATATATATATACACACAAACACATGCACGCATGCACGCACACACACACACAGAGTTAGAGAGAGAGTTAGAGAGAGAGAGAGAGAGAGAGAAGAGAGATAGAGAAAGGGAGAGAGAGAAAGAGAGAGAGAGAGAGAGGGTTATTCAAAATTATAGATACACTTTCATTCATGTATATTTCCTTGAATATACATTACATATTTATTACATGCATATGAGAGAGAGAGAGAGGAAGGTCTAAAGTTTACAAACTCACAATAGAGGATGAAGATATTCAATATGGCCGCCATCTGCTATTCAGCAAATATCTAAACGGTAGCCGAACTCATCCCACACATGAAAAAGTATCTATTTATCTGTGATTCTACTGCAGCTGTGATTCAGTGTCCATATTGAACATCTGTGATCTCTATTGTAAGTTTGTAAACTGTAGACCTTCATTGCAAAAGTAAATGGATGTTACTAAGCAAGGCAATGCTGAGGATATGAAATCAGATTATGTAGCTTGAGAATGGAGGTGGAGGCAATCACATCAGTTTTTCACTGGCTACATGTGCATGTTGTGATTTAACAGAATTACAAAGCATGATAAGAAACATGTGCTCCGTTCAGGTTGACAAGCACTGTTTCAGAGGTCCTTGGTAGTTAGCGTTCTTTTGATATTTTCTCCAGGGCATGCAGGTGTTTTCAGAAATTAACAGGCAGATAGATTAACTGGTTCTGCCTTGATGCATGACAAACTAGATATGGTCATGGTCCTTTGGAAGCAAGTGAAGAATGTAGGAATGCGAATAGATCATTAGAGTGTAGAGAGAATGGTACAGCAGTGAGTGAACAGGGGATAAAATAACTCTTTATTGGCTACTGAAGATGAGGACATAACTCATATGGAAATGTCCATAAGTGTTGTGATGTTAGTTCTTGATTCAGTTCAGTTCAACTTTACACCTAAAGTGGTAGACAAGAGAATTATTAAAAAGAAGAAGAAATGCTTCATAGTGATTTATTCACACATTTTTTACATAACTTTTAAAAACTTGTAATCTTCTTCTTCTTCTTTTTCTTCTTCTTCTTCTTCTTCTTATTATTATTATTTTTGTGTGTTCACCGGCTGTAAACTTCAGTAGAAAGATCTGGTTGTTCAGCCACTTCTAGACTTTATTTTTGTTCCAGAACTTAAGTTTTGCATGCCTGTCCATTCTGCATGTCTAGCTTATTTGTTCTCAGACTTTTGGTTCCTTGTCTGTCAGGAAGATGCACTCCAACTTTAAAGGAAACCCCCAGTTATTGGACTCAATGGAGGTAATGGGTCTGCTCTTGTCTTCCGCCATAACGGGGTCCCAGAACCCACACAGGGAGAGAACTAGTGTTCAGAAGGTAGAATATACCAAATTTTAAGGAGAATGTATGACTTGGTTGTCTTCTGCAGAGTTGAGGAGACGGAAAGCTCGCGAGGAAAGAGAAAGGAAACTGGTTCAAGACCTCCTGGAGAAGAAGATTCTGACACATTACAAATCGAGGTTGTCACCTTACCCTGGCACTAAAATTATGAGGTTCCATGTTCCGGATGAAAAAACACTCTGGGAGGTAGGCGTGTTTATATGTGTTTATTCATGCATAAGTCTGTGTGTCTGCATAGAAGATGTGTGCATCAGTATTCACGTACATGTATGTGCATGTACGTGTGTGTATATGTGTGAGTTTTGGTTGCGGTTTCTATACAGTTAATACATTTTCATACACATGATTCATTTCCATTTACTGTTTAGTATACCAGTATCTGCTAACACCAAGAATGGAATTCAGTGGACCCCTACAAAACAGCTTGATGATCTGGACCTCGCTGATGATATTTCTCTTCTGTCCCACTGACGGAATCAGATGCAAGATAAATTAAATATACTTGATGGGAGATCGCAACAGCTAGGTCTGAAAATCCATAAGGAAAAGACAAAGATAATGAGAATAAATCAGGCAAATAGTAATATGATTTCTATTAATGGTATCCCACTCCAAGACATTGAGTTGTACACCTATTTGGACTGTTATGAAGATAAGTATGGGAGAACAGATAGAGATATTAAAATATGAAAGCGCTAGAAATTTGTGGAGGTCAAAAGAAATTAAAACTATTACTAAGCTTAAAATGTTTACTTCTGATGTCAAATCTGTACCCTTGTCTGGAGCGTGAGTTGGTTGAGGGTCTGTGCTCCATTGGGGGTTAGAAAAGCAGAAGAAGAAGAAGAAGAAGATATTATGCACCTGTTTGCCTTCTGGCCCCACAATCCAAGGTTTGAATCTCCATTGAAAGGGGATTTTGTTAAATTCATTTTCTTCTTCTTCGCATAAACTCTGCTTCATCTTCTTCTTTGCGTTCACCAGCCGTAAACGCTGGCATGAAGTTCTGGTTGTCCATTCACACTTGGACTTTGGTCTTGATCCAGAAATGGAGCTTTGCATGCGCATCACTTTTACAGATCTGGCTTATTTGAGTATACAGACGACTGATTCCTTTCCTCTCAGGCAGATGCACTCAGACTTGAAAGAAAACCCATAATTATTCGCCTCCAACATGCTTGTTAGCAGGGCTGTGGGCCTATTCTTTGTTTTCTAAAGTGGAGCTCTGGAACCACACTGGGAGATTTTTTTAATTGGTCTAGGCTCTCAGGGGAATTCCGTCAATAATAGGTAGCAGGAAATGACAGGGGAAGAATATCTGGCTGGCAAGATACTGACCACATCAACAACTGAGTGCTGATTGGTAGGTTCACATCTTGTGCAAGTGTTGACATTTTGTTTGACTTCTTCCAACAGATAGAGTATCCGGAATATAACCCGCCCACTTACACGTCAGTGGAGGTTCTAAACAAGCCAAGCTATGCAGATGAGGACTTGCTGGCCATGTGAGTCTTTGAATTCTGTGATCTGTTTGTTAACTCTTTCGGTCCCAGGGGGGTTTAGCCACGACTGGCTCCAGCTGACTGGCCATGCTGCTGACGTCACCGGGTCAGGTTAATGCTGCGTTTACGTTGCGGTTCTCAAACCAGAAATAAACTATTTTCAACAGGGGCAAGGGAAGACAACTAACAATTTAAACTTTGAAGTATCTACATGCCTTCTTTAATAATTTCAAAATTTTTAGCCGAGTTTTCTTGATTATTGCCGCGGCATCCCTGGGTTCCTTGGCACCCAGTTTGAGAACTGCTGCATTAACGCATCGTTAGCCCTACCCAGTGACGTAAGCAGCATGGCTCGTCAGCTGGAGCCGGTAGTGGCTTAGCATCAGAAACCCAAGGGTTAGTAAAGAGACATAAAATGTTGCCTTCATTGGGCTTCTGGGTATGAACATGTGAAGGTTGGCTGCATTTCTTGGGACTGAAAGAGTTAAACCTGTTAAATGACTCCTGTGAAAGTTTTACATCATTATCCTGTTGGGCTGTTATGCGACTCCTGTGAAAGTTCTACATCCTTGTTCTGATGTGCTGTTATGTGACTCCTGTGAAAGTTCTATATCATTGTTCTGATGTGCTGTTATGCGACTCCTGTGAAAGTTTTACATCATTATCCTGTTGGGCTGTTATGTGACTCCTGTGAAAGTTTTACATCATTATCCTGTTGGGCTGTTATGTGACTCCTGTCAAAGTTCTACATCCTTGTTCTGATGTGCTGTTATTTGACTCCTGTCAAAGCTCTACATCATTGTTCTGATGTGCTGTTATGTGACTCCTGTCAAAGCTCTACATCATTGTTCTGATTTGCTGTTATGTGACTCCTTTGAAAGTTCTACATCATTGTTCTGATGTGCTGTTATGTGACTCCTGTGAAAGTTCTATATCATTGTTCTGATGTGCTGTTATGTGACTCCTGTGAAAGTTCTATATCATTGTTCTGATGTGCTGTTATATGACTCCTGTCAAAGTTCTACATCATTGTTCTGATGTGCTGTTATGTGACTCCTGTGTAAGTTCTATATCATTGTTCTGATGTGCTGTTATGTGACTCCTGTGAAAGTTCTACATCATTGTTCTGATGTGCTGTTATGGGACTCCTGTGAAAGTTTAACATCATTATCCTGTTGGGCTGTTATGCGACTCCTGTGAAAGTTCTATATCATTGTTCTGATGTGCTGTTATGCGACTCCTGTGAAAGTTTTACATCATTATCCTGTTGGGCTGTTATGCGACTCCTGTGAAAGTTTTACATCATTATCCTGTTGGGCTGTTATGCGACTCCTGTGAAAGTTCTACATCATTGTTCTGATGTGCTGTTATGTGACTCCTGTCAAAGCTCTACATCATTGTTCTGATGTGCTGTTATGTGACTCCTGTGAAAGTTTTACATCATTATCCTGATGTGCTGTTATGCGACTCCTGTGAAAGTTCTACATCATTGTTCTGATGTGCTGTTATGCGACTCCTGTGAAAGTTTTATATCATTATCCTGTTGGGCTGTTATGTGACTCCTGTGAAAGTTCTACATCATTATTCTGATGTGCTGTTATGCGACTCCTGTGAAAGTTTTACATCATTATCCTGTTGGGCTGTTATGTGACTCCTGTGAAAGTTCTACATCATTGTTCTGATGTGCTGTTATGCGACTCCTGTGAAAGTTCTACATCCTTGTTCTGATGTGCTTTTATGTGACTCCTGTCAAAGCTCTACATCATTGTTCTGATGTGCTGTTATGTGACTCCTGTGAAAGTTTTACATCATTATCCTGATGTGCTGTTATGCGACTCCTGTGAAAGTTCTATATCATTGTTCTGATGTGCTGTTATGCGACTCCTGTGAAAGTTTTACATCATTATCCTGTTGGGCTGTTATGCGACTCCTGTGAAAGTTTTACATCATTATCCTGTTGGGCTGTTATGCGACTCCTGTGAAAGTTCTACATCATTGTTCTGATGTGCTGTTATGTGACTCCTGTCAAAGCTCTACATCATTGTTCTGATGTGCTGTTATGTGACTCCTGTGAAAGTTTTACATCATTATCCTGATGTGCTGTTATGCGACTCCTGTGAAAGTTCTACATCATTGTTCTGATGTGCTGTTATGCGACTCCTGTGAAAGTTTTATATCATTATCCTGTTGGGCTGTTATGTGACTCCTGTGAAAGTTCTACATCATTATTCTGATGTGCTGTTATGCGACTCCTGTGAAAGTTTTACATCATTATCCTGTTGGGCTGTTATGTGACTCCTGTGAAAGTTCTACATCATTGTTCTGATGTGCTGTTATGCGACTCCTGTGAAAGTTCTACATCCTTGTTCTGATGTGCTTTTATGTGACTCCTGTCAAAGCTCTACATCATTGTTCTGATGTGCTGTTATGTGACTCCTGTGAAAGTTTTACATCATTATCCTGATGTGCTGTTATGCGACTCCTGTGAAAGTTCTACATCATTGTTCTGATGTGCTGTTATGCGACTCCTATGAAAGTTTTACATCATTATCCTGTTGGGCTGTTATGTGACTCCTGTGAAAGTTCTACATCATTGTTCTGATGTGCTGTTATGCGACTCCTGTGAAAGTTCTACATCCTTGTTCTGATGTGCTTTTATGTGACTCCTGTGAAAGTTCTACATCCTTGTTCTGATGTGCTGTTATGTGACTCCTGTTGAAGTTCTACATTATTGTCCTGTTGTGCTGTTATGTGACTCCTGTTGAAGTTCTACATTATTGTCCTGTTGTGCTGTTATGTGACTCCTGTTGAAGTTCTACATTATTGTCCTGTTGTGCTGTTATGTGACTCCTGTTGAAGTTCTACATTATTGTCCTGTTGTGCTGTTATGTGACTCCTGTTGAAGTACTGTATCATTATCCTGTTGTGCTGTTATGTGACTCCTGTTGAAGTACTGTATCATTATCCTGTTGTGCTGTTATGTGACTCCTGTTGAAGTACTGTATCATTATCCTGTTGTGCTGTTATGTGCATCCTGTCAAAGCTCTACATCACTATGCTATTTTACTGTTATGTGGTCGGTATCTTGTGGCTTAAGCATTGCGAACGAGCTTCGTCATTTTGGGGTGCCAGATTTGATCCCAGCTGCGGGCCTTGCATTGTTTTCGACAGTGGTATCAAGAAGCCGACTGTCCAGAAAGCAATGGCAAACTACTGGATGTAAATTTGCCTAGAAAAGCTACAACAGCAAAAAAAAATGATGTGGTTGGTTCTGCAACCTCCTGTAAAGGATACGCAACTAACTTTGTAATTGTTACGTGACTACTGTCAAAGTTCTACATCATTGTCCTGATGTGCTGTTGTATGTCACACCGGGTTCACACTGTATTCCTGCAATCCCCTCCGTTCTTTGCAATGAGTTCAATTTCATGGATGTAATCCAGTAGAGCACCTTTAGTCTCTCATATTAACGTTCATTTCAGGGTTTCTTTTAGGCTTCCTTACTTCCTCAATTCCTTTATTTCCAGCTGGTGTCTGTCTGGTGATTATCTGCTAGTTTTTTTCTCTGTATGTGTGCAATATAGTGTCATTTTCTCTGCCTGTATCAATATTGATAAGACAGAGAAAATTACATTATATTATTTCTTCACTGTTTTTTAACTCACCCCATTTTATGTTCAACATTTTCCTCAGATATTTGTTTCAAATGCATTTACCATTTGTCCCATATCTCTTGGCTTATAAAACTTTCACTTGCATGTTACAACTGAAATAACATTAGAATTAAAAATACATAAACTATAAGTTCTACAGGTCTTCTCAAAAATAGTGATGGTTGATGTCTGATTGGTTGGTTGATTTGCTAGCTGACTGGTATGGGAACACTTGATTGGTTGGCTGAATGGGTATTTTACTGGCTAGTTGCTTGGCTGTGTGTTTCATTGGTTGGCTGGTTGGTTGGTATATTGGTTTATTGACTGGCTGGTTAGTATGTGTTTGGCAGGCTGATTGCTATGTGGTTGATAGGTTGGTTGCCTTGTTGAAACGCTGATTGGTCATTTGGTTGCTTACTCCAATGGCTGCTTAGTTGGTTTATTGTGAGTACTTAAGCAGACTGTTCTTGCAGATACTCGACACTCAGAGGAAAGGCAAGACAGACGTATATTAAAATGCTCTTGACACCATTGGTATTGGGACTCTGCGCTAGCTGCTGAAGATGGAGGTGGAGTGCTTATGGGAATGCCCAGAGTGCTGTGGTGTCAGTTTTAGAATCAACTAAACTCGACTAGATAAAGCTGGAAACATGAGATATAGTTATCATGTATACATATTGTACACCATGGTGTAGCAGCTAAATGCTCGCCTACAGATTCGAAGGTTATGTGTTCAGATCCTGGCGGAGCCACATCTTTTTTTTTTTTTAATGACCTTGGCTCCCAGGTAGACCCAGCCTTAAATAAGTACCAGATAAAATTCCTGGGAAGTACAGGCAGCCGGTTTGGTTTGTCACCCACCGAGTGCGGATTGGTCTGTAAATATAGATTTAGCCCTATGTGCCTAGAATGCCTGAAGATGTGGAAAATGTCATTTACTTTTACATATTGTGTCTAATAATGTCTGTGACTTTTCTTAACAAAACAATTTCAGGAGACCAGAAGACAGGGAGCAATGCATTCACTTTAATGTCGAGGACAAGAAGTGCCAGATTTCTAGAATCAGCTTGTGTAAGAAGTACAAGGTCGTTGATGGCATCCCTATTAACCCAATGGGCCGCACTGGTTTAAGAGGTCGTGGGTCACTGGGTCGCTGGGGACCAAACCATGCTGGTGATCCAGTAGTGACCAGGTTAAGAACATTGTTTTCTGTCTTCTGTTTTAGAAATAATTGCTATATTATACTTTTTTTTTTTTTTGCCACTTAATGTTTCCAGGTTTATTTACTGTTTATTAACATTTGTATTAACATGTACGTGCCAATTGGCACACCCCAAGGGTGGACAAACTGGACTGCAGACCAAAACTGGCAGTTTTCACCGGCTTGCGAGGTTGCTGTAAAATGTTTATTATATAACCTGGCTCTTTAGCTCACAAAATGGCAGAACACAAGAAGAAATATTAAACAGACACCTTCAGAAATACATAGAAGGGCTTCAGTGGGTGACAATGTCTGGCCAGAAATGTAGCTAGAGATTATAATCTTAGATTATCCAACAAAAATATTGTGTTATAAAGAAATCTAGGTGTTATGATTGATTTGTTTCTTTATGGCCCGCAACCAGGTTGGTAATTCTAAATTTGCCAGCGGAACCCCCCCCCCACCCACCCCGCCCACACACACGCACACGCAAAAGTTGCCCACACCTGCTTTAACATCTTAAGAGAGCATAATGTCATGTTGCCCACCGTTATTCGTGAAAATACAAAAATAATGGTAACATTAACATCAAAAGTATGTAAAGCAGTCATGTGAAAATTAGGGTTTTCTAAAGGGTTATATAGGTCATATTTGTGTCGTCGTGAGGGCCACAATCAACAGCAAATTGAAGTCATGTCATAAAAATCATTGCAGAATATTTCCTTTGTGTGGGCCACAGCTGTGCTTGCAAAGGGCTGCATGTGGGCCACAGCTGTGCTTGCAAAGGGCTGCATGTGAGCCGCAGCTGTGCTTGCAACAGGCTGCATGTGGGCCGCAGCTGTGCTTGCAACTGGCTGCATGTGAGCCGCAGCTGTGCTTGCAAAGGGCTGCATGTGGGCCGCAGCTGTGCTTGCAACAGGCTGCATGTGGGCCACAGCTGTGCTTGCCAAGTGCTGCATGTGGCCCACTGGCTGCCAGTTTGACCTTCCTGATGCATGTTTTCGACCATATGGCATATGGTGGTAGGCAAACAGTTTTGTTGATCAGCTGCAATCGACCCTTGATGGGTGATGTGGTTTACATCACAGTGGCCACCTTTACTTCCCCAGGACTTGACCTGGTACCTGTTTTAGGCTGGGAGCCCAGTTAATATTTTTTTTTTAAATCTTACTCGATGCAGGTTTGCGCCCAAGAACTTTGAGCTGGCATGTGAGGCATCTAGCCGCTATACCACCTTAACTTCCATCTGAAGTTTTATAACTATATATATATATATATATATATATATATATATATATATATATATATATATATATATATATATATATATATATATATATATATATATATATATATATATATATATATATATATACGTATGAAAAAATTTTATGATTATAATTGTTTTTAAATGTCATAGAGAAACATGCATAACTATGTCACTGCAGCGTTCCGCTGGCTTGTGAACACACATGTTGTAATTATAACTGACTCACAGAGCCATTTTGAGAAATGTGGAGACAAGTAGTTTTGCATGCAGAGTGGAAGAAAGCATTGCTTCAGAGGTCCCGGGTAGTAGCGTTCCTTGGATATTTTCTCGAGGGTATGCCGGTGTGTTGAGAAATGAATAGGTAGACAGACTGCCACTTGGTGGTAAATTGATGCATGACAAGCTACATGTTGTAAGGGCCTTTTGGAAGTGAGTAAACAGTGTGCAGACACAAATACATCAATATGGACTGCAGAGAATGGTAATCTGGCCAATGCTGAACACTTAGGGGAGGGGCAAGACAGACATACAATCAGACTGATTGTACTGGTACCATCAGAATTGGAACACTGCGCTTGCTGCTAAAGAAAGGGTCAGATCATTTATGGTAATGTCCCGAGTGCTATGATGCAGGTTCTTAACTCATAACTCATAAATCATATGACTATTTTAGAGAAATTGATTTTAGATAAACAGCTAACAGTGTTTTGGATCTGTACATGTCACTTTTAAAAACAAAATACAAATACACACACCCACATACAGACACACCATATGAGAACTGGATAACAAACAGATATCAAAATGATAACACACAGTGGTACACGAGACAAACTGGCTTATGATGTGTAGTAATTAAAAATGTGGGCAAATCATTATCCTGTAGCAGATCCTTTGCAGAACGCCCCTCTCATCATGGTCTGCCTGAAAGAAACTCAGTCACTCGCTTGATATCCCGCACTTTGCTAACTAATGTGTCACTTATATCATGTACCCATCTTTGTGCTGGTTAGTCCCTGCCACTATTTCCTAGTATCATGCCTTCTGCAGTCCACTGTAACCCTTGATAAGGTCAAAATATTTCAGTTTTAAAGACAAGATGCTGTGTACTAGCTTATCTTCCTAGATGTTCAGATCTTTTAGGATGTCAGTATTTCTGTTCTGCTTGGGTATTTGGGAGTCACCATGGTGTAGCGGCTAGATGCTCGCCTGTGGATCAGAAGGTCATAGGTTCAAGTCCTGGCGGAGCTGGACTTTGTTTCAAACATTTCCTTGACTCTCAGGTTGACCCAGCCTGGGAAGTAAAGATGGCCAGCGGGAGGGTGGTTAACCCGACAACCCACCAAGTGCTGATTGATCTATAAAATATAGGTATAGCCCTATAACCCCATTGCGCCTGATGGCATGAAAAAGGCCAAATATTCTGAGAATCATTCTGTAGCATTTGTGGTCAGGTAGCAAGTGGATATTGTGAATATTACAAGTAGGTGTGTATATGTCACGAAGTTAATTAAACTGAGATCATAATTAATGCCTTCCTGTAACAGATGGAAAATGAAAGACGGGAACCCAGTACAGGAAGATGGAAGACCAGTCTTGGAGTTTGTGGCTGTGCAGCGACTGGACAACAAACTGTGGGCCATTCCTGGGGTAAAAACTCTGTCATTCATCTTCATCGTGTACTATAGTCAGCAGCAGTGACAGTCATGTTTTTTTTTTAACAAATCTTTCTTATTTGTATTGTCTTCCATGCCACTCTACCATTGTATCTAGTGATTTCTCTTTCTGAGCTGAGCTGAGTTGATTCAAGAACCGACATCACACCACTTGCGGCATTTCCATAAGCACTCCATCCCCATCCTCAGCGGCCAATGAAGAGTTCTGATACTAATTATGCCAGTAGCATTCTGATTAAATGTCCATTTTGCCTTTCCTCTGAGCCTCGAGCATCTGCCAGAACCTCTCGTCATTCCCCGCTGCATCAATCACACCATGGTGATCCATCTGCTCCTTCGAACTGTACACGTTCTCCCAAAAGGCACTAACCACGTCTGCTTTATCATGCATCAGTATTCCACCAAGTTGTGCAGAGCCAGCCAGTCTGTCCGCCTGTTTATTTCTCAACATATGGCGTATCCTAGGGAAAAAATTTCCTCTTTCTGTTGAATTAAGAATCAACATCACAACATTCAGGACATCCCATAACCACTCTCCATCTTCAGCAGCAAGTGCAGAGTTACAATTCTAATTGTACCAGTAAAGGTTTGATTGTATATTTGACTTGCCTTTCCCTTGACTGTTGAGCAACAGTCAGATCACCTGGGGACTCCCCACAGCACCACTCTCCTCAGACCATGGTGATCTGTTAGTATATTATCCCAGTGTGTGTTTTATGTCAAATTTAAATACCAGTGTAGTTAAATTACCCCCTCCCCTTTTTTTTCTAAGTGTTTACTGGATGTGAGGGTTAAGAAAACAAATAGGGGCTATCATGGACTATATCACATCATTAAGGAAGAAAATGAGGGCTTTTAAGCTGTAATTCTGTAGAAAGATCTGTCAGCAGTCAAGAGGCGGGTGGCAAGGTCAGAGTTCGTGTGTTTAAAAGTCATTCAGCTTGCACTGACCAACGTGTTCTGCTCATATTCGCCTCTGACTCTCTGAGGTTGATGAGTACCAAGAGTGATGAGTGCTGTCACATAGTTCATTGTTGATACACCCAAAGCACATAAACACTGTAATCACGGCCTTGAAGACAACATGAACAAACTGTATCAGAATGTGGTCTCAATCCACACGAGAACGTTTGGTGTAGATACAACATGTTGAGCTCTGTTAGTTTTAACTTTATTATTTTATCATTTCTACATCGTTCTAAATAATTCAACATATTATCTAACTCTATCTAACTCAGTAACTAAAACCATCATCATGAGGCATGGCCACACTACAGTTGTCCAGACCGTCCGCTAGGATGTCCGGTCGACGACTGTCCCCAGCCGGTTCACAATTCGAGCTCACTTTTCCTTACTTCAAGTAGTTCACGTGGCCTCGGTGGCCATGTACACATCATGACATTCACATGTTTAGTCCTTTGACAGCAGTCCCCCATTCCCTTTATCTTCACCCCTACTCGGATCATGACAAGATCCTCAGGATACCAAAGACCAAGAAGAAAAGAAATATTTACATCCTAAAAAAATAATCAAGAGAAGATGGAAATGGCTTGGCCATGTTACGAGAATGAATCCTGATATGCCTGCCAAAACAGCTCTCACATGGACACCAGAGGGAAAGAGAAAACAGGGGCGCCTAGAAACAACATGGAGACGAACGATGGAAAGTGACCTGAGTGCGGCATCTTTGACATGGAAAACTGCACTGAAGATTGCACAGGAAAGCATGGAAAGTCCTCTCTGAAGCCTCATGTACCACTAGGCATAACAAGAACTGATGATAAAAGATCTGAACATCAAAGAAACAAAAAATATTGGCTAGTTAACAGCATCTTGCCTCAGAAACTGAAATATTTTGGCCATATCAAGCTTCATGGTGGATTGGAAAGAATAATAGTTAAAGGCATGATGTCTGGAGAGATTGGCCAAGGCTGAAAAGACTGAGGATGGGCACAAGATATGACACTTTCTATAGAAAACTGCACGAGATGGGAGATCTGCCAAGAGACTGAGCTTCTTTTAGGCAAGCTTTGATGAGGGTGATGTTCTGCATAAGACCTGATCAAAACAAAATATATTTTAGATATTTTAAGTAATATAAATTATAGAACATAGTTGTTGTACATTTCATTAATATTTTATTATTTAAATATGTTTATTGTTTACACTCACATATCTTAAATTCTTTAAACTGTTTCCATATTAATAGCTTTTCTTTTTAAAAAAAAAGGAAAATATAAATATTTGTTTTCAGGCATTCTGTAAACCAGGGGAGGTGACTCTCAACATTTTGAAAACTGATTTTAAAGTGGACATTACTGGGTCATTACTGAAGGATACAGCGGACCAGATGAAGATTGAAGAGTACATTGATGAATTTGCCAAAAGTGGAGAAGAGGTAGTACTTTGTGTAAAGTTCTCTAACATGTCATTGCTAGATTTAAAATACCTTTATTTATTGTCATTTTTTGACAGTGCTTAAAAAAAAGTCTGTAGCTACTTATATTTTATGTTCATTGTATGGAAGTCTTCTTCCTCCTCCTCCTTCTTCTTCTTTGTGTTCACCAGCTGCAACCTCTAGAGGAAAGCTGTGGTTGTTCATCCACTTCTGATTTTCAGTTTTGTTCCAGACTTTGAATTTTGTGTGCACATCAGCTTTGCAAATCTGGCTTACTTGTATGCAGACTGGTGGTTCCTTGTTGTTCAGGCAGATATGCTCCAACTTAAAAGGAAAAATTATAATTTGTCACTTTTACAATATGCTTGTAAGGGAAGGAGTGGGTCATTTTTTCCCCCTCCCCCAATAAGGCCCTGAAACCCACATGGGGAGTATAGAAGCTCATGTTTACTCTTGTATGTATGTAAGTTGTACCCCACCAGGACATCACACAAAGCGATAAACACCCGGTGACACAAAGTGCCACCATGCGGATGAGGATCACCCGTAAAAAGGTCCCAGAAACCCTGTTCAGGATTTAGGCCATATTTATGGCCTGGCTATATTCAGGGTCCCTGGCAAAAACCAGGGTGGGGGTTCAAATAACAAAAAATGGCACCCCACATGAGGAGGAGTATTGCCTTATGTGTGGACAAGTACGTTGCTTACTCTCGTGTGTTTTTTCATTAAAAGTTTAGAGGTCGGCCCCCACTACGTTCACAACATGTTAAAAAGCTTTTTTTTTAAAACCCTGCAAACTAAGATTAGATGTAATTTTACATTGTTTATGCATTTGTGTTATACACATTGGCACCTGGGGCTTAAGTGGTCTGAATATGCTTTTAAATCCGAAGTGCCGGGTTAGATTTCAGTTAATGGCATTTTGGCACCAGAAAATCTAGCATTGGTTTCAGCAGTCCTATTTAGAGCTGACAGTTCGGTAAGCAATGGCAAACTACTTAATGCTACAAGCATTTGTTTTTGTTTATTACATTATTTGCTGAGACTCATACCCTGTTTACTTGCTGAATTCAGGTATACAGTGGATACGCTGATGACCCTCGAAACACCGACAATGCATGGATTGAGACAAGGGTGGTTAACTACCATGACAACTTTGGTACTATTCTACAACACCAACATCTGCGGGTGAGTAAACTATCTTTTCATCTACATCTATTTTCCTAAGTTTTGTTATGTTTCTGTTAATATTTATCCATAATTCATTTAGAAAGTTATTTTATTTATTTATTTATCTGAATAAATACAAAATAAAGTTATACAAATGGCAGTTTGAATAAACCTAATAAGTTGTTCAATTCCTGTGCCTACTGTGATGGTTTGAAACACAGTAAAAGTAAAAAAAAAAGTAAAGATCATTTTGCACGCCTTTAGGCGTATCGGGCATATGGGAAGAGCACCCCTATTTTTACAGACCATCAGCACTTGGTGGGTAATGTGGTCAGCATTATGCCGGCTGTTTTTACTTTTGCAAGACAGCCTATCCTGGTACCCATTTTAGGCTGGGTTGACCTGCGATGCCCCGTACCATGATAGAAATCCACGCAGCCAGCAGTGGGTTTCGATTGTGGTACGCTGGCTTACGAGTCGCCCAAGCCACGGATGCCGCTTGAAACACAGTAGTGACATTGTACTGGTGATGCCCTGGATCATAAAGTAAATGTCTCATTTATCTTTGAGTTTGGGAAGTAACTGGTGTTGTAGAGAAAAAGGGGTAAGCTAATGATCCTTATCTTCTTCCACGCGGTTTTCTGGCTTTAACTCCTGTGGAGGGTTCTGGTTGTTCATCCACTTCTGGAATTTGGTTGTGTTCCAGAACTTATTTTACTGATCAGGCTTATTTGTATGCTGTTTTTTGGGTCCTCTTCTTTTAGGCAGATGTATGTTGGGTCCTCTTCTTTTAGGCTGATGTATGTTGGGTCCTCATCTTTTAGGCAGATATATGTTGAGGTCCTCAACTTTTAGGCTGATATATGTTGGGTCCTCTTCTTTTAGGCAGATGTATGTTGGGTCCTCTACTTTTAGGCAGATGTATGTTGGGTCCTCTTCTTTTAGGCAGATGTATGTTAGGTCCTCATCTTTTAGGCAGATGTATGTTAGGTCCTCATCTTTTAGGCAGATGTATGTTGGGTCCTCTACTTTTAGGCAGATGTATGTTGGGTCCTCTACTTTTAGGCTGATGTATGTTGGGTCCTCTACTTTTAGGTAGATGTATGTTGGGTCCTCTACTTTTAGGCAGATGTATGTTGAGGTCCTCTACTTTTAGGCAGATGTATGTTGGGTCCTCTACTTTTAGGCAGATGTATGTTGAGGTCCTCATCTTTTAGGCAGATGTATGTTGGGTCCTCTACTTTTAGGTAGATGTATGTTGGGTCCTCTACTTTTAGGCAGATGTATGTTGGGTCCTCTACTTTTAGGCAGATGTATGTTGGGTCCTCTACTTTTAGGCAGATGTATGTTGGGTCCTCTACTTTTAGGCAGATGTATGTTGAAGTCCTCATCTTTTAGGCAGATGTATATTGGGTCCTCTTCTTTTAGGCAGATGTATGTTAGGTCCTCATCTTTTAGGCAGATGTATGTTAGGTCCTCATCTTTTAGGCAGATGTATGTTGGGTCCTCTACTTTTAGGCAGATGTATGTTGGGTCCTCTACTTTTAGGCTGATGTATGTTGGGTCCTCTACTTTTAGGCAGATGTATGTTGAGGTCCTCATCTTTTAGGCAGATGTATGTTGGGTCCTCTACTTTTAGGTAGATGTATGTTGGGTCCTCTACTTTTAGGCAGATGTATGTTGGGTCCTCTACTTTTAGGCAGATGTATGTTGGGTCCTAATCTTTTAGGCAGATGTATGTTGGGTCCTCTACTTTTAGGCAGATGTATGTTGGGTCCTCTACTTTTAGGTAGATGTATGTTGGGTCCTCTACTTTTAGGCAGATGTATGTTGCGTCCTCTACTTTAAGGCAGATGTATGTTGGGTCCTCATCTTTTAGGCAGATGTATGTTGGGTCCTCATCTTTTAGGCAGATGTATGTTGAGGTCCTCTACTTTTAGGCAGATGTATGTTGAGGTCCTCATCTTTTAGGCAGATGTATGTTGAGGTCCTCATCTTTTAGGCAGATGTATGTTGGGTCCTCTACTTTTAGGTAGATGTATGTTGGGTCCTCTACTTTTAGGCAGATGTATGTTGGGTCCTCTACTTTAAGGCAGATGTATGTTGGGTCCTCATCTTTTAGGCAGATGTATGTTGGGTCCTCATCTTTTAGGCAGATGTATGTTGAGGTCCTCTACTTTTAGGCAGATGTATGTTGAGGTCCTCATCTTTTAGGCAGATGTATGTTGAGGTCCTCATCTTTTAGGCAGATGTATGTTGGGTCCTCTACTTTTAGGTAGATGTATGTTGGGTCCTCTACTTTTAGGCAGATGTATGTTGGGTCCTCTACTTTAAGGCAGATGTATGTTGGGTCCTCATCTTTTAGGCAGATGTATGTTGGGTCCTCATCGTTGAGGTCCTCTACTTTTAGGCAGATGTATGTTGAGGTCCTCATCTTTTAGGCAGATGTATGTTGAGGTCCTCATCTTTTAGGCAGATGTATGTTGAGGTCCTCATCTTTTAGGCAGATGTATGTTGGGTCCTCTTCTTTTAGGCTGATGTATGTTGGGTCCTCTACTTTAAGGCAGATGTATGTTGAGGTCCTCTACTTTTAGGCAGATGTATGTTGAGGTCCTCATCTTTTAGGCAGATGTATGTTGAGGTCCTCTTCTTTTAGGCAGATGTATGTTGGGTCCTCTTCCTATAGGCAGATGTATGTTGAGGTCCTCTTCTTTTAGGCAGATGTATGTTGGGTCCTCTTCTTTTAGGCAGATGTATGTTGGGTCCTCTTCTTTTAGGCAGATGAACTTTTACTTGAAAGGAAAGACTCCTAATTTGTTGGTTTTTGTAACATGCTTGTTGAGGAGGCAGTGTTTATTTATCAGCCCTCAACAAAATTTCTTTATTTTAAAGCCCCCACCTCGGCTGTTGTCGAGGGCCCTAATATAACTTAACCATTGAACAGGGTTTCTAGTACTTGCGCCCGGGTGATTGTCATCTGAATGGTGGCACTTGGTGTCACCAGGTGTTTCTGACTCATTGTGCGGTCCTGGTGGGATTGAACTTCATTCAGGAGGCAGTGGATCTGTTCTTTCCCCCCCCCCCACCCTCCCACTTCCCCCGCCACCTCAAAATCGGGCTGCAGAACCCACATGGGCATAATGATCCTGATAAATAAATACCAGTAAATGCTTGCACACAAGGACAAACTGTTTTGACAATTATAATAGTACTTTTAGTATGCCAGTTTGGCTGATTATTTTATTTAGCCAGTTTGACCCACACTGTTAATTGAATGTTAATTCTGTGCACTTGCAGGCCAGTGATGGTGTCAATGTTGTCAGCTGGCAGACAGTGTCAAGTTCACTTCCTCTGCATGGAGCACACTCATTCTTCCTCAAGCTGGTTGCTGAAAAACATAATGCAGCATTTTAGTTCTTTATTTTTTGGTTTGCAAGCCCTGTGACCTGCCAAAGGTTGATTTTTGACTGCTGAACAATCAGTAAAACGTTTATTTTTTTTTAAAATAGTATATATAATTTGGACCAACTTCAAAACATTTCTGGAATGTGTCGGTCAAGGATCACTTTCATTGCACAAGGAGAATCTCAGCACTGTGCATACACACACAAATTCAGTTAGCATAGTATAAAATACACATGCTATAAACATTTTTCTTGTGGGTAGCTTTTTTCTAATTTTTAAAATTAGCTTTAGCAACAGCTTACTCCATCCTCTCTTTTCAATTTTAAATGCCAAAAGATTTTAGCATGTGGGAAGTGCATGTACGCCTTTCTTATCTGAGAAGACTAAATGTCCAGTCTACTACCCTGTTGCCTGAGGCAGTGCTGGGAAGTATAGACAGTTGATATGGACACTACAGCCATTGAGTAGTTTATACAAATATGCACCTGTAAAAGGATGATTTACTGTAATTTTATTTATTTTAACAACATGTTGTATATGACTTTAAGATGTATACAAAACTGACTAACTGACTGACATTTTAACCCCACCAGGACATCACACTATGCGATAAACACCCGGTGACACAAAGTGCAATTGTTCGGATGAGGATCACCTGGGGACAGGTCCTAGAAACCCCGTTCAACCCATAGGGTTATAATTACAGCCCCTGACAACAGCCGGGATGGGGCTTTAAATAATGAAAAATATTGTCCCGCATGAGGACAGACCTTTACTTTTATAAATATACAAAACTTATACACTTAAATTTATGTTGTAATATACATTACTGTCAGAATTTACTTACAATAATAACATTCCAGCTTTGTGATACCGAATAATTTTATACCAAATATTTCTGTCTACTGTAAATAAGTGTGCTTAGTTACATGTAATAAATATTTATAATCTTAATTCCTGTTAGCAATTGTCTTCTTAAATTAGTTTCTGTTTAAATTAAATATTTAGTTTTTGTTATATTAACGTTAGCGCAGTCTATAGGAGACTCACTTTCAAATCCAGCTGCCGCTCGCTGCAGCCCACAGCCGGTGTTCAAAACCGGACGGTTCCCGGGGTTCACCCAACATCCAGGAAATGGGTACCAGAGTTAACACTCTGGGGTAAATGGAGGAACGTCGCTGTAGCTACAGAGTTGTGTGCGGACGGCGACACAGGCGGAGAGTTTCTTATCAGCTGTCTGTACTGGTGGCAGAGCACTTATGGTTTATAACCATGTACAATGACGCTGGTTCACATCTCCCGACTTTACCTTTTTATGCCTAAGCATTACTGCCTCTCTTTGGCTTACTAAACATTTTTCTTCTGTACATACATGTTAAATTTTGTTTTAATTTTTTTTTATGTGAATTTTATCATGATTGAATGTATACCAGAGGGGATGTATACTGCTGTACCACTGTAGCTATGGGACAGAAGATTTAATATTTAAAAAATGCCTAAAGTGAAATAATATGACACTAAGAAAACAACAGAAACAGTTATGAAATGTAAAACATGTTTAAGGTAATTAACAAATGTATAGTGAGTCTCCTGGCACCGAAAGAGTACAATTTCATTACAGTCATAGTTTTTGTGTGTATAACTGTTAACTTTTTTATTTCTAAGCCAAAACTATAGTCTTTGTATGTTGATATAAGATGTACTTTTTCAGTTCCTAAAACTTTTAGCCTATATTGACTTACATATTTTTAAGCTGGAGTTAATATGATATATGGTATCCTGAACTGTTATCCTCAAGCTGGACTGAGGATTTTTCGGTACATTTACCTTAATCTTATGTTTGTTTCTTGTTATATTTTCCTCAAGTCTATTTTTAATTTGATCCTTTTTTTATTTAATTTAAATTTTATTCAATGCCAAAGAAATAACCTGTGTTTTTAAATTAGAATTTACAGTAATCTTCTTCTGTCTGTTCATTTTTATACTTTTATTATAATGGAATTTGTCTGCTGTATATTTTGAATTTTATGATTTTTGTAATGAAAGTCACTCTTTTAAATGCCAAAGAAGTAGTCTCTTGTATTTTAAATGTTATTTTCAGTTCTTGAAGTAAAAAACAAAAACAAAAACATCGTTATCAAATGTCATGCATACGTTTTGCAGTTTTATTTTACTGCTGGGTGTTGAATTTTATGGTCTGTGAGTTGAACTCCAGATCTTTCTGCAACAATGTTATTGATACAATGTTCAATTAATATTGTAATTTTGAAAATATTACACGCTGACTTTCATAACATCAGATGAATGATGTGTGACAGAAATTAAGAGCAGAAGTGGCCAGGAAAAAGCAGCATTTCTGGAGACGAAAAGTTTTATGCAATAAATCGCTCTCATTAAACCCTATGAACATGGGGCAAATGCTTAACCACTTTGCCACAGAGGCATTCACTTTAAACTTTAAATTTCAAAGCACAGTGTTTGTCTTCACTGTCATAGTTTAGCTTTCAGAAACTGCAATGTTTGTTCATGTATACTAGAACGGCACATCTTCAAACCTCACTATAAAATGATATTCGCACTGTAAAATCTGTGTTTTCTGCTTTAGTCCATCTGTTAATTTTTTTTTTTTTTACTTCATTTTTATCTTTAACATATCAACAAGAAAGAGATTCTGAAAGGATGAAATTTTTAACAAAGTGAGAGTAATAGGAGTGCTAACAGGAAACAATGAGGGAAGTAGTCAGCCTATTTAACTTGCCTACCAGTGGGAAAAATACCATAACAAGTAACGATAAACCTAATGGGAATTGAATGAGTTTAGCCATGCAATCACTGGGCAGAAAGAATAACAGAGTCCATGTGAATCACCATATATAAAGCATAAAAACAGGCACTCTCCCACAAAGTATTCCTTGCCTTTACATAAAAAAATAAGAGATTAGATTTTTCACCATGAAATTGGCTGGTTTTCTCATTTTAGTTTAACTTTTTATGTTAATTATTGCAATCATTTTTCATTTTACCTTTTCATTTTATAATGATAATAAATTTTTGCCTGGACCAAGTATTCTTTGTATACAAAAATGTAATTATGTTAAATGTAACAGGGCTTGTTTTATGTAAACTCAAATGAAACTGCACAATAATTCAACACATTAAAGTCTAACTTTAGTGACACAAAATATTTCATGCTGGGTAAAACAAAATTATTCTCTGAGAACGGATGCATGCCTTTTTGCATGCATGACTTTTTAACTTTTGCTGTGTAGCCTTGTTTTTTAAACAGTAAGCAGCTGTTGTGAAATTTGATTTATTCAATATGTGAAAGACTATGTATCCGGTTCTGTCTTTGCATAAATATAATATAGATAGTCAGTTTTTCCTTATGTATTGCCTCTCTGAAAATAGTCTGAAGGTCTGATACCCAACAGAATAACCATTATTTGGATTCCAATTCAACAAATTCTTTTTCAGGTGTATAAAACAGTTTTATTGTTGTTCTCTACAATAGTTGATCACATGTGGTGGGGATTTTGGGGTAGAAAAGTTAATTATTTTACACTAAAAATTATAGAGCTCAGAAATCATTTGTTTATATATTATTTTGAAAAAAAAAATCTTTTCTATTCGGCCTCAGTAAAATTACATAACCACTAGAGATGCTTCAGGGAAGTTTTTAGTTTCCTACTCAGGCGTAAAAACATGAAGAAAACATAATATAAATGTTAACAGCTTTTTTAACTGAAGTTACCCCTTATTTTTTCTATCTGGACACTACCTTTGAGCTATGACATTATGTGTGGTGGGTCTGTAACAAATTCGACTGAGAATGGGGGTATTCTAGATACATTTTTGTTAGGTGACTTGACTAAATGGGCCAGAGTTTTTGATATAATTATAAGAGATTGTTATAAATGTTATATTTTTCTTTGATCAGAAAACACTGATGGCTGCTGAAATATAACCAAATGTCTCTTTAAGGTCACTGCTTGATGATCATCTAATCATACCATCTATTGTCTTTCATTATTATGCAAATATATCATGCCCATTAATTTTTAGTTAGTATTTGTTAGCTTTTTAATATTATTTGTTTCTTTATAAATTCTTACATCTATGATGGCAATAATGTTGACAAGAAAGATTAGTATTTGATTTATTGTTTTGTATACTAGATGCAAGTTTTTATGTATCTGTTTCATTTCTTTATAATATTTGGCTTTGGAAATCTAACTTTAATATTGCATGCTCTGCTGGTTTCTGAGCTTGAAGGAGAAGTGGATGAGAGCTTTGCGATACAGTCCAAGTAACGATAGTACTTCAGTACCAGATAGAAAGGAAAGTCACTCCACTTCAAGTTGCATGAGAATACTAAAAATTCATCAGATAACTTTTTATTTTGTGCCCTTGGCAAAGTGGTCAAACCATTTGCTCTTGCTCTGAAAGTCATAGGTTCATTTCACTGATAGGTTGTTCAGTTCATGAGTGCTTTTTATTTTATTTTGACGGAGATCCCTGGTGAATGTCGCTGGGGCTACAGAGATCATGCTTTCTGTGAGGCTTGCAGCATGTGGTTAGCCATTCTATGGAGAAAAACAGTCATGTCGGTAATCCAGAACCATCTTTGTCTTACTTCTTAACATTGACCGGCTGTAAACACTGGCTGCTCGTCCATACCTGGACTTTGGTCTTGATTCAGAACATGGGTCTTACATGCACATCTGTTCCACAGATCTGGCCTATCTGTATGCAGACTGTTGGCTCCCTACCTCTTCTATTATTTGTTCTCCAAGATGGAGGGTAATGAGATCAGTCCTCTCAACTGAAACTTTTTTTTTAACTTTAGCTTTTTTTTAATTTTAACTTTTTTTTTTCAACTTTAACTTTTTTTTTTCAAATGTTACCTCACTTTGTTTAAAGGGTATATATTTCTCTAACTGCTGTTATTATTTTTTGCTCATATACAAACAAAATATTTACGTAACTTCTTATCAAGCAACATTAATTGTTGTAACTTTTCTTGATAAATTAATATTTCATGGAAATCCTTGTGAATGTACTAAACTTTAAGCAATATGACAGAAAGTTATTGTTATAAATTATGTGTCTGTGCTTTAAGACTTAAAATAAGATGTTGTTATAAGTTAAATGACCATGCTTTAATAATTATATACATGTTCAATAATTCTGATTTATGATATATGTTTTTATTTGATATTGTTTTTATAATGTATGAATATATGGTCCATATTTGCTCTGTGGCAAAGAGAATGGTTACGGTTTTTTGGTTAATAGTGGTTTTCGCCACCTGGGCTATATTGTGTTTATATAAAGTAATATAACTTGTGAACATAGTGCACTGAAAGCAATGTAGATAGGTTATTTTTATAAACAGTTGTTCATTAGTAACTCTATATACTTAAAGGATTTTTTATATGGTATTCAATTAGTTAATGGACCGATCATCCTCACTGCAAATCCGACAAGTTCATACGCACCCTGATCCCATCTTCAGTATGTCCCTCAGTGTGTGGTGACTGATAACACCAGTTCTATGTTGGTTTACTATTCTTCTTTGGCTGCGTTCATGACTGGCAGCACCTCTTCTGACATGGAGATATTATAGTCTTGTCAAGCTTTGCTGATTCACCCTCTTCTCCTGAATCATCTATTCGTCCTGCCTCATTGAGAGTACTGAGGACATCGGCCCGATCAATTGCTTTTCCTGCGACCATTATGGCCCTGCCAGCAAGCCAGTCCCCTCATTCATTCCCTCTTACCCCGGTGACCTAGCGGAGAAATATACTATTCAGTGCTTTATGCCATCTGTGTGTAGACAGTTTTTGATATTTTTTGTATTATAAAACTGTGGTTTGTGTTTGTCAGTTTTAACTCATTAGGTACCAAACAACTCACATGATGGCGTTTTATAAACTCATTGGCAAGGCAACCCCAGTCTTTTAAGCCCGATAAAATATGGAACTATAAATTATATACTTGTAAAACCAGTTATCCTATTTAGACTTCTAATGTTATTTCTTCTTCTTTTTCTTTTTCTTTGTTCACCAGCTGTAAGCTCTGGTGGAAAGTCCTGATTGTTGACCAGTTGTAAACTCGGGTGGAAAGACCTGATTGTTCACCGGCTGTAAGCTGGGGTGGAAAGTTCTGATTGTTCACCAGCTGTAAGCTCGCGTGGAAAGTCCTGATTATTCACCGGCTGTAAGCTGGGGTGGAAAGTCCTGATTGTTCACCGGCTGTAAGCTGGGGTGGAAAGTTCTGATTGTTCACCAGCTGTCAGCTCGCGTGGAAAGTTCTGATTGTTCACCAGTTGTAAGCTTGGGTGGAAAGTTCCGATTGTTCACCGGCTGTAAGCTCAGGTGGAAAGTCCTGATTATTCACCGGCTGTAAGCTTGGGTGGAAAGTTCTGATTGTTCACCGGCTGTAAGCTCGGGTGGAAAGTTCTGATTGTTCACCGGCTGTAAGCTCGGGTGGAAAATCCTGATTGTTGACCGGCTGTAAGCTCTGGTAGAAAGTCCTGATTGTTCACCGGCTGTAAGCTCTGGTAGAAAGTCCTGATTGTTCACCGGCTGTAAGCTCTGGTAGAAAGTCTTGATTGTTCACCGGCTGTAAGCTCGGGTGGAAAGTCCTGGTTATTCATCTATGCTGACTTTAGTTTTCTGCCAGGGCCTGGGTTTTGCGTGTACAACTGTTTTCCTGGCTTATTTGTGGGCAGTTGGTTGTTTCTTGCCGCTCTGACTTTGAGGGAAGCCCCCAATTAATTGACTCCTATGACATGCTTGTTGGGGAGGCAGTGGGTCTGTTCTTGTTTTCCCCACAATGGGGCCTCGGAACCCACATGGGGACCTGGTTGACAGAGTAAGAGATAAGCATTACTTCTACAAAACAGTCTCACTAGAGAGTTGTCTTTGTGATCTCTAAAGGGGAAACAACAAGGAAAGTCACAGAAAACAGGTACTTCAATTTTGAAATGTTTCAAAGGCATTCTTTGTTATATGTGTTTTGATTTTGTGTAGAATAGTTGTGGTTAATAGTATATTTTTTCTAAATATTTATGGCCAAATAAGGCCAGCCATTTTGTACATAGTAGGTTTTCATGTATTTGTCAGACAATCCAGATTTATGGACTATTTTCTGCTGATGTACATATCTTCACTTGTCCTGTATTGGTGCTTTAAAACCGAAACAGATTATGAATTTTGTTTTGTAATAGTGTTACTGTTAAGAGAATGTGTTGTTACACTCGGTGAGTGTTGTCTCGGGCTCTCTGTCTAGTTTTTTTTTTGCATACATTTATTGCAGTGATTCTCAACCTTCCTAATGACGGGACCCTTTGATACAGTTCCTTATGTTGCGGCGACCTCCAACCATACAATTATTTTTGTTGCTACTTCATAACTTCAGTGAATATGTGTTTTCCAATGGTCTTTGGCGACTCCTGTTAAAGGATTGTTCGACCCACAAAAGGGTCACAACCCACCGGTTGAGAACCACTAAATTATTATGATGTCATGAATGCCCTGTGAGATGCCTATTGCAGAAAAGATCATGATAACAAGCAGGACTCAGTATCCTTGTCTAGTTTGGTGGAAATGGAAATGCCACCTGGAACAGAGAGACATGAACATTTTACTAGTTTACTAATCATTTGATGAACATTATATTGTTCAAAAGCAGTGGCAAACCAATGAATGTAAGATTACCAGTATAACCACACAATAGCTAATAATTGCTGGAGTTGGTTTGAAATGTAACTTTCTTTTTTTTTTTTTTTTAACATTTAGCTAAGATGGAGACAGGCAAGCTTCATGCAAATGGGGCAAGTACCGCTTCCAAGATCAAAGATAGTTAATAACCAGGTGTATTGAGAAAAGAACAGGCAGACAGATTAGCCAGATTTACACCACTTGATGGTAAATATCGAAGATAGTTAATAACCAGGTGTATTGAGAAAAGAACAGGCATACAGATTAGCCAGATTTACACCACTTGGTGGTAAATATCGAAGATAGTTAATAACCAGGTGTATTGAGAAAAGAACAGGCAGACAAATTAGCCAGATTTGCACCACTTGGTGGTAAATAAATGCCTGACAAGCTAGATGTCACCAAGGCCCTTTGGGAGTGGGTGAACAGTGTGGAGGTGTTTTCAGAGTCAGTCCGGAGTGTGTGAACATGGATATGCAAATAGCTCATTGTGGTCTTCAGAAAATGATACAGTTGGAAATGAGCAGAGTAATCTGGCCAAAAACTCAACATTCATAGGTAAGACAACAATTCTACTGGTGGTACCATCGGAACTAGAACTCTGCGCTGCCTGCTGAAGATAGGAACAGGGCACATAGCGAAGAGTTGTACTGCAGTGGATACCGTCTCATTGTGGAGTGCCTGGAAATGAGAAAGCTGATCAACTGGCAGGGGAAGGTGCGACAAAAGAGCAGCCGGATGTACCAGTCACATACCAGCAAAAGAACAGAATTATTAAATCGATCAGGAAACCACCAGCCCCAGCACAAGACGACTATTTTATTATGGACAGACCAGAACAAGTCATTATCCTCCACCTCAGAACAGGGCACAACCGATTACGTAACCACATGTACACAAAATTCAAGATATGTGTATCAGCCATGTGCACCTGTGCCCCAGACAGCAGAGCATGTTCTCCAGGACTGCACCGATTTTGACAAATTAAGGCAAACCTTTTGGCCAGAAAGAATAACAGTGGAACGTAAACTCTATGGACCACTGAATGAACTAACAACGACAGTGAAATTTATACAAGAGACAAAACTGCTGATATAGACAACTTATTTCAGGTAAACGAAAGAAGAAGAAGGAAAGCCTAGAATGCTCTGATGTTATTTCTTAATTCAGGTTAATTTAGATCAGCTAAGTCTAGTTAAATTGCCTAGTTCTGATGCGGTTAAATTATTAAATATTTTCCCTAAAATGAAAAGGGTAATTAGCTTAATGTTGTTGAGTTTAAATGAAACTGGTAATGAATGTAATCTGTTCAGTATCACTCAATACACACATTGCTTTATAATTGTGATAAACACTGATGATTGTTAGCAATAGCTGCATAGAAAAGTGGACCTGTATATGTGTGTCCATGTTTGGTTGCAACACTGTTGTTATAGCTATAATACTTTATGTTGTTAGAGTACAATACTGCACTTGCCAAGGCAATAATAAAAGATCTGTCTTGATTCTATTTTTCATGTTGATTTTTATAAGTGTTTGTGAAAACTCAGCGATTTTTCCATTATGAATGATAGTACATGTGAGATGCATATTGCAAAGGAGATAATGACATCAAACGGGACTCAGTATCCTTGTCTATATGGACTTTTTCCATTATGTATGATAGTATTTTTCCTTCTCTCGCTCCCTCTCTATGGGAGTTGCCATGGTGGAGCGGTTAGATGCTTGCCTGTGGATCTGAAGGTCTTGGGTCCTGACTGTACCGGAATTGATATTCTTCAGACTGCAAATGTTCCCTTTCAAACTCTTGGAAGATCAGCATCAATATTCTTATTCTTTTTCTTCTGCATTTATCTGGAGATGTAATTACGTCTGCCGGTTTACAACATGGCTGCGATGTTTGCCCTTTTTGACTGACATATCCTACTTTTGTAGGCATCTGTTGACCGGGTTAGCCTTCTTGGTAAGTTTCATGGGACACTGTAGTCTTATTAATGTGTGGTCATCTTTGTTTCTTAGGCCGGAGGTCGTGCTCCACATCAGGCCATTGCAGAGAAGCCACATAATGGACTTGAGGTTGTTGACAGAAAATCCAGAAAATCTGTCCTCAAAAACAGCAGGTGTCAGTCAGGTCAATTTTCTATGTTCTGCAGATGTTGGACACTCTTGCAGTAAGTTTTCAGCCACCATTTTACAATTACGTGTCAGCATTCATCAGTCGATTATGTTCACCACTGCCATGCTCACTCAACTTCCATTTTGTCAGCGATCAGATACCCAAGTACACTTTGCTGTAGGTTGGCAAGTATTTTCAACTTGCAGAATCACACACATTCAGAATGTAATAATAATAACAATAATAATAATCTTTTTCTTCTTCGCGTTCACCAGCTGTAAAATCTGGTGGAAAGTTTTGGTTGTTCATCCACTTCTGGACTGTAGCCCTGTTCCAGAACTTGAGTGTTGCATGTGCATCCATTTGACAGATCTGACTAAATTGTATCCAGACTGTTGGTTCCTTGCCTCTCAGGCAGATGCACTCTGACTTTCAAAGGAAGCTCCCGAATAGTCGACTTTTACGACATGCTTTTGGGTAGGCAGTGGGTCTATATATTTTGTTCTCCCTATAACATGGCGATGGAACCAACAACGGGAATAATAATAATAATATTAATATATCTTCAGAGGGGAGGAAATACAAGTAAAGAAACCTTCTCCGTGCCTTCATGCGTATTGGACATTTAGGGCTAGATCTATATTTTATACACCAATAGGCACGGTTGGTGATGTGATCAGCATCACACAGCTGCCTTTACTTCTCACCACTTTACCTGGTACCCATTTAAGGCTGGGTCGACCTGGGAGCCAAGGCCATTTTTGAAAAATGTCTGGCTCCATCATGACCCCAAACCCGTGACCTGCGTATCTACAGGCGAGCATCTAGCCACTACACCGCATTTATTATAGAATTTAGAGCAATCCAGATGTTTTGAAAGAGGTGATTGCTCGAAGACAACTTATCACATGATTGCTCGAAGACAACTTATCACATGATTGCTCGAAGATAACTTATCACATGATTGCTCGAAGATAACTTATCACATGATTGCTCGAAGATAACTTATCACATGATTGCTCGAAGATAACTTATCACATGATTGCTCGAAGATAACTTATCACATGATTGCTCTAAGATAACTTATCACATGATTGCTCAAAGATAACTTATCACATGATTGCTCGAAGACAACTTATCACATGATTGCTCGAAGACAACTTATCACATGATTGCTCGAAGACAACTTATCACATGATTGCTCGAAGACAGCTTATCACATGATTGCTCGAAGACAACTTATCACATGATTGCTCGAAGACAACTTATCACATGATTGCTCGAAGACAACTTATCACATGATTGCTCGAAGATAACTTATCACATGATTGCTCGAAGACAACTTATCACAAACATCAGAAAGAGGGTCATCATTTTATGGTCATTTTATGAGAAGAGGGGAAATGGAACATATTGTGACTACTGGAAAGATCTGTGGAGAGAAAGACAGAGGAAGACAGCATAAAAAGATTCTTTACAGTCATTTTTCATGTCATAAAGGGGTGTCAGCACACGAACTGATACACTCAGTTTCAGATCACAGATTGTGGAGAGGTATGTTCGCCCATGCCAGTCGGCAAGACACTTGATGATGATGATTATACCATTTTTTTTTTAGTGCTAGCTCACAAGACTTGTGGATGTTGGCTATGCGTTAGCAAATATCTATATGCTATATTGTTCTTTTAAGCAATGTGGCGTAGTGGCTGAACGCCCTTGAGGCCACCCAAACATTTTTAAGGGACACTCAACCCACTCAGACATATAGACATTTAAAAAAAAACATATTTCAGGCCCTCGCGCCCCCCCCCCCCATTCTTATTTTGTTTGTTTGAGGGGGGGGGGGGTTAACCAACTGTGCCACCGCCCAATTATAGTGGTACCTCGATATTCGCACTTAATCTGCTCCAGATCCTTGAAACAGAACAAACAAAACGGACGTATACCAAACGAATTTTTCTATAATAAATAAAGGGAGAATGATTAATCCTTTTCCATAAACCATATTTAAAAAAAAAAAAGAAAAAAAAAATACATCCTGTTTCAAATATTGCGGTGCCCTGTCCCCCATTCACACCTCCCCCATTTTGTTGCTCAGAAAATGTGTACGGTGAGATGGAAGAGTGGGCGGGCGCCCTCAGCACGTTTTATTCCTAGCAGAGTGCCTGCATAGTGGTTACGACGATATATGTGGTTATGATGATGATGATGATGAATATGCCAGGAATCAATCGCACAGGTAAACCAGCCAAAGGCTTCCTTGGCATGGTTCTCCTTGAGTGCCTGCATTGTCGGTGCACCTACGCCAATCATGGGCATGTGCGGTATAGACATCAGTGGAACGAACACAGTGAGATGCCTTGGCTTAACTTTCAGCAGATGCTTGTCATACAAGAATCACACAGACTTTGTCAATAATTAGAGCCAGCAAAGGTCTGACGGCGTTGAAGGCGATGGAATGCACCTACATTGAACAACGCCTAGTTCTCTTGCTCTGTCAAGGACTTGTACTAAGTGTGTCTCTTCACTGTCAGCAGAACCCAGCTAGAAAGTCTGGATCGGGTGTAAAATAAGGTCATGAGGCTGCACAAAAGACGCCTCGTGCGTATGTACTGGGTTTACCGACGATGGCCACCAGACATAAAGTGGCGCAGGTGACAGCGTACACGAGTTTTATCAGCAGACATCAACCACCCATTGCCCAGCGATATCGATGATATAAAGGAGATGCGTCTCAAGGTAGCTCCTAATAGATTATATATCCAGTTTCGTCCTTTTTAGGACGAAATTTTTTGTTGTTTGAAGCCCCAACCTGGCTTTTGCCAGGGGCCGCAATATAGACAGGCCATAAATATGGCTAATTGTCTGAACGCGGTTTCTGGGACAATCCTCATCCACATGGTGGCACTTTGTGTCATCGGGTGTTTATCGCTTGTGTGATGTCCTGGTGAGGTAGAAAGTCAGTCAGTCTGTCAAGGGAGCTCCTCCTAGACGGCTGAGGCAGAAAATCTGGACAAGATCGGTGGCAGAAGGGAATTGACGGGAGCACCAGTGGGCATGCATGACATGTCTGGGGTATCATAGCACTGGGAAGGTACTGCAGGAATCAGATACCTGTAGACGCCGAGACTGGGGCACTGATTGATCAGCATCCATGCCCAGAAGACGTCGTCCTTTACACATATGGGTTCCGTGAAGCGCGGGTCAAGATCAGCATGGGCATACACAGCACAACGATAGGGACAACAATAAAAGAGGAAAGCATCGCTTACCACTACGTCAGGCATGACCATGGAGATAACCGCTGCTTCCAGATCACTCGCATGAGTGGCAGAACAGTTCTATGGGCATGCTTCAGAAAATCGCTCTGCGCTCCAAATAGGTAGAAAGCATTCGGAAGCCGCACTTAACCTCCATCATCTAGATCTAAACACCTGGGCGTGTAGGATAAGTGGTAATAAAAGAGCTGACCAGCTGGCAAATGGTGCACCAGGTCAAACGGGAGGAAGGCTTGGACAGAGCTGATGTCACCAGCGCTGTACAGACTAGTTCGGCAAACCGAAGAGGGGGGGGGGGGGGATAGTGGCGAATCTGTGACGCTAACACGACTGCGTGACGTTAAGAAGTTAAACTTGGTGAAGCACGTCTCTGGTGTTGCTGATGCCCAAAGTACAAAGACTTCGGTTGTGATAACATAACAAAGAGGGATTTTTTCACACCTGTAATTATTTTAACTTAAAAATCGAAAAATCAAGAGGCAGAGGAAGACCGAGAAGAACATGTATTGATAACAGAAAGAAGAATTATTATTTTTATAGTAAATACGAAAAGATTAATGCCGACTGTGCCGATTAAGTTGAAAGTTGAAAGGTGAACTAACCAACCAATCAGTTTCAGGGGTATATAGAGGCTTGCAGTCGGTTCGGTCGTCATTTCATCTTCTGATGTCGTCCCTAGCTGGTCTTGGGAAGGCAGACGTGTGTGAGAAACTTGTTTCTTGGGAATCTATAACTGTGACTTTTGTTTGTAAGTGATGATAGGCTGGCTTCTCCTGGGGACTCGACTTGTATAATTACTTGTGTCAGCTCAACAACAACAAAACGTTATTTTTACTTCGGAATAGTCTACTTTTGTATGTACCTCCTGATGTATCATTGTATGTTTGGCTGGGGAGTGAGAAACTTGTTTTCAAAAGTTGTTTCTTGGAAATCAGCTGTGATTTTGTTTAATTTTAGTTTGTTGTTAAGTTTGTACCTGATGTATGTTTGACTGAGGAGGGAAACATGTCTTAGAAAGTTAAGTCAAGTTGTTTCTTGGGAAACTAAAGTGATTTTTAAATTTTATTTTAGTTTGTACCTGATGTGTGTTTGAAACTTGGGCTCTCCTTGCACCTTTGGACGCAAGCTGGACGGCTTAGGTCGGCTTTATGGGAGTTCTCTCCCTTGGCCGCATTGACAACAACGAGCGGAAAAGTCACAAATCAAATGACATACTTACCTATCATCATCCGGGTGCGTGTAGGGTTGTGTACATTTGCGTGTAGGGTTGCGTACAGTTGCGTGTAGGGTTGCATCTAGTTGCGTGTAGGGTTGCGTTAGTCATCATACGGTTGCGTCTAGGGTTACCTATCATTATACGGATGCGTGTAGCGCTGCGTAGTGTGTCTATCATCATCATACGGTTGCGTGTAGGGTTGCGTAGGCTGTGGGTTGGGGTAGGGTTAGATGTGAAAATGGTGACGTAGCACTTCCAAATACTGGGCGACAATATGCGCGGCTGGTGCCCCAATCGTGGCTGAAGTTGTCCCGTGTCAGTGGGAGTGGCTTGTTGGTCCCAAATGTTTGTGGTGGTGTATGTGACTGTGTAGCATCCGCCGTCCGTATATGTGGACTGTGTGCGATTATAGGGAACTACGGCGTCAAAATTGTCACATCTAACGCTAAACCTAACCCTACCCCTCACCCTAACCTTACCCCTACCCGTAACCCTACCCCTAACCCTAACCCTACCCCTAACCCAAACCCCAATCCTACCGCTAACCCTAACCCTACCCCTAACCACGCAAATTTATCGGTCATTAAAGCATACAGATCGGCAAAACCAAAAAAAAAACCCAGATTTCCCCGCAGCGTCAAAAGAAAAACCCAGATCTGGGGGACACAACCAAGCATTGGCAGCCTTGATGATGTCGACCTCACTGTCTTGTTTGATTCGTGACTTTTTCCGCTACTTGTTTTCAATGCAGCCAAGGGAGAGAACTCCCACTAAGCCGACCTAAGCCGTCCAGCTTGCGTCCAAAGGTGCAAGGAGAGCCGAAACTTGTCTTCTCTTAGAAAGTTGTTTCCTGGGAATCCGCTGCTGTGACTTTTGTTCGTATCTGATGTATGTCTGACTGAGAATTGACAAACTTGTCTTAGAAAGATGTTTCTTAGGAGTCGACTTCTACTCTGACTTTTATTATGTTATTTGTACCTGATGTGGGTCTGACTGAGGAGTGAGACTGGTCTTAAAGTACGTTGTTTCTTGGAAATCTGCTGTGACTTTAGTTTGTACCTGATTGATGTCATTGTATCTGAGGGATGCGAAACTCGTTACTTGGGAATCGACTGTGACTTTTGCTTGATGTTGGACTAGATTCTTCTGGGAACTCGGAGTTGTGTTACTGTTAAAACATTGATTCCCAGGAATCTACTTCACTGTGACTTTTGTTAGTATCAGCGCAAGTAATGTCTGACTGTCTCATCTGGGAAGCGGAACTTGAATTTAAAAATTATTTAAAAAAAAATACTTTCTTGCGAATCTACTGTGACTTTTATTTGTAAGAAAGATGTCTTCCTGCTGGTTCTGACGGAGTGAGAGTTGTGTTAGAAAGTTCTTTATATTTCTAGGAAACCTACACACTTTTTTGTCATAGATATTCATTTGTCGAGTTAAATTATTTTATCTTTGTTATGACCTTGGACAGTTTAAAAGAGTGATGGAGATGTCTTGAAAGAAACTGACTCATGAAGAGAACCGATTGCCTACATCAGAAGGAGACAATCTACATTCTTTGGTCATTTCATGACAAGGGGGAAAACAAGTACATCGTGGCAGTAAGAAAGTTGGAGGGGAGGAGATGCAGAGTGAGACCGAGAGAACAGATGCTGGACAGTTTGACATCGTGGAAGATCATCTGTGTCAGAGTTGATTGAAAGTAGACGAGACAGAAGGTTGTGGATAGACATGACTACCAATGCCACACGGCACGAACTATGGAAGATCATCTGTGTCAGAGTTGATTGAAAGTAGACGAGACAGAAGGTTGTGGATAGACATGACTACCAATGCCACACGGCACGAACTATGGAAGATCATCTGTGTCAGAGTTGATTGAAAGTAGACGAGACAGAAGGTTGTGGATAGACATGACTACCAATGCCACACGGCACGAACTATGGAAGATCATCTGTGTCAGAGTTGATTGAAAGTAGACGAGACAGAAGGTTGTGGATAGACATGACTACCAATGCCACACGGCACGGACTATGGAAGATCATCTGTGTCAGAGTTGATTGAAAGTAGACGAGACAGAAGGTTGTGGATAGACATGACTACCAATGCCACACGGCATGGACTATGGAAGATCATCTGTGTCAGAGTTGATTGAAAGTAGACGAGACAGAAGGTTGTGGATAGACATGACTACCAATGCCACACGGCATGGACTATGGAAGATCATCTGTGTCAGAGTTGATTGAAAGTAGACGAGACAGAAGGTTGTGGATAGACATGACTACCAATGCCACACGGCATGGACTATGGAAGATCATCTGTGTCAGAGTTGATTGAAAGTAGACGAGACAGAAGGTTGTGGATAGACATGACTACCAATGCCACACGGCATGGACTATGGAAGATCATCTGTGTCAGAGTTGATTGAAAGTAGACGAGACAGAAGGTTGTGGATAGACATGACTACCAATGCCACACGGCATGGACTATGGAAGATCATCTGTGTCAGAGTTGATTGAAAGTAGACGAGACAGAAGGTTGTGGATAGACATGACTACCAATGCCACACGGCATGGACTATGGAAGATCATCTGTGTCAGAGTTGATTGAAAGTAGACGAGACAGAAGGTTGTGGATAGACATGACTACCAATGCCACACGGCATGGACTATGGAAGATCATCTGTGTCAGAGTTGATTGAAAGTAGACGAGACAGAAGGTTGTGGATAGACATGACTACCAATGCCACACGGCATGGACTATGGAAGTTCATCTGTGTCAGAGTTGATTGAAAGTAGACGAGACAGAAGGTTGTGGATAGACATGACTACCAATGCCACACAGCATGGACTATGGAAGATCATCTGTGTCAGAGTTGATTGAAAGTAGACGAGACAGAAGGTTGTGGATAGACATGACTACCAATGCCACACGGCATGGACTATGGAAGATCATCTGTGTCAGAGTTGATTGAAAGTAGACGAGACAGAAGGTTGTGGATAGACATGACTACCAATGCCACACGGCATGGACTATGGAAGATCATCTGTGTCAGAGTTGATTGAAAGTAGACAGACAGAAGGTTGTGGATAGACATGACTACCAATGCCACACGGCATGTACTATGGAAGATCATCTGTGTCAGAGTTGATTGAAAGTAGACGAGACAGAAGGTTGTGGATAGACATGACTACCAATGCCACACGGCATGGACTATGGAAGATCATCTGTGTCAGAGTTGATTGAAAGTAGACGAGACAGAAGGTTGTGGATAGACATGACTACCAACGTCACACAGCATGGACTATGGGAGATCATCTGTGTCAGAGTTGATTGAAAGTAGACGAGACAGAAGGTTGTGGATAGACATGACTACCAACGTCACACAGCATGGACTATGGGAGATCATCTGTGTCAGAGTTGATTGAAAGTAGACGAGACAGAAGGTTGTGGATAGACATGACTACCAATGCCACACGGCATGTACTATGGAAGATCATCTGTGTCAGAGTTGATTGAAAGTAGACGAGACAGAAGGTTGTGGATAGACATGACTACCAATGCCACACGGCACGAACTATGGAAGATCATCTGTGTCAGAGTTGATTGAAAGTAGACGAGACAGAAGGTTGTGGATAGACATGACTACCAATGCCACACGGCATGTACTATGGAAGATCATCTGTGTCAGAGTTGATTGAAAGTAGACGAGACAGAAGGTTGTGGATAGACATGACTAGCAATGCCACACGGCACGAACTATGGAAGATCATCTGTGTCAGAGTTGATTGAAAGTAGACGAGACAGAAGGTTGTGGATAGACATGACTACCAACGTCACACAGCATGGACTATGGGAGATCATCTGTGTCAGAGTTGATTGAAAGTAGACGAGACAGAAGGTTGTGGATAGACATGACTACCAATGCCACACGGCACGAACTATGGAAGATCATCTGTGTCAGAGTTGATTGAAAGTAGACGAGACAGAAGGTTGTGGATAGACATGACTACCAATGCCACACGGCACGAACTATGGAAGATCATCTGTGTCAGAGTTGATTGAAAGTAGACGAGACAGAAGGTTGTGGATAGACATGACTACCAATGCCACACGGCACGAACTATGGAAGATCATCTGTGTCAGAGTTGATTGAAAGTAGACGAGACAGAAGGTTGTGGATAGACATGACTACCAATGCCACACGGCATGGACTATGGAAGATCATCTGTGTCAGAGTTGATTGAAAGTAGACGAGACAGAAGGTTGTGGATAGACATGACTACCAATGCCACACGGCATGGACTATGGAAGATCATCTGTGTCAGAGTTGATTGAAAGTAGACGAGACAGAAGGTTGTGGATAGACATGACTACCAATGCCACACAGCATGTACTATGGAAGATCATCTGTGTCAGAGTTGATTGAAAGTAGACGAGACAGAAGGTTGTGGATAGACATGACTACCAACGTCACACGGCATGGACTATGGAAGATCATCTGTGTCAGAGTTGATTGAAAGTAGACGAGACAGAAGGTTGTGGATAGACATGACTACCAATGCCACACGGCATGGACTATGGAAGATCATCTGTGTCAGAGTTGATTGAAAGTAGACGAGACAGAAGGTTGTGGATAGACATGACTACCAATGCCACACGGCACGAACTATGGAAGATCATCTGTGTCAGAGTTGATTGAAAGTAGACGAGACAGAAGGTTGTGGATAGACATGACTACCAACGTCACACAGCATGGACTATGGGAGATCATCTGTGTCAGAGTTGATTGAAAGTAGACGAGACAGAAGGTTGTGGATAGACATGACTACCAATGCCACACGGCACGAACTATGGAAGATCATCTGTGTCAGAGTTGATTGAAAGTAGACGAGACAGAAGGTTGTGGATAGACATGACTACCAATGCCACACGGCACGAACTATGGAAGATCATCTGTGTCAGAGTTGATTGAAAGTAGACGAGACAGAAGGTTGTGGATAGACATGACTACCAATGCCACACGGCATGGACTTTAAAAAGAAGAAAAACACTACCTAAGCAAGAACTGGCCTGTTAACTCTTATTACCTTCTCAGTCATTTATTTCCTGTTTGTTCATTCTCAAGAGGCTGTAATTTTTAAGGCATTTACTTTTTATAATTATTTTAAAAGAGTTATCAGCATCTGTGGTGTAGGCATTGCAGTTGCCCTACCTAATTCCAGGGTGCCGGGTTCGATCCCATCTGTTGATGATTTGGCAGCAGACCGTTGGCTTGTGTTGTTTTCAACAGTGGTACAGAGGCTGACCATTCAGTAAAAGTGCCAAACTTCTGAATGCCTAATGGAATCACAAACAGCCAAACAATGCTGGGGTTGGGTCCGCAAAGGATCCACAACTAATCTTTTTGGTGCTTTATTAATATCCTACCCCCAGATGATGTCACAGGATAATTCAACATTTTAGGGACGGGTAAAACTGGGTTTTCCGGCTTTTAACGACCCCCAAAACATCTAGAACTGGCCCTAACCCCAACCCACCTACGTCCCATGAGAGAGTGCAGCCTTCCTAGGTCCCGCGACTGCATGCAGCCTAGGTTCTACGACTGCATGTAGTCTCTACCAATTCCCCCCCCCCCCCCCCCACCCCCCCCCCCCAAATATTACACTGTCATATGACCTGTGAATTTTCCCCGTTTGGGGTAAGATATTATTAAAGCGCCAACTTTGTTTGTTTGTTTGTTAAAGGGGTTAAAAAGAGGCACCATGGAACATAAAATTAAATAGACAACTTAGAGAATGGGTTAATGTGACCTCTGTGACTGAAAAAGTTAAAAACTACACATACTTTAGTGTGACTGAAAATATATGACGAGTCATTGGGTAGCCTGTGAGTTAGCATTCACTGAAACAGTCACTGGTCTTTCATTATTAACCTAAGGTTGTGACTATGTTAGAATCAGTTATTAATCAGTTCTCTTTACGCCTACTGGCACATGAGGCTCCAGAGAGGACTTGCCATGCTTTCCTGTCCTGTGCCACCTTCAGTGCAGTTTTCCATGTCAGAGATGCCGCATTCAGGTCACTCTCCATCATTTGTTGTTTTTGGGCACCCCTTCTCTCTCTTTCCTGTTTTGGCAGGTATACTAGGATTCATTCTCATGACTTGCCAAGTTATTAGCCAGCTATGTTAGGATGGAATAAAGTTAAGTTAAAAGTCAAGAGGATCGACTGCATTGCACTAGGTTTGATCCCAGATGACTCAGTCTCTCAGCTAGCCACCTGCTGAGAACATCACACAGAGCACAAACTCCGTAGACAATCCCCAGAGATCTCCATAAAATTGGCACTCGTAAAGTGAACAGGGCAGCCGTGAAACGAACCTACAACCTTCAGAGCTCGAGGCAAACAGATTGACCACTTCGCTTTGGAGTCCCCCTCGAATGAAGTATTAAACTTATGATATGTCTTCTTTTTCTTCTTTGTTGAATTTCCTGCAAATATGGCAGCAATGTCCAATTTGCAGTCCTAACTAGACTGGTCTGCGTCTTTGAAGTGATGAAGTAGATAACACTTTCAGGATTGTATTCTGCATGGTAAGTGTTCTAATGGCTTCCTTGTTCTGGGTTTTGTATTCCCCATAAGTGCATCTGCTGTTCTGTATTGTTGTTGGCACATGTCCATCTTTCCAGGTGACATTATATTATTCAGTGGGGAGGCGTGGGAATAAAGTTCTTCTTCTCCATAGCCGTGAAGAAGCCTGGGCCGTATTGTAGATGCAATGTGTTACCCATGCATCATGATCACTCTCTTGACCTGTCTTGTTTACTCCAGAGAAAATGTAACATTAATACGTGTGGAACAAATGCTGAAGAAGCTGCTGGATCAGAAGATCAGTGCTCTGTCCACCTGACAGAACTATCCTCCTAGACCAGTGCCAGCCAGGGCAAGGACCAGTGCCAGCCTTATGTAACATAAATTGCACAACAGGATAATATGACCACATTCAATTTGTGATATCTGACTGAACTGAATTAACACTGTCTGTCGTTACCAGGTATCTTTTAACTAGCCTGCTAAATATGTTGGACCACAAAATGAAGTCCAACAGATTTTTGTTGCTGTACGGCTCTGCCACCGGACAAGCACAAGCCATTGCTGAAGAGATTGCGGAGAAAGCTCCAAGTTTTGGCCTGGCTGCCGAACTCCATTCCCTGGATGACACAGGAAAGAAGGTTTGTTTTGGCCTGTTAAGGTTGACTGTCAGATATCTCCACATAGGGGCACTAGAACCTTGGGAGGGGGGCTTAGGCATCTCTCTGCCGAAACAAATGAACTTAGATGCACTAGTTGGCCATACATCCCAGTACACTTGTTTTTCCAGGAAGGTGTTGTCATTTGGAGGGGACAGGTTCGTTTCCCATGATGGACACTATAGCTTTTGATTTTAGTATTGTCTAGTGCATCCTTCTATCTTTCTGCTTCTTTCTGTGAGTGCAGATCAATACATATTTGTGTTTGTTTATTATATATAAAAGGTCTACAGACTAGGAAAGAAAGAGAAAATAAATTGCTTCTTCTCCAGCAGTCTTGGATGTTTCAGGTTCCTTTTGCAGATATCACCTATTTCTGTGACTGGACTTCTCTTTCATGTTGTTGGCACCCAAGTGTTTGTAGGTCCATCTGTATACATTATCTCTTCACCGTCTTCTTGGTCTACTCCCATTCAGTCCTTCTGTGTACACTGTGTCTCTCTTATCTGGCATCTCTCTTCAACTATTGCTGTCTCTTAGCTTTATTAACGCCAGTAATTAGCTGTGGTTTAAACAGATTAAGATCTTCCTTGTTGTTTTTCTCTTCATTCTCCACTGTTTGCATTGTTTGTTGGGTCAGAAGATTCATCATAAGACTAGATAGATTGCAGTCTGTTTAATTATGCCATTTAAAGACACTGTTTGTGATCTTCAGTTCAACATAGAGGAGAAGTGACTTTGTCTGGTAATTGTTACTTTCATGACATATAGTCCGTGTAATTATGCCATCAGATGACAGTTTCTGATCTTAGTTCAACATAGAGAAGTGTCTTGTAATTATAACTTCCATGACATAGTCTGTTTAATTAGGTCTTTCAATAACACTGTTTCTGATCTTCATCTGAGCATAGAGAAGTGTTTTGTAATTATTACATTCATGACACATAGTCTGTAATTATGTCATTAAAAGACGCTGTTTATGATCTTCAGTTCAACATAGAGAAGGAGAAGTGTGTTTGTCATTATTACTTCCACGACACATAGTGAAGTCTGTAATTATGTCATTAAAAGCACTGTTTCTGATCTTCACTTCAACATAGAGAAGGAGAAGTGTGTTTGTCATTATTACATTCATGACACATAGTCTGTAATTATGTCATTAAAAAAAACACTGTTTCTGATCTTCAGTTCAACATAGAGAAGGAGAAGTGTGTTGTCATTATTACATTCATGACACATAGTCTGTAATTATGTCATTAAAAAAAACACTGTTTCTGATCTTCAGTTCAACATAGAGAAGGAAAAGTGTGTTGTCATTATTACTTCCACAACCGGAGATGGGGATCCACCAGACAATGCCCAGAAATTTCTGAGAAGACTGCGTAAGAGAACTTTGAGCCGTGACTATTTGGCACACTTGCACTACGCGTTGTTAGGTAAGTTCACAGCAGATTCTTCCCTTGGTTGCTGCATTGATTATTTATTATCTTTTTGTTAGTTTGTTTCCTGGGGATTATAGAGCTGCAACAGTTGCATGGGAAAAAGTCCTGAACTTTTTAGAAAACTGACTGGAAATCCAGCTAATCATGAAAAAATCTGCAAAGAGATTGGCATGAATTGGTTACGGACCTATGCTCCATAGGGGATAAAAGGCAGCAGGTTATAATGACTAGGGCACACAGTTATGAAACTTTTTTTCCCGGAGGAATTAAGTAGTTTATGAACATTCAGAGAGTTGCTTGTATGACTTTAACCTATCTGTTATACAGTAACATCTGTAAGTGGCTATTCATTATGTGTACAAATCATGTCATTGGCTATTCATTATGTGTACTAGTCATGTCATTGGCTATTTCATTATGTGTACTAATCATGTCATTGGCTATTCATTATGTGTACTAATCATGTAATTGGCTATTTCATTATGTGTACTAATCATGTCATTGGCTATTTCATTATGTGTACTAATCATGTCATTGGCTATTCATTATGTGTACTAATCATGTCATTGGCTATTTCATTATGTGTACTAATCATGTCATTGACTATTTCATTATGTGTACTAATCATGTCATTGACTATTTCATTATGTGTACTAATCATCTGTTTGGCTATTAATTATGTGTACCAATCATGTGACTGGCTATCTTTATATGAACTTACAATATGACTGGCTGTTTTTTTTAAATTTGTTTTGATCACTTGATTAGCTATCATTTATATGTAATAATCATGTGATTGGCTATTCCTCACATGTTTCAGTCATGTGATTGACTCTGCTTTATGTAGGCTAATAATGTATGTGACTGACTTCTCTTCCGTCTGTACCATGAGGAGGTGAAGGTGGCTTGTGTGGCCACTGGGCAGCAGCAGGTTGCTAGTTTTCCCGTTTTCACCCTCCCAGGAGAGTTCGCCGCCCCCAGCACTTGCGGCAAATACTGAGTGTATGCCAGCTTATGGGACACATTTTCAAATTTTATTTTGTTTTCAAACCCCCCCCCCCCCCCAATGTTTTATAGCTTTAATGCAGTTACCTCATTTTTGGACATTTGGGGAGGGGGGGGGGGTTAGGTCTATTCATCACCCCACCACCCCTCAAATGTTGCCCCTGTAACCTACACAGGTAATTTAAATAAATTATATTACGCTTTTTATGTGAATGAAGGTTTGCATAATTCTGTTTGCTCACATGTTAAATGTTTGCTCATATGTTAAATGTTTGCTCATATGTTAAATGTTTGCTCATATGTTAAATGTTTGCTCAGGTCTTGGCGACTCAAACTACTCCAACTTTTGCCGGTGTGCTCGAGACTTGGACAGCCGATTAGAGGAGCTCGGGGCTCAGAGATTCTACCCAACTGGTTTGGCAGACGATGGGGTCGGGTGAGTGGTGGACCAAGAAATGTATCATGTGCTGATTAGTAACTAATTTAACTGTCCTCTGGGACCAAAAGAGTTAAAAGGAATTGACACATGACTACTCCTGCAACCATCATCTTTGATTTAAAAAAAGTTAGTTGCATATCCTATACAGGACGTTGCAGAACCAACCCCTGCATTTTTTTTTTTTTTGCTGTTGTGTTTTTTTTCTAGGCAAGTTTATGTCCAGTAGTTTGCCATTTCTTTCTGGACGGTCGGCTTCTCGATACCACTGTCAAAAACAGCCAAGGCCCACAGCTGGGATCGAACTCGGCGTTACGAAGCACATTCGCAACGCCCAAGCTACAGACGCCAACCATCTTTGATAAAGAGTGCATATATTTAGTTATCATCATCAATTTCCACTTTTGCCATTAATCATCATGAGGGTGAATGATTTGCCATCCTTTGACTGAACTTTAAGGGAAAATAGGTAATGTGACCTGCCTGGGAGCTGCGGTGGCAGTAGCTAGATGCTTGGCTGAAGGTCTCAGGTTCAAGTAGTTTTACCCCGTGTAGGTTCTGGAGCTCTATTGTAGGGAAAACAAGAATAGACCCACTGCCTACTCAGAAGCATGACGTAAGAGTCGACTAACAACCATAACTTGCCGCCAGAGTTTACAACTGGTGAACGTGAATAGGAACAAGAGCACTGTGTTATCCAATGTAGCATGAATACATTTAAACATTATGTTTACAAATATTCTACTCCTGTCTAGTAGACTAAGGTTTAGAGCAGCCCTGTTGAGTACTTATTCTGTTTATTACTGCCAAATTTATTACATATTTTAATGGCATAGAGTAGTTACTTCAGGGTCATTTCTTCTCTATATGCTATGTTGTTGTTTTATTTTGCTGATAAAGGCAGTGTCACTTGTTTCAGGCAGTCAGTCAGAATATCCTTTATAGAATGTCACTCTCTTCGTGGCACGCATTCAAGTCCCTCTGTCTGGCCAGTTCTCCAGCCCCGTGTGCTTTCATAGCAGATGCATGTTCAGTGTCCTTTATCCACCTGCGCAGAGGTTGACCTCTACCTCTTTCTTCAGAAATTGCACCCTGCATTACCTTTCTCTCCAGACCGCAGTGGCACTTGACCTGTCCAAAATACTTCAGCTTTTGGTAAAGGATGCTGTTTATGAGCCAGTTTTCCTTGAGATTCACGTCATGCTGGATGTCAGTGTTTTCTTTTTCTTGGTCCACAGTATTCTAATAAACTGACTGTAGCATTTCAGTTCAGAAGCTCTGATTTTCTTCTTCAAAGAGAGTCCAGGAATCACATCCACAATTTGCCACAGGAAAGATGCATGATCTCACAATTTTCACTTTAATCCGCTTGCAGGTGCTATTTCACAGGTTCTTCATGCTGTTCACTGTTTCTTATTTTTCAACTGTAATTATAGCTGACATACTTTCTATTTGAATTTGTATAAATTCTGCAGTAAAGTGATTGACCACTAGCCCAAAGGTCTTGGATCCGAGTCCACGCTGGAGCAGATTTGTACAGTAATTTTCAATGGCTTCCAGGTCAGCCAAGTCTAATGGGTACCAGAAAATGTTATGGGAAGTTGTCACAGTGTTGACCCCCATCACCTGTCAGGTGTTGATTGGTCTTAACAGTTTGAGTCTAGCACCATTTACCAATAGCCTGGCTGGAGTCGTAGACCTTTACTTGGGCAAGCTTTCTCAGTGACTCACTGAGTGATCAGGAAGATAGAGATAGGCTGGCCCCAAAGACAGTGGTTGGTGTCTCTGAGGCGGTCACGGTAACCACAGATCAAGTTTAATTGTTCGATGCATGCAGGTGTACAAGGAAAGTAACAAGCTGATTGTCTTGTAGGTAAAGCTATGGAAAAGAGTGGATGCACCATGGACTAGTCTGGAATATTGATTGCTCTATATAAAATAAGACTTATGTGAGAACCAAGTGATGACTGAATCTGCAACCACGATCAGACTGCAAGAACAGCAAGTTAAAAGGGGTGTGGCCAGGCAAGAGCACTCTGCAAGGAGCCAAAGTTAAATAATAAACCAGCATAGAACCAGTGTCTCAGCTGCCTTATGCTGTGGGATGTACTGAGAAGAGAATCTGAGCACCTTTGGACCGAATGGTTTGGTGTGAAACAAGGGTGATCCGTCAACTAACTGACCATTTACTCACATATCACTGAAGACCAGACTTTTTTTATTTAAACATAGTGCTGTCTCTGTAACTAAATGCCAGTTATTCTTTATAACAAACAGACAAAACACACACATTTTTTTCCCTTTATGACAAAAATACCAGTTTGTCACTTATAATTTTTCTTTTGATTAAATAGGCTGGAGATTGTGGCAGACCCATGGCTGGAAGGATTGTACCCAGCTCTACAGAAATTCCTCGGCGTCACTGGCACAGGTGTAGTGGCCTTAACCGAAACTGTACAGTCTTTGCATCTCTCAGAAGCAGACAGTCGGGAACCTGTGAACAAACTAGAGCATAACCAGAACACTGAAGAAACTTCACAGAGCTCTTTACCCAATGGGAGCATTAATTTAGCTGGAGCTTCAATTCCTGAAGACAAAGGAGCATTTTCAGATGTGGCCTCCTCGAGGCTGCTCCAGAACATTCCGTCCTTAAATGAAAGCATAGATGAATCGGTGCATTCATGTGCCAGCTTTAGGGACAGTGTTAACATTGCCTCTAATACTGTTGTCGATCATGATGTATCTAATTCTACAAGAGTTAGTGATACATATATGGTAGCAAACTCTTTAGCAACAGAGGCTTCTTCAAAGTTAAATACACCATCATTTGAAGATAAACCTACAGCAGACCCTCTGTCTTCACATATACTAAGTGAAAATACTAAAGACCTTATTTCCAGCAGCTGTAATTTACAAAGTGTTGCTGTTGTTTTAGATACGACTGTTGGTAATACAGGTGAGGTGACCGATGAGTCACTGGGAGAAACATCTTGTGTGCCGTCTTTATCTCAACCACACAGCTGCCCGCTGCCTATCACCCATTCACAACCCCCATTATCAGAGCAGGCGTTGACAATACCTGTGCTGCCTCCTGCATACCTATCTGCCACATTTGGAGGGGATCCTGTTGAGGTAGGTTTTATATTTTTCATTTTCGTCTGCATTTTCTCTTAACCTATCGGCCAAACAGCAAAATAACCGATAATATAAGCCTAAATATTTGCTCGCTGGTCTTCACCAGCCGGTCAAATTAGTTCTCACATTTCTTGTACATGTGGGCTGTTCGCTGACATTTTTTTTGGTTCTGTAATTTTACATTGATTTTTTTTAGGGGTGTTACCTGTGCCCAACAATGGTGAAAAGGACTGTTGCGTGATAGCAACCAAAACATAGTAAGAAGCAGGAAAAGGAGTAGAACCATGTGTCTAAAGGGTCTCCGTGGTCCTTGTTTCCCAGAACACAAGTGTTAGGGCTTATTCAGCCTTCATTAACAGAAAATTTAACAGTTAAATTTAGTCATGTTTGTCCTAAGTTAAAACAGAAAATGCATGCATAAATATTCAAATTGGCATAGCTAATTTTAATAAATATTGAGCTGTTAGTGTGATTCATAAAGATTATCTTAGCTCATTCAGTTTCCTACAAGAATATATACAGATTTGTAATTGCTAATTAAATAATTAATTTTTGTATAAAAAAAAATTTTTGTAAGCAAATTAAGAGAATCCCTTCCTGAAGGGTGCTGTCTTTTTGGCACTGAACTACAAATAAGGCTATATCTCCAAAGGGTTACAAGGGCAGTTGGCAGGTTGGGTTATAAACATCTGATTTCAGCTAGCCCTTAGTTGTTTCGGTCCGGGATAGGGTTGAATTCAGCAGTCTTTGCCAAAGTGTTTGTATCCTAGAGCAACGACTGTTTAGTCTCACAGACCTGAAAAATACAGCTTTGGAAGAAAATGTATTATAAAAACAATAGGAAAATAATGGGTTAACATATGATTATATAGGGACAGGAAAGTAAAGAAATCTGTACCATGTATAGTGTAACCAGTGAACGTAATGTGAGTCCGTAGCTCTGAAAATTTTAAGATGCCACATGTATATATCAGTTAAATATTTCTGGACAATAATAAATAAATAAGAATAATAAAGATCGACTTAGGAACGATGATATCAGGAGGAGAATCGGCACAGAACTGAACTTTATAGGTGGACAACAAATCAAATGGTTTGGCCATGTAACAAGATTGGCAGCAGACAGGGCACCACAGTCAGCAATGTTATACAGATACTGACCTAGAGGTTGACCACGCAGAATATATATGGACTGCAGAAATATCAGACACCGAAAAGTACTATATACGAAGCGAACAGAAGAGCTCGTTCCAGAGATCTCTGACTCCCCTGACACTGCGAGGCATTCCATTCCTGGGGTAGAGAAAAGAAGAAAGAAGAATATTTCTGTTAAAATACCAGTTTAAAATACCAGCAGTCATTCTCTGTGACTCTTTTCATACATACAAAAATAGCCAGCCATCAGCTGTAGAGGGAATTGAACAGTCTGTTTATGAAAGTATTGGTTTATTGCAATCAACCATCATTGGAGGGGCAGCAGCAAATTGATGATTTTCATTTTTGAATAAATGTTAGATCTCCACGTTGACTTACCAGAATGGGTGCAAACTGCCGTGTGCAGCATCAGAAGTGTTTAAAGTGCCGATATTGTCAGCCCAAATCCTTACAGCACCTGACGCGGTGAAGAAAACTTTACTGCTGAGGCTTGATATCAAGGTGAGTGGACAGGTTTTTTACGATTCTAGACTTTTTTTTTTTCATTTTATCATTTGGATGTGACATTCAACAATCAGCAAGTCTTTTACAGGATGTCGCTCTCTTCACGGCACGCCTGAAAGTATCTCTTTCTCTAGCCAGCTCTCCAACCCCATGTGCTTTCATTTTCATCTTCAATATCCTTCATCCATCTTTGCGGAGGTCAACTCCTGCCTCGCCTTCCTCAAACTGCACCCTCCAACACCGTCTTTTCCAAGCCACTATGACGCTTGATGTTTATGAGCCAGTCCTCCTGAATTGGCCATTGAGTTAACCGTATGTGTCGATTCCTCCCCACCAAATATATGGTTGACGCATTCCGTTTCTGGGGACAGCTTTTATCGAGTTTGCTCTCTAGACAGTTGCAGTCCCCTGCTGACGAGATTCTGTCTTCCCGAGTGGACCGCCGCGATCAAAACATTGCGAAGGCAGCGTGGTCGAGGCTGCCAAAACTATCGGTCATTATCCCGCCCCGACACAGCACAACCACAATACACGCTGTTCCCACGAAAAACACATAATATCCTGCGTTGGAAATGCGCATAAAATAGCAGTCCATGATTATAGAACAGAATAATCCGAGAGAATTGACAGCCAGCGACAAAAAACACAGCTGCTGTCCGCCATTTTGAAAACCCTCCTGAATTAACTCGTGTAGACTGTCAATGTGAAATAATGTTGTTTGTTGATTTTAAAGAGCGGTATTGAAACCTTAAGGTCTTGTCCCAATTTCTAAAAGGTAAACATGCCTCTGCCTTCCTAATTAGTGCATTATTATAAATGGAGTGCCTAGATAGTCACAGCTTCAGAGGTCCCGGGTAGTTAGCATCCTTGGGATATTTTTTTTCAGGTTATGCTGGTGTGTTAGGAAACGAGCAGGCAGATAGACAAGCTAGATGTTGTTTGGGCCCTTTGGGAGCGAGTTAGCAGTCCAGAGAGACAAATAGATCATTACTGTCTGAGGAGAATGGCGCTATAGGGAATTACCAGGGGATCTAGCCGATGCTCAACACTCAAGGGAAAGGCAAGAGGATGTACAAGCAGACAGTTACTGGTACCATTTGAATAAGAACTCTTCTTCGCTTGCTGCTGAAGATGGGGACCGAGTGCTCATGGAAGTGTCAGAGTGCTGTTATGTCATTTCTTAATTCAACATTCAGCTTATAGGTTTAAAGATGGGAGAGCTTTTAATCAAGCTGCCATTGGTACTCAGGTAATTACAAACTTTATAGCAAACAGGTCACCACTTATTTTTTGTGTTCCTGTGCCAATAAAAGCTACACAGTATTTCCATCACTGGCCCTTGGCACATATGAAGGCATAAGGCAGCAGACAAAAGTGGCAACACAAACAGTCCAAGACTAGAAATGCTGTTCATCTACGATGGAAGCAGCAAGTTACAACAGATTGGAAGTTGCACATGCAGTTAACTGCATAAGGCGCCACTCGCCATTTTCTTATATATATAGTGTCCTTTACCATACTTACACTGCACCTGTTTGTTTCCAGGGATGTGGTCTGCAGTACAGTCCTGGAGACTCTATTTCTATCATCTGTCCCAACAACCCTGGCGAAGTAGATTTTCTTCTTAAAAGGTATGTGTTTTGTTCCTGTTATTTTATTTTGGATGAACCAATCAAGAATTGACATTGCTGCACTCTGGGCATTCCCACAAGTGCTCTGTCTCCTGAATTGCTAGTGAAGAGTTGCATGTTAATAACACCAGTTGCTACCTGTTTCCCCTTCAGTTGAATTCCTCTTTCAGTGAATGGATTCTGTGTCTGTTCTGTTGCATGTCCATTTAATCCCAGAGAGCATTCACCATGCCCTCTGTATCATATAGTAGATCACCGCCCAAAGGAGTTGCAGCAACCAGACTAATTTTGTTGTTGTTTAAATTCAGGTGGTAAAGTTGTTAGTGCATTTTCCAACTGACACAGTGATCTGGGCTAATCTTCAGAGACAGCAGAACCGATCCCGACCAGTGCAGTTCTAGGGAGGGGTTGACCCAGCTTCATATAAATGGTACCTGGATAAGTTTGAGAGTTTGCTGGGAATCGCCTAAGAAGGCTTAGCCCCTGACAAATTTTCAAGGGATTTTGGGGCACCAGCCCCTTACAAATATTCTTGGGAGGGAGGGAGGTTTTAAGGGGCCTTAGTTTAGTCTTGTTTAAGTAAATAATAATAAGAAGAATAATAATGTGCAGAATGGCAAACAGATTATATCTTTTGTTTGAAATGTACAAAGTACTTGAAAGAGAGCCCCTGTCTAAGGTGGAATGGGGTGGTTTATTCTGGATTAGGAGCTGCAAACACACTTTATAATTCCATGGTGCAGGTTTGATCCCAGCTGTGGGCTATTTTATAATTTTGGAGACCGCCTTGTGTTGATTTCATTAGTGGTTTAAAGAAAAAAATTGTTTAAGCAAACTGTTTAGCAGGCAGTGACAAACTACTGAACGTAACATTGCCCAGTTAAATCACAAACAGCCCCCCCCCCCCCCCCCCCCCCAAATGCTGGGGTCGGTTGGGCAGTGTCCTGTAAAGGTCACCAAGCTTAAAAAAAAAATTGTCATACTGGGACAGAGGGCTTTGGTGCCTTAGAAATGTTTGATGGGAGGAGGGCTTAGAATGTCTATACAGATGGTGAATCAAGAATCGACATCACAGCACTCAGGACACCTCCATAAGCACTTTGTCCCCATCTTCAGGAGCCAGCGAGGAGCTTCACTTCTGATAGTACCAGTAACTCTCTGATTGTACATCCATCTTGCCTTTCCCTTGAGTGTTGAGTATCGGCCAAATCCCCTGGTAACTCATCTGACTCCGGGCTCCCACTCTCATATTTCTATGCCTTCTTTTCTCTCCATTTCCTTATCTCCTGTTCCAACTCTCTCCGTTGCCACTTGAAGATGGTATCTTATCAATCACAGAGCACGCACTCTGTAGCTCCGGAGATGCGTCTGTACAGTATGGGGCTAGTATGAAAGACAATACCAATGAAGGCAGAACATGTTTTCACTGTTTTCTTTTGTGTGTTTATGTGGGCTAAAAACATTAGAATATCTTTTTTTTTCTTCTATTAAAACCATTGAAGACTTGGGCAAACAGTAAAAGCTGACATCACAGTGACACTGTCCGTCCTCCCGGACACACAGAAAAGACGAGCTGCTGTACCACCTCACATCCACCCTGTATCCACACTCCGGCACATCCTGACAACCTGTGTCAACATCCGAGAGCCACCCAGCAAGGTCGGTCATCCTAAAATATCTGCACTTCACTCATTGGTTATATCATTAACTGAAGTGTTATCAGTTAGTTTTAGTCTTTAGCTTTTGTCAGTTAGCATTAGACTTTAGCTTTTGTCAGTTAGCATCAGACTTTAGCTTTTGTCAGTTAGCATCAGACTTTAGCTTTTGTCCGTTAGCATTAGACTTTAGCTTTTGTCAGTTAGCATTAGACTTTAGCTTTTGTCAGTTAGCATCAGACTTTAGCTTTTGTCAGTTAGCATCAGACTTTAGCTTTTGTCCGTTAGCATTAGACTTTAGCTTTTGTCAGTTAGCATCAGACTTTAGCTTTTGTCCGTTAGCATTAGACTTTAGCTTTTGTCAGTTAGCATCAGACTTTAGCTTTTGTCAGTTAGCATTAGTCTTTAGCATTTGTCTGTTAGCATTAGACTTTAGCTTATGTCAGGTTACATAAAATTACCATGTTTGCTAGAAAAAATAAGTCCTAGGAGAGTGTTTGGGATGTTTTTAACATAAGCCCTACCCACACACAAAAATAAGCTGTAGCTAAAATCATTCAGATCTACTCAAGATCGATGGCTGTGTTATCAGTGCACTACAAGCAGGCTGCATGGACAAGAAATGCTCATTTCAAGAAAGCTTGATTGCTGGTCATGAGAGACTGGGGACAATGGTTCTACCAGAAATGGAGTCGCCAGAAATGTTGGCGGAATTTTGGGATTTGGGGAGCTTTGGAGATCTTCCAGAAAAAGATAACATATCTATTTGAATAAATGTAGATTTTGTATCTGAGAAATTAAATATCCCCAGAATGTTGAATTAGGAATCAACATCATAGCACCAGGAATACTCCTATAAGTGCTCAGTCCCCATCTTCAGCACCAAGCAAAGAGTTCCAACTCTGATGGTACCAGTAACCTTTTGATTGTATATCCGTCTGATTGTATATCCATCTCATCCTTCCCTCGAGTGTTAAGTGTCAGCCAGATCCCCTGGTAACTCCTCGCAGCGCCATTCTCCTTGGACCGTAATGATCTATCTGCGCCTCTGTACTGTTCACTTGCTCCCAAAGGGCCCTCACAGTATCTAACTATCTTTTGACCGAGAGGGGCAAATATCGCAGCCATGCTTTAAACATGCATATTATGATGTTTTACACCATCTTATGAAACAGAAAAAGAAGAATGTATGAGAACAAACATATAAGAAACTTGTGATTGCAACAATGGGCCTGAAATCTCATGCCGACTTAGGTTCTTTATTAATATCCCACCCCGGATGGCATCACAGGACAGTCCAACATTTTAAAGGGTGGTAAGACTGGGTTTCCCATCTTTCTGATGCTTTTAACGACCCCAAAACATCTAGAACTGGCCCTAACCAAAACCCACCTAGGTCCCACGGCTGCATCCAGCCTAGGTCCTACGACTGCATAAAGCCTATCTACCACCCCCTGAAATATTAGACTATCCTGTGACTCATGGATTTCCTCTGTTTGGGGTAGGATATTAATAAAGCACCCTTTCTTATTATGGAAGATTTTTTTTCAACACAGGCTGGTCTTGCTAGAAACACTCGCCATATTTTTTCCAGGCATTTTTAAGAGCTCTCATCGAACACACAAGTGATGAGCGTGAGGTGAGACGCATGCAAGAGTTGTGTAGCAAAGAGGGAGCCCAGGAGTACACCCACTTGATTCGAGAGGCAAATGTGTCTTTGCTGGACTTCTTGTATGCTTTTCCTTCTTGTAATCCTCCAGTGGAGACTTTATTTGGTGAGTTTGTGGTCTTGTGTCTTCTTCTTCTTTCTCCTCTTCTTCTGTCTCTTTTTCCTCTTCTGTTTCCTCTTCTGTCTCTTCTTCTATGTGTTCTTCTCTCTCGTTTTCTGTCTCTTCTGGTCTGCCTTCATGAATTAATGACCCTCTGAAATAAGCTTATAACAATAGAAAACATGCTTTGGATAGATGGCTCTAGAGAATGATAGGTAAGGATCAAACTGTACATCACTAAAGCACAGTTTTGCATATAAAGTGATATTTATATATTCCCAAACATATATTACATGGTATATTGTCACAGGTATTCTAAAAGTACATTGAAACCAGCTGTAAACTCTGGCGGAAAGTTCTGGCTGTTCGTCCACTTCTGGACTTTAGTCAGGGTTATTTGCGCATCCATTTTACAGATCTGACTTATCTGTATGCATACTGTTAGTTCCTCAACTCTCGGGTAGATGCACTCCAACTTTGAAGGAAATACCTAAATTAGTCATCTTTTGCCTTAGGGAAGTTGGTGTCTGTGCTTAGGCATTGCGAACAAGCTTTGTAATGCCGGGGTGTTCGTTTTCAACAGTAGTACAGAGAGCTGACCTTTCAGAGGCAATGGCAAACTACTGAACGTAAAATTTGCCTAGAAAAACCACAACAGCCAAAAAATTCTGGGGTTGGTTCTGAAACGTCCTGTAAAGGATACACAGCTAACTTGTTGTTAGAAAGGCAGTAGATCCCCCCCCCCCCCCCCCCCCCCCCCCGCCCATCCCTGGCTTTTGGGGGGTTTTGTTTGTTTGTGTGGGCACCCACAGTGGAACCATCGAACCCACCCAAGGAAAATGTGTGTATAATGTTTACATATACTGTAAAAGTTAATCATAATGATTTTAATGTGCCGTATTCTTTAATGATTCTCAGTAAATGTTACCTTGCAGTTGACTATTAAATCAAAATAATTCTAGTGACATATTCTAATAATGTAGCCCCTAAGTCCTTTTTGGTTAGACAATGCCTGTCTGTGGTTATTGTATTCTTTCTAGTTTATTTAAAAATTGAGTTTGTTTTATTGTATTTTGGTTTCAGTTTTTTTAAGATTCTGTTTTCACATGAATTCTACTTTTTTTTTTGCCACAGAACATCTGCCAAGACTTCAGCCCAGACCGTATTCTATTTGCAGGTAGGTTTTGATAGAGAATTGTTTTGTTCCTTAGCTGGAGTTTAAGTTTTACATTGTTAGTCACAGACTGAGATATTAGTTTCTTTACCAGCTGAAAGTCCACTTGAACATGTTGAATGTGTAAAATTACTGTTTGTTTAATAAGTTCCTTGTGTGCCATCATTTTTAACCAGTTTCAAGTGTGTTGTTTGTAGCAGATCCCCCCCCCCCCCCCATCTGTTCAACAAGTTGCCCACGCGCAGGCTTTTTTCATCTATTTTAACAACTTGTAAATGTACATCATCTGCGGCTTAGGTATTGTGAACGGGCTTCATAATGCCGGGTTCGATCCCTGCTGCGGCTTTGCACCTCACGTTGGTTTCGTCAGTGGCATCAGGAAGCCGACCGCCCAGAGAGCAATGACAAACTATACTGGACGCACATTTATTTGCACACAAAAACCACAACAGCCAAAAAATGCTGGGGTTGGTTCTGCAACATCCTGTAAGGGAGACGCAACTAAAACTAACTGAGTGTGCAGCACATATGGTTCCCCTCCTTGCATGTTTAGTAGGTTTCTCAACAATTTATTTTGCTTTGTGGGTTCCAAAGAAAACACTTTCTAGCCATACCATTATCAGGTGTTTTTTTTCTATATCTATCCTATCTTGCACCAGTTTCTTTTTCTCTCACCTCTTGGCTCAAGCACTTGAAATTCATGGCCAAGTATTAGGGTTTATTTAAAAAAAAAAATTATTATTTCTCCGCATTCATATTTTGTCCCCACCCCTTTTATATAATGTAATAGCAAAATAAAATTTAAAAAAATTTGAGCTCAAATATTACAGAACACTAAGAATGTCTTGGGTTCAGAATAAGAACAGTACTGCGATTTTACAAGGTGTGGACATCAAAAACATCTGGCATCATGTCTGGAAAAATTGAAATACTTTGGCCATATATTAAACACAACATTTGTTTAGAAATAACAGAAGGCCTGTGAAGAAAGTAGGGGCCAGCCAAGACAGTAGTAACACAGGACATTGACTCTGTCACCCCGAGAAGCTAAATCTAGTCACCTCCGGTTGTGACACAGCGCTTTAAACCCAGTTACCTGTTCGTGAAAAGCATAGCTAAATGCCAATAGTTTTTTTTTTTTTTTTTACACCTACATAGTGTTTAGGATTCACGGATGTTAATATATTGACTAAATATAGCATTTGTAGGGGTTTCCTTATAAGTTCAGTAGCTTTTTTAAAGCCAGTTTGACTTAAAAATTTTCTGTAGAGGTCACAGGGTGACTGCGTGGGTCACCCGAAACATATTTGTTTTAGTCCTGCAGATTGTGTTCTGTTTAATAACTCTGTTTATTTCTAAAATTTTACAAATTGTGGATAAATCAGTTTGTCAACAGTTTGTCAACCCTGCCCCTCCTTCCTGGTACCATGCCTTCTGCTATTTTTTCCAATCCATCGTGGCGCTTGATATGACCAAAATATTTCAGCTACCGAGACAGGAGGCTGTTTATTAGCCGATCTTCCTTGGTGTTCAGATCTTTCAAGATGTCAGTATTTCTCCTCTTCTTTGTCCAAGATATTCTAAGAACCTTTCTATAGCATTTTAGCTCTAAAGTCCCTATTCTCTTTCTCAAGGACTGGGAGATAGTCCACGACTCACATCCGTATGTAGCCACAGGGAAGATGCAAGCTCTTAAAATTCTAATTGTGATCTTCTTGCTGGTGCTTAACCATAGACTTTTTAGGCTGTTCAATCTCTGCATTGCTACGGCCATCCTCCTTTTAATTTCTGTCAAACAAAGTCTCCATTTCTATTTATTATAGCGCCTAGATATTCAAAGTTTGTGACATTTTTAATTTGGCTTCCATGATAAGTTTCTTGGGATATTAATGTAGTAGTTTGCCCTTGCTTTCCACATCCACATGGCTTTAGACTACGTCCTCAGCCTTCAGCAACCTTTTCGATTTCTAGGGCAAGTGAGTGCCCTGCTCTGTGATGCTCCTGCTAACTTATCCCGGCAGATACTCCGTTCCCATATCTGCCAGTGTGTTTACCATCATCTACTGCCTGGAGGTGCAGTTGGGGTTTTCTTTTCACTGTCTTGGGACCAGAATGACATTTCCCAAAACTCTTCCATACTTTCAGAGTTTATTTGTTACCTGCATAAAAAATAGTTAAAGGATTTTTTTCAGAAATGCCTGTGGATTCATAACCCTTTTAGTTTTTTTGTTTGTTTGTTCAACATTTGCAGGCCAAAAGAATTAAAATCATCTGGGCACTGAAAATGCATAAGGCAAGGAAACTGATGGAGTGTATAGACACTTTCTGTTGGGTTGTAATGAGAGCAACATCTTACAAAGAACCTCTTTACATGGTGGTGTTTTATAACAGTTGATAGATGCATGCAGGAGGAAACACTTTGCCTGCCAGCCTGAAGGTCTTGGGTTTGATTTTGCACAGGATGGATCTCTAAACAAATTGAGCTTGGCTCCGAGGTTGAGGCAACTTTTAGTGGGTACCTTGAAATATCCTCAGAAGTAAAGGCGGCCGGCACGATGTGACTGCACCACCCATCAAGTACTGGTTGGTCTATGATACTGTACATTGAGCATCATATGCCCAGTCTGCCAATTACGTGAAAAGGGCTGTTTACTTTTATCTTCATTTACACAATCGTGGCTGTACCCACCAGGCGATACTGGGGTGAGAGGAAATGAAAGAGCTGACAAACTGGCCGTGTCTGCAATAGTTAGTGAAGGAACAATTATGGACAGGACAGACATACTGGATGTGCTGTGTTCCAGAGATGTTGCGACAAAGGAATCAAGAGACGATGAACTACCTGTTGGAAACATGTAATAAATGAGAACAGGCATGCAGAAACTGCTTTCAGGCTGGTCAACTCCTGCTGGAAACGGTGAGCATGGAGACACTGAGATGTCTGCTGAATTAGAGTGTGTAGCACGAGTTGGTCAGACCTGAGTGCTATGATGACATATAATAAGTAGTAGCAAGGATTTACACAGTAGAGTTCTGGTTGTTTACCCACTTCTAGACTTCTGGTCTTGTTTAAGAGCTTTACTTGTGTTTGCAAATTAATTCACATCCGGTTTATTTAAATGCAGACTGTTGGTTCCTTACCTCTCAGGCAGATGCACATAAACTTCAAAGAAAGCCTTCCTCAATTTTTTTTTGTTTTTTGTTTTTAATATCCAGAAACCATGAGTTGTTAACCCTTTGGCTCGGTACTATGGATATTGCAACCCTTCGGCTTTGATTCTATGATAGATACTGTAAATCTGGGAGAAATGTGGCTTTTCTGTCTACCCCCGGGCGTAAACCCAGACCACAAGGAGTTCATCACCCGGTCGCAGCGAAGTCAGGTTTAGCCATCCACGCTAGCGAGCTGGGCTGCACCCCTAAATAGGTCAGACGAGTGTGCTGGGATGTCAGTGCAGATAATAAGTAACAAGCATTTACACAATGGAGTCTTTTTGTTTGTTTCATTCCAGTTGTCAAGAGATTAATGCCACCACCACTGATATTGTCTTTAACGTGGTGGAGATACCAGCAGACAGAGAGAAGTGTCACCTATACCAGAGACGAGGAGTCTGTACCGGCTGGCTGGATGACATCACTTCCTCTTTGCAGTCTGGGAAGCATGAGGATTTAGTTGAGGTATTGATCGCAGCTTTCTTTGTCATCATCATCATCATCCTCCTCCTCGTTAAATGTTATAAAGTTCACAGTCCTTTTCTTCTTTCTGTTCTGTCCTTTTGAATTAGGAATCAACATCATAGCACTTAGGACACTCCCATAAGCGCTCAATACTCATCTTCAGCAGCATGTGAAGAGTTCCAGTTCCGATGTAGTAACTACAGATGTACAACTACTGATCTGTTTGTAACTGCTGCTTCTGTCGATGATAAACTGCGTTCCTTATGTCTGACTGTTTGTGTTAGCACATCTGATGGCTGCCTGCCTGATGCTTTTAATGCATGTGTATGCTAGTGTGTATGCTGACAAGTCTGTGTCAATTTTTCCACAAGGGACAGTGATGGACATTCTGTGTGTTTTTGTTAGCACAGGTGCGGAAGCAACTATGGGGTGACCCGTTTGCTATGAAGCTGAAATTAAGATTACCAGATTACCTAGTGGATTAGTGAGATATTATGGGGTTTTACAACATGATAAAAACATTATGAACAAAAGCATATTTATGTCTTTGAAGAAATTAACAAGTTCTGTTTATATTAATTTGTCTCAGCATAAATAAATTTACATGTACATTATAATTCATAATTTTTGTTTATAAGAAATATCATTTTTTTTCTTATTCTTAATATAAGATGTGTTCATTTAAAACCTGTTTAAGTGGATTTAATATAAAAGCATGAAAGAAACATCACAGGTATGGCACAATTGAACAAAGCATTAATTTTGAATGAACCGACCAGCAGGTGCCACGGAGGTGGAAATTCGGCAATTAATTCAAGATAATGCTCGCTCAGAGGATTTGAGATTATTTACACAGATGTGTCAAAAGGCAAAAGAAGTGCTTGGGGTTTCTTGGTAAAAGTTAATGGTCAATGTTTGGTGCAGGAGAGCCTAGCATATGATACCAAAACATCCAGCTTAAGAATGGAGGTGGAGGCGGTCACTGCAGCTTTCCGCTGGTTAGAGAATACGACACAAACACATTGTGATTGTAACTGACTCAGACAACATGCTTAGGAAGGTCAGGTCATGCAATGCATACTTGGTGTAGAGTGGCATGCTTCGCTGCGGAGGACACAGGTGAGGAGTGTTGTCTGGACTTTTTCACCAGGACTCGCCGGTGAGTTGGGAAATGAACAGACAGACGGACTGGCTGGCTCTGAGCTACTTGGTGGAATACATGATAAGGCAGACGTGCTTAGTGTCTTGTGGGAGAGTGTGTACAGTTCCGAGGAGCAGATGGATTACCACAGTCTGGTGAGATTGATGCAGGGGAAAGTGACGAGAGGTTCTGGCAGATGCTCGAGGCTCAGAGGAAAGGCAAGAGGGACATTTAATCAGAATGTTACTGGCACCATTAGTATCGGAACTCTTCACTGGCTGCTGAAAATGGGGACGGAGTGCTTATGGGAATGCCCAGAGTGCTGGATGTCGGTTCTTGAATCGATTCAACTCAACTCATTTTAAATGAATTATGCACCATGGGTTGGTCAGAAAAAAAAGGACCATAGGCCTTCAGGCGAGCACCCCCATGTTTTTGCTTAGGTAGGCGAAACACTCCCGCACTGCTCAGTACTGAACAGCCCTCTTGGGAAAACCCGATTCTTCATCGCTTTTGTTCAGTCACAAGTTAACTATTTATCATCATCATATGCAATCATCTCATAGCCGCACAGGACCCTGACAGCCATTCGATACTGCAGTTTGTTGAACCACACAGTACATAATTTCCTTTGTTGAACGTGATCTTGTCATAGTCATGCTCATCGTCCCATGATGCATATTCTTTCTCTGACTGCTGAGAAAACGGGTGAGATTGTCCAGAATCTGTCAACAGACACTCAACAAGTGGTTATTAAGTTTTTCATTTGAAGGATGTTGACCAGTGGACAGTCATCGAAGAATGCAGACAGCGCACAGTCAAGATTGTCCAGAATCTGTCAACATACACTCTACAAGTGGTTATTAAGTTTTTCATTTCAAGGATGTTGACCAGTGGGCAGTCATCGAAGAAGGCAGACAGCGCACAGTCAAGATTGTCCAGAATCTGTCAACATACACTCAACAAGTGGTTATTAAGTTTTTCATTTGAAGGATGTTGACCAGTGGGCAGTCATTGAAGAATGCTGACAGCCCACAGTGAACAGAGGTGTGTCGCAGATAACTGACAGACTGGACATGAATGTTTCAGAAAGGATGTGAGCTCATGACAAATCTTCCATGGCCGGGTCATGCTTGTAAAGTTGCAATGTAAAAACGCCATCACCAGAATTGATGCAGCAGTGCAGACAAACCGTTGTCAAGCACATGGTTGCTAGTGACAGAATTTGATGTCTCAATGACAGTTCAGAAAGATGTTTTTTGAAGCTGCAATATCAGGTGTGTTCATAGAGGGTACCAGAGATGTTGACCAACCATCACAAGGAGGAACACATGGTTTGGTAAACAGCTACAATCTTTTTTTTTTGTGTTCACATCATTCACTGCTTACCTAAGCAATGGGACTTTTGTCTGAATGCTTATGGTAATTCAAAATGAATACTTTGTTTAATTCTGTCACACATATTGAAGTTTCTTTCATACTTTTGTAATAAAGACATAGGAAATGGTTTCAAATGAATGCTCCTTATATTTATAGTTCTCAAACATTGTTTCAAATCTCTCTAGATTCCCATTTTCTTGAGAACCAACCAGCATTTTCGGCCACCTGATGACCTGGCAAAACCCTTAATCATGATTGGTCCAGGAACTGGTGTAGCACCATTTATTGGTTTCTTACACCAGAGAGCTTTTCGGCGAAACCTACTGACCGATGGTCAAGTGTACGGAGCAACCTGGTTATTTTTTGGATGCAGGAACAAAGATAAAGACTTCATTTTTAGGTATTATAATGTTCTAGCATGTTCTAAGTTTATTTATTACCCTTAAAAAAGGTGGAATAAAAATAACAAGAGAAAGGAAAAAGTCAACAAATATTGTTATGTGTAGGACATGCTGCTTCAGCAGGAGAAGAAATTGTGGATCTTCTAACGGGGTCCATAAAGGAAGCCAACAGATATTACACTGTACCCTTCTTTTTGTCTATGCCCTGTGGTGTTGGTAGTCGTATCTGTCCACAACCTTTGTTCTCGTGAACTTTCAGTCATCTGTAACATAGATGATCTCCCATGCTATGATGTCAGACTGTCCAGCATCTTCACTTTTGGTCTCCTTGTGCCTTTCTTCCCCTCCAACTTACCTACTGTCACGATGTACTCCAGTTTTCTCCTTCTCACTACATGACCAAAGAATGTAGATTGTCTCCTAATAATGTAGGCAATCAGTTCTCTTCATGAGTCTTTCAAGACGTCTTCGCTTCTTTAAAAAAAAAATTAAATGGAATACATTCCCCAGGATCTCTCACGTGCGTGTACAGACACAGATGTGTGTGTATGTGTGTATATATATATATATATATATATATATATATATATATATATATATATATATATATATATATATATATAGGTTAGTTGCGTATCCTTTACAGGACGTTGCAGAACCAACCTCAGCAGCTCCTGGCTGTTGTATGGTTTCTCCAGGCAAATTTGCGCCCAGTAGTTTGCAATTGCTTTCTGTACGGTTGGCCGCCTGATACCACTGTCGAAACCAATGCAAGGCGCATGGCCCGCAGCTGGGATCGAACCCGGCATTACGAAGCGTTTGCATCGACTTAGCCACAGAGTCGACAATATATATAAATATATGTGTGTGTGTGTGTCTATGTATCAGGTGATTCTGTATCATTAAGGCTGTGGGGAAATTTATTATCACTGTGGTTTTAAAAAAAAGGGCTATTTGTTCCACAAGAAAAAAAACCCAAAATGTTGTTTTTCCTTTTCATGGTGTAGTGTTTGTAGTGTAGTGTTTTTAACAAAGTATTCATAATGTAGTGTTCCTGGTGTAGTACTCGAGATGTAGTGTTGATAATTTACTCAATTCATTTATTTCCTGTTTTGCAGAGAGGAGATGCATCAGTTCAAAGCTAATGGAACACTTTCACATTTGTGTGTGGCTTTTTCTCGCGATCAACCAGCCACGGACACTGTCTTTCAGTCACCTCGCTATGTTCAGGACTTGCTACGTTCAGTGGCTGAAGAAATTGCTGATCTTCTAGTGGAATCTGAAGCTGCTGTATATGTTTGTGGGGATGCAAAAAATATGGCCAAAGATGTCAGTGGTGCATTTGAAGACATTCTTCAGCGAGTGAAAGGTGAGCAAAGAAAAAGGTTTTTGTGCAGTTAAGTTATTGCAGTGTTAACTGAGGTAGGAAAGGGGGTTCTTAAAAGCTATATAGAATGAATCCTGGTTTATAGAAGTGAATCATGGACAATTAGCCAATTAGTGAAAAATCATTTGGATACTGCAGAGAAATTATTATATAGGAGAATAATTACACCATGGCCGGACACAGCGATGCTGTCTTGAAAGAAATTAACACAGACACACACGCACACACCTGCGTGAGCACACACACACAAAGTGGTTACATTCATCACAAGACGTCAGACTATATTCTTTGGCAATATCATGAGAAGAGGCATATTATAAAAAGAGGCAGGGGTTGCTCAGCACAATGATGGTCACAGGAAAATGAAAATAAAACAAAAAAACACACCCTGGACATAAAAATTTATGAGAGAAACTGTTATAGTATTTAGTTTTTCAGAGGACAAAGATATGGGAAATAGGAAGGAGGGGGGGGGGGGGGGGGGGGTGTGAAAGGGATTTTATGAAAAGGTCATTCATGCATGATGATCCCCTTCTTTTTAGCTGCCTCACCAGCTGTAACTGCACCAAAGAGATCTGGTTGTTCGTCCACTTCTGAGCTGAATTCTTGTTCCGGAACTTGAATTTTGCATGCTGTTTTTCAGGTCTGGCTTATTTGTATGCACTGTTGGATCTTTGCCTCACAGGCAGGTGGGCTTCGACTTTGGAGGAAAAGTCCCTAATTTGTCCCCTTTTACAACATGCATTGTTAGGGAAGTAGGGGGTATCTTATCTCTATCTTGCTCTTTTTTTATAATCTTGTTGCCAGTTGTTACCAAGTTCTCGAGTCTGTTCTTTCTCCTTACATGCCCCCCCCCCCCACCCCCCAACAAAAGAGAGAGAAACTCAGGCTATCTATGTCTAATTGTTCTCAGAAATTTATGATGAAGGGGGCTACTTCATTTGTCTGAGTCCGAAGAAGCTCAGCACAATGCACAGGCTCTGTAGCACTGGCGAGGATCCTGAAATACTTTGGGTAGATTTTTAACCGCAAATTTTGCCGTTAGGCTACTCTTTTCAATTTCCGACTGCCAAGAGATTTTTTACGTGCACAACAATGCACACGGGCGTCTGATCTGACTACCCAGAGACAATTGGGAATTGCCAGAAGTCCAAGTCCACATGAAAAAATTCCAGCTCTTACCCGGGATTGAACCTGGAACCTCTAGCACTCGAGGCGGGCACCATGCCTCGAGACCATGCAGCCCCGCAAGGACCCAATTGTGGTGGGGAAAAAAGACAAGACCCACTGCACCCTAACAAGCACATTAGTAAGAATCTGCTAATTAGGAGTGTTTCCTTCGAAGTTGGAGAGCATCAGCCTGAGAGGCGTGGAACCAGCAGTCTGCATACAGATCTGATAAATAGATGTGCACACAAGACTCAGGTTCTGCAACAAGACTAAAGTTGAGAAGTGTATCAGCAGCCAGAACTTTCTGCCTGAGTTTACAGCCGATGAATGCTTAAATGAAGATTTCATGCCATTTTTTAAAATTCTTCTCAAAAAACAACATGAGTAAAGTTTTCAGCTTGTCTGCTGTTTGTCCATTGTCCACGCTAACCAAGATTTTGATTGTCCTGCAAGAATCTGTGGTGCTTTCCTAATACCCTACCCAAAACAGGGTAAATCCACAGGTCACGGTAGAGTCTAAAATTTCAGGGGGTGGTAGATGGGCTGCATGCAATTGTGGGGCCTAGGCGCATGCAGTCGTGGGACCTAGGCGGCACTCTCTTGTGGGACGAAGGTAGGATGGGGTTAGGGCCAGTTCTAGATGTTTTGGGGTCGTTAAAGGCATCAGAAAGACGGGAAACCCTGTCTTACCACCCTCTAAAATGTTGGACTGTCCTGTGACCTCATCTGGGGTTGGTTATTAGTAAAGCACCAAATCTATTGTTGAGACTACACAAATTATGTTTTCTGTTTTCTGATCTCTTCCAGGTCTTTCTCCGGATGAAGCTCATATGTTTATGATGAAGAAGAGGATCCACAAAACCTATTTTGAAGATGTCTGGGTATGAGACTCGTGGTGCCTTCTCAGAGAAAAGCCAAAACAGGCCAGATAATGAGACTGCTATTGCACCATCAGCATTGGAACCCTGGGCTGGCTGCATAAACTAGGAGACTGAGCACTTAAGGGGTATGTCCCAAGGGGGACTGAGCACTTGTGGGGATGTTTTGAGTGCTGTAATGTTGGTAACTCAACTCAGCTTATGGTGCTTATGCAAGATCAATGTTCTTTGTGAACCAAAATGCAGAAATTGATCTGTATGCCGTGGTATATATGTGCATACAGGTCAGGTCTCAACAGTCGGCCAGCCATACCATATTTATTAAGGTGAAGGACTCTATCTATGCCATTCGTGCGGATAGAATGTCATAGATATGAAGCAACCCTCATCGTCATAATTATGTGCCGTGACGGTAAGTGTAGGCTGTCATGTTTCGCCGTCTCACACGATCACCTGAATGGCAGATCAGATCAATGTTTTTGCCGCACCCCATCTATGTGACCAGGCCATGCAAGTCTTTTTTTTTCTTTGCCTGCCCTTTACTTTCTTCCTATCAGACTCGCCAGTTGTCACAAGTTCTTAAGGTAATGATATTCTTAGCATTCTTCTCAAAAACCACATCACTGCCACGAGTAAATGTTTGCCAGCTTGTCTGCTTATTGCCTATGTCCTATGCATATATCAACACAGGTTCTGTAGAGCTTTAACACTTTTTTCTTACTGCAGTTGATGTCTTCTTATCGGCTAGTATCTTTTGCTTCTTGCTAAAATCCACCTTTACCATGGCAATTCTTGTTCTAATTACTGCCTTTAAAAAAACAAAAGCCACCCTACAGGCACATGTTGATTATGTAATTTGTAATTTTTGTGTCATCTTTTGTCTGCTTCTGAATTCTGGGATACCTGGTTTGATTCTGTCTTGGGGTGATTTAGCAACGTCGCTTTGCACTGATATTGACAAGGGTATCGAGAGACATCAGCATCTGTAGCTTATGCGTTGCGGACGTCCCAGCTGCGGATGATTTGTCTTGCATTGGTTTCGATAGTGGTACCAATAAGTGACCTTTCAGGAAGCATTGGCAAACTACTGAATGTAAAATTTGCCTAGAAAAAAACCAAACAGCCAGATATTGCTAGGGCTGGTTTTGCAATGTTATGTAAAGAATACACAACTGACTGATGATGAGCTGTTCTTCAAAGTTTAGTCACATAAAATGGATATGGATGTCCTGTGGCAGATACTGCCATTAGACTCCTGTGTTGTAGATGTCATAAAAAACCAATTAACATGTTTCCTTTAAAGTCAGAGTACATCTGCCTGAGAGGCAGGAACCAACAGTTTGCATACTTGTCTGTAAATCAGATGTGTATACAAAATGCAAGCTCTGGAACAAGACCAAAGTCCTGAAGTTAATGAAAACCAGAACTTTCCACAAGAGTTTACAGCCAGAGAAAAGAAGAAGAGGAAGAAGAAGACTGTCCTTAGATTGTGGAATGTTAGGCTGTGCTCTTAGATTGTGAATTGTTAGGCTGTGCCCTTAGATTGTGAAATGTTAGGCTGTGCTCTTAGATTGTGAATTGTTAGGCTGTGCCCTTAGATTGTGAAATGTTAGGCTGTGCCCTTAGATTGTGAAATGTTAGGCTGTGCCCTTAGATTGTGAAATGTTAGGCTGTGCCTTAGATTGTGAAATGTTAGGCTGTGCCCTTAGATTGTGAAATGTTAGGCTTACTTTACCCTAGACAAGTGATGTAAGGCACGAGTCAAGCATTTTACTTTCTTGTCGTCAGGATACATATTTGATTATAAAATAAGTTCCAGATCATCACAGTGTAGGAGAGGAACTACTGACAACTTTAATATTTTAATGAAAGTGACATTTGTATGTGAAGTAATTTTGTTTTTGTTGTTATTCCTATGTATGCATTTTTACATAAAGAATTGTTGTATTTTTTAAAATGAAATATTGTGATTATACAATTAAAGGAATATAATTTTATGAGCAGATTTTGAGGATGGGTGAGAAAACACTTTCTCCTTGACTAATGACCTAACACACTCACAGCCCCAAATAAACTTATCATCAATATAAACAGTAAATAAAGTATAGACAACTATATTATTCTTTGAATCTATCAAGGGGGCTGCGTGGTCTCGAGGCCAGGTGTCTGCCTCCAGTGCTAGAGGTTCTGGGTTCAATCCCCGGTAAGGGCTGGAATTTTTTCACATGGACTTGGACTTCTAGTAATTCCCCCTGGTCTCTGGGTAGTGAGATCGGATGCCCTTGTGCGCATGTAAAATCCCTTGGCCGTTGGAAATTAAAAAGTTTAGCCTAACCGCTCTGCCTGGGCAAAATTTGGAGTTAAAAATCTACCCGATGTTGATCCATTGTTCAAAACCTCAAAGATGCAAACAGTTTGGAATGGAGAGCAAGTACCAACAATGAATTTCATCATCAGCTTAAATCACTGATAACTGGCATTATAAGGGCTAATAGACTAAAATGGCTTGATCTTATTGAGAGAATGTTAGATCACAGAGAGATAACAACGTACACAAGGGAGTTGAATGGTCATAAATCACAAGGCAGACCAAGAAGATGTTGCAGAGATAATATCTAGACAGACCTACAAACATTTGGTGTCGCCAACTGGAAAGAGAAGACCAAACAGAGAGATGAATGGAGGCGGGGGATATCTGCAGCAATGAACCTCAAGGGTGCGGAATGCTAAAGATACATAACTACATCGGTAGGGTCAAAAAGTTTCCAGAACTGATGCAGGGATTAGACATAAGACTCTGTTTGACACTATTGCATATGGCAGATTGTCTGGAGCCACAGGCCTCCCGCGATCTGTGTTTTAGTTACAATTATATAACCTGTGTGAATGAAGATAGTGTTGAAGAAAAAATTCAAAAAATTCACGTATAACCAACCTGTTAGAACACAACTCTGTCTTGAGTTGCGGAGACCCTGTACATCAGGGTTGTTCAGTTGGCGGCCGGCAGGACCAATGTGGCCCATGGAGACCTAGTCAGTTGCCTGCGGATCGTTGCCAGTTCCATTGTTATAATGATCTTTTTATAATGAGGCCCAGACCTCGGGCTTTTTATGATACCTATTTTCAAATGTTGGCCCTTGAGTAAACGTAGTTGAATATCCCGGCTGTATCCCGTAGTTGAATATCCCGGCTGTATCCCGTAGTTGAATATCCCGGCTGTATCCCGTAGTTGAATATCCTGGCTGTATCCCGTAGTTGAATATCCCGGCTGTATCCCGTAGTTGAATATCCCGGCTGTATCCCGTAGTTGAATATCCCAGCTGTATCCCGTAGTTGAATATCCCGGCTGTATCCCGTAGTTGAATATCCCGGCTGTATCCCGTAGTTGAATATCCCGGCTGTATCCCGTAGTTGAATATCCCGGCTGTATCCCGTAGTTGAATATCCCGTAGTTGTAAATCCTGGCTGTATCCCGTAGTTGAATATCCTGGCTGTATCCCGTAGTTGAATATCCTGGCTGTATCCCGTAGTTGAATATCCCGGCTGTATCCCGTAGTTGAATATCCCGGCTGTATCCCGTAGTTGAATATCCCGGCTGTATCCCGTAGTTGAATATCCCGGCTGTATCCCGTAGTTGAATATCCCGGCTGTATCCCGTAGTTGAATATTCCGGCTGTATCCCGTAGTTGAATATCCCGGCTGTATCCCGTAGTTGAATATCCCGGCTGTATCCCGTAGTTGAATATCCCGGCTGTATCCCGTAGTTGAATATCCCGGCTGTATCCCGTAGTTGAATATCCCGTAGTTGTAAATCCTGGCTGTATCCCGTAGTTGAATATCCTGGCTGTATCCCGTAGTTGAATATCCTGGCTGTATCCCGTAGTTGAATATCCCGGCTGTATCCCGTAGTTGAATATCCCGGCTGTATCCCGTAGTTGAATATCCCGGCTGTACCCCGTAGTTGAATATTCTGCCGCACCACTTATTTTTTTCCCCTCGTTTTCTTCTGCTGCTGTTCCTTTGTCCTATGTTTTGTTCTTCACCTTTATTGTCATTTTCTACTTTTTTTTTTTTTATTATTGTCTTTTTATGTGTTCTCATTTCTTCCTTGACCTTACATGAACTTTAATGTAAATTACTCTGATATAGGCAGTTGTTTGCACAAGGTTTTCTGTTTCCATGTTTGTTTTGTTGAAATAGCCTTCTTTTTCTGCATTCGTCCTTTTGGCGAAAGTATTTATTGCTTTCGACAGAATATTGAAAGTGGCTTCGGCTCCCTTGTCGACCCGGCCTGAAATGGGTACAGGGTAAAGTCCCGGGAAGTAAATATGGCTGTCATAATGTAGATCATATCAGCAACCAAGTGCAGACGTCTGTAAAAGATGTCTAACCCAATATGCCTAAAGGTGTGGAAAAGGGTTAAATAATGGGGGGGGGGGGGGGGAAGGTAAGTTGTCCCATAAATTTGAAAAAAGAACACTTAGGGGAAAGACAATATGGACATACAATCAGACTGCGACTGGCACTATTGGAGTTTGAACTTTTCACTCGCTGCCGAAGATGACGGAACCACATATGGTTCATATTCTTTGAAATAACTGGGGTGACAGAAAGTTCTGGTTGTTCGACCGCCTCTGGTCTTTAGACTTGTTCTAGAACCAGAGTGTTGCATGCGCATCCGTTTTACAGATCTGGCTTATTTATATTTTATGCAGACTGTTGGTTCCTTGCCTCTTAGGCAGATGCACTCAAACTTTGAAGGAAGCACCCAGTTTGTCGATTTTTACCCCGAAGTGGGTCTATCCTTGTTTTTCCTTTGATGGGACACTGTAACCGACACGGGGAAGAGTGAGTCAATCTACATACTTTGGTCATGTCATGATTAGGAGAGAAGTGGAGTACATCGTGACAGTCGGTAAAGAGGGTGACCGAGAGAACAGATGCTGGTCAGCGTGACGTCGTGGCATGGAGGATCATCTGTGTCAGAGTTGATTGAAAGTACACGAGACAGAAGGTTGTGGATAGACATGACTACATACATCACACGGCATGGACTATAATCTGAAGAAGAAATTCACAGGTAAAAATCAGCTGTTATAGTAACATAACAGCTTATTTCTGGCAGTGTCAGACAATGAGTATGAATCTACTTAACACACTTAAAGTATAAAAACTGAATACCGTAATGCCTGAAATAGGTCCGATTATTATCGTATGTTGAGCCAAACGTTAAACAGAATCATGCGGTGCTTTGGACACGCCGACTGTAGCTATAACAAAAAGGTAACCCGTGTAGCATAGAGATATGCATAAATATACATTAATTAGTAGAGTCTGTGGCTTAGGCGTTACGAACGCTCTTCATAATGCCTGAGTGCCGGGTTCGATCCCAGGTGTGGACGGTTTGTCTAGCGATGGTTTCGACACTGGAACCGAGAGTTGACCGTTCACAGCAGTGGCAAACTACTGAACGTAAAATGTGCATAGAAAAAGGAGAGAAGTGGGGTACATCGTGACAGTCGGTAAAGAGGGTGACCTAGACAACAGATGCTGGTCAGCATGACGTCATGGCATGGAGGTTCATCTGTGTCAGGGTTAATTGAAAGTACACGAGACCTAGAAAAACCACAACAGGCAAAACATGATGGGGTTGGTTCTGCAACGTTCTGTAAAGGATACATTAGTAGCACGACTTTAGTCCGTTCCAAAAATCGTGCCGAACTTTAAAAATTTGTAACCCAGTTACTGTTCGGTGTAAGTTGTTGAAATGTGGCAAGCAAACTGTCCTTGTAAGAAATGTTTCGTTTAAATGTAAACAAACATCTAGTTTTCATATTGCTGATTCAAAGCAAACAGTTTGTGTGCTTATAGTTATTTAAGTATCAGAAACTTTTGGAGACATCAAATTGCAGGCGTTTCACTCTCACGTGGTCAGGTCCAGCATTAGCCTCCAGTGAGTTAGATGAACAACGTGTTTCATTGCATGCTGGATAGGCTAACTAAACAATCACCACTCATCGATGCACAAGTGAACTGATTTCCAAACAATTTCCAGTGAAGCAAAGATCAAAGAAATTCGCCTTTCTAAGACAGCAACAGCACTTGTGAAACTGTCACAAGCACAAATGAAATCTAAGGGTATCTGCAATATTTCGTGTTGATCCGTATATGAGTTTCTTAAATGTTTGTTAAAGCTTCCAGATATTTGTTAAAGTTTCCAGATGTTTGGTAAAGTTTCCAGATGTTTGTTAAAGTTTCCAGATGTTTGGTAAAGTTTCCAGATGTTTGGTAAAGTTTCCAGATGTTTGTTAAAGTTTCCAGATATTTGTTAAAAGTCTGAAGGCACAACTTTAGCAACGTACCGTACTTTCACGGCATATCCGCTATCACCGAAAGATGAACAAATATTGTATGGGCTCTAATGATCTATAGGGGCGCCTAACCCTTAGATCTTACGCGCCTTTAGGAAATGTTTTGGGGTAAGGGGAAGCTAAACTACCCGTCTCCCAGTTTGTTCGTTCATTCTTTGAGAAGAGCGGTGGCCGGCCGAAACGTTGAGAATGCGGGGCTCTCGTGCGATTGACCCGGGTTCGAATCTTTTGTGAGGTTATGCATTTTTTTTTAAACTGTTAGGGGTAACGACAAAATCCTTACTCCTTCGCGAGAGCACTAGTCATGCGGCCTTAATAAGTTCTCAGCTCGCTACCTACAACTCGAAAGTGGCAGATACAGACAGTAATGGTAGTTCTTTAAGGTGGGGGGGGGGGGGAGGTTCGACCTATCGAAAATAGATTCGGTTATAATCGTGGTGTTGGTTGCCTTCACTGGCTGTAAACCCCCGGCGGAAAAACCTGGTTGTTCAGGCATTTCTGGCCTTCGGCTTTGTTTCAGGACTTGAGTTTTGCGCGCGTGCATCCTTTTAATTGATTCTTGCTTATTTATATCCCGACGATTGGTTCCTTGCCTCTCAGGCAAATGCACTCCGACTTTAAAGGCCCCCAATTGATCGACTCTTACGACATGCTTTTCGGGGAGGCAGTGGATCTATTCTTGTACTCCCCCCCCCCTCCCTCCCTCCCACAATGGGACCCCAGATGGGGAATCATTGTGCTCTAAACCCCGTTGTGAAAGAAGGCTAGTCAGTGCCCTCTCCACCAATTTTTCCCTCCCCAACCATCTGCTGAAGTTCCCTTTTAGATTTGTGTTTATACGCGTTTTATCTCAATAATTAGAAATGGGATGAATGCAAACAGCGTGTAACAACAACAGGACAGCCACTCGCATCCACAGTTATGTGACAGAGAAGATGAGTTACATTAGACATATCCTGAGAAGGAGCCAGCAGAGAATGACCAGGCACGCATGGAAATAGGAAATAAAGGGATTGAGGAGGCAAGGACGCACAAGAGAAACCCTAATACGAACGCTGATGAGAGAGGCCAAAGCTGCTAGACTTGATTCCATCCGTGATATTGATCTGATTGCACAAGATAGAATGGAATGAGGCAAGAGACTGCATGCCATATGTGACATATATTGGCACAACATAACAATGAATGAATCTAATATATATGTGTGGGGGGGGGGGGGGGAGGGTGTTTATGTATCTGTTTTGCCACACAAAACATTTTTTTTAATTATTAAAAAGTAAGTAAAGGACCCTTTTCCAAGCCTTTCAGGCGCATTGGGTATATATGGCTAGACCTATATTTTATAGACTAAACAGCATTTGGTGGGTGATGTGGTCAACGATCCCCTTTACTTCCCGGGACTGTACCTGGTACCCACTCAAGGCTGTATCGACCTTGGGGTCAAGGTTATTTTTGAAAAAAATCTGGCCCTCCTCAGGAACCGAACCTACGACCTTCTGATCCACAGGCGAGCGTCTAGCCGCTAGACCACGGCGGCTCCCAACTATTATTATTAGGCACTAACAAAAGGGTAATAGATCCGCTCCCGAGCCATGATATTCAGCTAGTGTATTCAGGGGCCACAATTTGGCAACTGGGATTTGTAAAGGGCCAGAAGCGCAAGTCCCCCGTGTAGAAAGAACATTAGTGCAAATACCCTTGGCAGTGATGCGCCGCTGACTTGCTAGGCCGGACGCGGGCCGCCAGTGGAATAGCCCTACCTTAGAGCCTCCCCCTAGAGAACTAAATAAGTTCTAGTGGATCAAGAGGTGAAGAAAAGACGCTGGCGTTGGATAGGACACACTTTGAGAAAACCTGAGAACAATATAACTAGAACGTCTTTGGACCGCAAACCACAGGAGCATAGAAATAAAAAAAAAAAGACAAAACACACACACACTCAGACACACACACACACACACACACAGAGAAGAGAGCTAGAGAATGAAGTCAAAAGGATGGGAAGAGCTGCATGCGATAGCGAAGGATAGAAAGAAGGCGTGAATTGGCTGAGGGCCTGTGCTGGGATTAGAAAGGCAGAAGAAGAAGAACCACCCCATCCCCCAAATCCATAAAACATGTGAAGACGCAAATGGTCCCTCCCCAATGATTTCTTCGTGACGGCGCCTTCTCCCATCTTGATCATTATCTACACATACCAGTGTCCCTGAATGGTTTGTCAATATGCAATATTTATCAAAGGGGATAACTGTTTGTAAACTAAATGTACAAGGGCCAGTGAAAATCACACAAGATCTCGTTCGATGTCCAATTAGAAAAAAAAAATTATACTATTAATGGAAAGCTTGTCATTTCCAGCGAAATCTTGAAGCTTGGACACCCAAAGTAAAAATGCATAAGGTAGCTATCAGGTGTGCCAATACTAACGATCCCATGCCAGAATGGCAGCCCGCAAACGATCAGTCACGAAAGCCGACACTGCAACCGCAAAATTACATGTCATTTATGGGAAGATTTGACAGCAGATCAAGTTGCGTTGATTGCGAAAGTAATTGGCCACCTACCCTTTCATTGCAGTCAACATCACGCAGCAGTCGCAACAATGGTAGTACACTCTCTCAGAGTGCTGTACATCCATCACTCGATGTTGTCATCCATTGGCAATCCGCCTTTTTCTTAGTTTTTAGCCTTTGTCACTGGACAAGTTAATTACTGAAGCTGACCATGGTTGATGTCGCTGCCTCTCGGATGTGATATGTATTGCTCATTATGATTGGGTTGCGCCTAATATGGGGGCGCAATTTTTCGTCATTACAAGCTCCACTTCGGCTGTTATGAAGTCGCCGGGATCTAGCAGCTAGACACCCGCCTGTGGATCAGAAGGTCGTAAGTTCGGTTCCTGACAGGGGCCATACTTTTTCAAAAATGACTTTGGTCTCCAGATCGACTCAGCCTTCAGTGAGTACCAGGTGCAGTCTTGGGAAGTAAAGGCGGCCACTGTGATGCTGACCACATCACCCACCAAGTGCCGTTTGGTCTATAAAATAGGGGTCTAACTAAATATACCGAATTCACCTGAAAGACGTGGGAAAGCTTCCTATACTTTACTTCGGCTGTTGCGGGGGGCCCTAATATAACACAAACTATGGGTTGAACGGGGTTGCTGGGACTTGTGCCCGGGTGATCCACATTCGAATGGTGGCACTTTGTGTCACCGGGGGTTGGTCGTTCGTTGTACGGTGCTGGTGGGGTTGAACAACATACATAATACATACATACACACACGCACGCACGCACGCACACACACACACACACACACACACACATACATACATACATACATACATACATACATACACGCACGCACACGTACCCACACCTACACACACCAACACGCACACACACGCGCTAACACACGCGCACACACACACACATACATACATACACGCACACACACGTAACCACACCTACACACACCAACACGCACACACACGCGCTAACACACGCGCACACACACACGCACGCTCACGCACGCACAAATACATACAAACATGTGACATGTTCCACACACGCGCTAACACACGCGCACACGCACGCTTACGCACGCACACATACATACAAACATGTGACATGTTCCGCCCACGGCAACCAGCGCTAGTGGCTCCCCCACATGTCTCCCATATATCACAGCTGTGGTCTTCTGAGATAACTCAGTTTACACCTGGGACCGCAGAGTTATGTACCGTATCTTTTCTTTTATTCTACTTATGTCACATTGTTTGTTCTATATTTTATATGTATGTATGTATGTGTATGTGTGTAAGGTGTCCAAAATATTTCTATACATAGGAAAAATTAACATTCGTTAATGAAAATTATTGTTAGTGATATAATGTACTTTAAATGACTAGCATTGTTTTGGTAACGTATTTCAAAGCGTTTGCCGTAGAACGGGTATAAACACAGTCGGAGCTATGATTGTAGCGGCGTTTGTGATATGATTTGCTCTTTTTGTGTATGGGAACTTATGGGATATTCATTAGTTACTTGCCTAACTTGTACACGACGTTGCAGATCCACAAGCATCATTTTTGGGCTGTTTGATATTAGACAATTTTACGCTCAGAAATTTGCCAATGCTCCCTTGAACGGTCGGCACTTAATACTTTTGTTTAAATTAACGCAGTGCAGTCTGCTGCCAAATCGCCAGCAGCTGAAATCAAACCGAGCATCTCAGAATTTCTAAGACTGTTTGGGTGGTATGCAACGATACGGCAGTAGCGGTATCTTTTTAAGCATCATTTTTCAGCGGTACTGTAATAAAGGCTTTGTGGTGAGTACAGACAGTTTTTAATCAGCAATGTTCAGCGGTACTGTAATAAATAATTTGTGGTGAGTCAGACAGCTTTTAAACATCATTTTTACCGGTACTGTAATAATTGCTTTCTGATGAGTACTGTCAGTTTTTAAACATCATTTTTCAGCAGTACTCTAAAAAAAATGCTTTGTGGTGAGTACTGACAGCTATTCGGACACTTTCTGATAAGTACCTGTTTTTCTGGTTAAATGGAAAAAAACATGTGTGTATATATATATGTGTGCGTGCGTGTCTGTGTTCGTGCGCGTGTCTGTGTGCGTGAGTGCGTGTGTGTGTGCGTGCGTGCTTGTGAATATAAAGAATATTTTTGCACTACTGGCTCATCGGACATATATGATGCGGCACTCTTTTTTTAATAGACTTACGGACTTGTAGGCGATGTAGTGAATGTCTTGCCGGCCGCCTTAGCTTCCCCGGGCATTTCCTTGTATCTCTTTGAGGCTAGGTTAACCTGCGAGTCATGGTCATTTCTTTTAAAAAAAATATTTGTCTCCGTGTTGATTCGAACCGAATATATTCGGTCACACAGGCAAGCCCACGTGTATGTGTGTGTGTGCGTGCGTGCGTGCGTGCGTGTGTGTGTGTGTGTGTGTGTGTGTGTGCACGTATGTCATCATCAATTGTCTTGCCGACTGGCGTGAGCGATCGTGTCCTCCACAATCTGCGACCCGCAGATGCGTCTGCTGATTCGTGTGTTGACACCCCCCTCTATGCCATGACAAAGAGCTGTCAAGAATCTTCTCGCGCTGTCTTCCCCTGTCTCTCTTTCCACAAATCTTTCCAGTGGTCACACCGTGTTCGACCTTTCCTCTTCCCATAACATGGCCAAAAAATGATGACTCTCTCTTTCTGATGTTTGTGATACATAAAACTTTTTTTTTTTTTTAGACAATGGGGCACAGTTGCTTTCTTACTTACTAACTAATTCTTCACCTGACTTTTTGAATGTAGTTACATCAGTGACAGTTCTGTTTTGTGCTGCTGTAGTATCCTTTTCGTTACTTGTTGCTACAGGCTTGTCATCTCAAAATCCGCTTGTTCGTTGTAGATGAAACATGTCACCTCCATTCTTTTGTTTCTCGTTATTTGTAGAGGAAACATGTCACATTAGCGTTTTATGCTTCTCGTTATTTGTAGAGGAAACATGTCACATTAGCGTTTTCTGTTTCTCGTTATTTGTAGAGGAAACATGTCAGATTAGCGTTTTATGCTTCTCGTTATTTGTAGAGGAAACATGCCACATTAGCGTTTTATGCTTCTCGTTATTTGTAGAGGAAACATGTCACATTAGCGTTTTCTGATTCTCGTTATTTATAGAGGAAACATGTCACATTAGCGTTTTATGCTTCTCGTTATTTGTAGAGGAAACATGTCACATTAGCGTTTTCTGTTTCTCGTTATTTGTAGAGGAAACATGTCAGATTAGCGTTTTCTGTTTCTCGTTATTTGTAGAGGAAGCATGTCACATTAGCGTTTTCTGATTCTGGTTATTTGTAGAGGAAACATGTCACATTAGCGTTTTCTGTTTCTCGTTATTTGTAGTGGAAACATGTCACACTAGCGTTTTCTGTTTCTCGTTATTTGTAGAGGAAACATGCCACATTAGCGTTTTCTGTTTCTCGTTATTTATAGAGGAAACATGTCACATTAGCGTTTTCTGTTTCTCGTTATTTGTAGAGGAAACATGCCACATTAGCGTTTTCTGTTTCTCGTTATTTGTAGAGGAAACATGCCACATTAGCGTTTCCTGTTTCTCGTTATTTATAGAGGAAACATGTCACATTAGCGTTTTCTGTTTCTCATTATTTGTAGATGAAACTTGCCTCCAAAACGTCCCCTAAGTCTTGTTATTTGTACGTGAAACATGTTGTCTCAACTTCCAACGTTTCTTGTATTTGTAGATAAGACCCGTCACATCGTGTTTCTTCTTCTTCTGCGTGTGACATCAGTCATGCTAAACATTGAGTCCCGTCTGGGTCACAAATAGGATTGTGCGTTTAAGGTCGCCACCTGTTTCCCCATAGCTTCTCTTACAATGTGGCTCCGTTGGGCCAGTACAACCCGTCACATCAATATCCTCTGTTTCTCATTTTTTTTTTAAGATAACCACGTCACCTCACCTACATCTATCTCTGGTTATTCGTAGATGAATGTTTTACCGGAACGTCTTCTATTTCTTCTTGTTATTTGTATATTTATAGAAAACACATGTCGCTTCAGTATCTCATGTTGTGGTAACTGTAATCTTATCATGTCGACCTAAACTTCGTTTTGTAAGCTGTTAAACAAAAATCTATAGATAACTGTGACCTAGTAATTAATTAACCAGTAATGTAAACACTTCCAAAACTCTTCTTTGTAAAGACGAAGCAAATATAGGAAAATAATAACACGTTTACGTTAAGCCCAGAGACCAGTGTAACTTTTGTTTTAGAATAGTAAGACATTTACGTGAAACACAGAGGCCAATTTAATGTTCCTCTCTTCCTATTTTCTCTACCCCTGGAAAGCCTCGCGGCGTCAGGACATGAAGATTTCTCTGGACAGGGCCCTTCTGTTCGCTTCATATAAAGTACTTTACAGTGTCTCAGATATTTCTACGGCCCATCTTCAACAGGTTGGCCCCCGATTTAACTTAGTTGAATAGCCCAGTTATAGAGACTTACACACATATGGTTTGAACAACGGATTAACATCATGGCACAAGTGAGTAACCCATAAGTGCTCCGTTCTAATTCTAACTCAAGCCTGCGTCTGAAGAATCTCAGCGCAGTGCACAAACTCCGTAGCACTGGCGAGGATCCTGAAATACTTTGGGTAGATTTGTAACTCCACATTTTAGCCCTGGTATCGCCGCTAGGCTACTTTTTTCGATTTCCAACTGCCAAGGGATTCTTTACTTGCGCAGCAGTACACACGGGCGTCCGATCTGACTACCCAGAGACCAGGGGGGATTATTAGAAGTCCACGTGAAGAAAATCCCAGCCTTTACCGGGGACTGAACCCGGGACATCCAGCACTCGGGGCGGACGCCATGCCTCGAGACCACTCAGCTCCCTAGAGAGAGACTTACCTCTTTGAGTCCCAGAGGGTTTAGCATCACAGGCCTAGGGGGTAGTAAAGATGGTCATAAAATCGGCGCATCACGCGTTCTTTGGGCTTCTAGGTAGGAACTTATGAACGTATGATGCGTTCCTTGGGACTCGAAACACTACGGAAATAGTAACAAATATGTTTACCAGTTTTTTTTTCTTTCCGAAAACAGACAATGTTTATCACCACTTTTCTGCTCTTGTCGACCTGGAGCCCATGTTGGGGTGTAGTTCTGTACGGGCCGGACATTCACAAGACTCAAGACGGAAATCGGAGTCACGTCTGCGGCTCTGCCAACCCGAACAATAATGTGATCGATTTAAGAGAACCCTCTCGTCCAGGCCCTCTGCGTGACCTCACATCGAAAGAATTACGGAAGGTAAGGTTTAAATTTACGGCGCCCGTGGC